>JAZKJV010000803.1:0-421704 GCA_037367405.1 Ottelia alismoides
TGTGAGCGAGTTCTGAAGTATTGGTTTCACCTATCAGCTTCCTCCCTTTATTTCTTTGGCTGAGTAGGGATCCAGGAAGGGTTACAAGGACCTTAAAAAGTATAGACCACGGGTTACAAATGAGGAGGACAAGTACGAGATACTTTTTTGGTAGTACTCTCTCTCCTATAGGCGTAGCACTTTAAGGACTCGTTAAAAGATAAATTGCCTGAATTCAAATATAAAAACAACAAAGATGATTGTCGAACCTTCACGGCTTCACGAGTCGAGTTGGTGAATCCATTGTTTTGAAGTTTGATTGATTAGTCTTATTAAGGTCAAGATCAAAAATATCACGCACTTGCACAATTTTGCTCTCCTGCCCACTTGACCCTTGCTCATTGTGAGCCTTCTACTGTTTTACACTCCTTTTTTTCCTTGTTTTCCTCTGTATTCTTCATCCACCATCTATCCTTTTGACTCTCTCGAGATGTCGTCACACGGATGGTTTATTCAGGATCCCGTCGGTGCCCACATCGATTCCGTGTCGCCAATATCTTCAATAAAGAGGGGTGATCTCCAAGAAGTTAGCTCGGATCTAGCGAACTTCTCCTTGGACTCCCCCATTTTCTCTTCCTTCAATACTTGTCTTTCTCCAATAAATCTGTTGTTTGGGATGGACTCACAATCCGAATTAGCTCTCCCCCTACAAATAAATCGAGATTACTCTTGTCCCAGAATTAACCCCCTATGGATGGAGATTGATTTCAGACAATATCTTATGCTCCGTTCACAACACTCTGGGATTGACCTTAACTCCATATTCATCTCAACAAATGGTATTCAGAAGGAAACTGATCACGGTTTACCCGTAATGCATATTCTCAATCTGATCATGAGCCCAAGGTTCAAGTCGATTCTGAGATGGCTCCAACGGGAAGAGGAAAGGGTCCGCAGCCCCAGCCAGCTGAACCAACAGATCATGGGGAAGGACAGTATACTACACAAAATGAGATCAATAATCAGTTTCTTGCTTCCATTCAGGCTATCCAACAACAACTGACTAATCAGGCTCTGGCCCAGACAACATTCCAAGATATGCTTAATGACTTAAGGAGGGTCGATGAGAGAGATGACAGAAGGGAGGGGGAACCAGAGCCGGAATATGAACCAAATCAGGGAGGTGCAGGAGATGAATTTTCTGCTGGTGGACCCTATTTTGAAAGAAGGGAGGAAGGACCACCACCGTCGAAGCCCACTTTGAAGCAAACATATAACCCTAGAGTGGGTTGCATTTCCGAGTAGATTCAGATTCCACAGATCCACACCCACTAAGACCTGAAGCCGAAGTTTCTATCCCTACTCCCCACATTTCATGGGAACACCACTGAAGAACCCTATATCCACCTCAAGAAGTTCGGATGCATTTGTGCCACAGCTCACTAACCCGGTATTCCATTGGGGGTAGTCAAGATGACCGCCTTCCCCTTCAGCCTCTAAGACAAGGCCTTGTATTGGGTCGACCACTTGGGGAAGGTAGTCACAACATGCGAGGAGCTTAAGTCTACATTTATACACAAATTCTACTCTCTCGGTCTCCTGAACAAGATGTACGCCCGCATCTCCAGCTTCTGCCAACAACCCCACGAGACGATCCATGAAGCGTGGGAGAGATTCAAGGAATTAGAAAAACGATGTCCCCACCATGAGATTCCCAAGACTAGTCTCGTGCAGCACTTCTTTAGTGGGTTGATGCTGAAAAGTCAGAGACTTGTTGATGCCGCTTGTGGAGGCTCGCATTTTAACAAGGATGAGGATGTTGTGTAGAATATTTTTGAGGAGATTGCCAAAGGAGAGAACGTTCAATCCTCATCACGTGCCTACATGAAGATGCCTGCCGCCCTCAACAAGCTTGTGAACATGGCTACCCATACCAAAGACAAAGATGAGAGCTCCAACCTCAGCATTATTGGGAGCCACTTGTGTAAGGTCGACATCATTGAGAAGAGGTCACAAGACCTCGAAAAATTGTCTGTCATTGAGAAGAGAACTCATGGAATGGAGAAGCTTGATCTGATCTCTCAACAACTGGAGCAGCTAGTCCGCGCTTTGGATGCCAATACATGCAATTCTGTGTCTGCTACTGCAGATAATCACGTTGAGCAGAAGGAATCGCCACATATGCAACATCCTCAGCCGAGTCTCCCGTAGCCCCACCAGTCCAGCACGTATATTACGTGTAGATCCCGGAGCAGCCCATGCAGTCCAAGAACCATATGGTTGTCTATCAATCAAAGCTGTAGGCAGTTTACCCAGAGCAGTTTACTCCACCCCCGCCACTAATTCAAGAGATTAATAGTGTATGGGAGCATAATCAACAGCTGACCCGCCCTCAGGGGCATCCCCTGGGTCATAACTCGACCAACCGGCCACCTCACAAGCAGCAACAGGGAGGGAGAAACTTCCTTCCCTTCCAGCCTTAAAATCAACAGCCTAAGCAATATGGGAACACATGGAGGCAAGGATATCAATAGCAGTAGTCGGGCTACCGTAATCAAAACTATCCTCCACAGCAACCGGCTACACCATATCACAATGCATACCCCTCCCAACAGTATTCATAGTATTCCTCTCATCCTCCACCCCACCATTTTTCACAAGGTTACCAACAACAACCTCCCCCACATTATCAGAACCACAGTCCCCAACGGGGCGATTCCTTTGAGGTGGCACTGGTGAGTCCAGCCCTCGCTTGTCTGGAGCAACTTGTCAAGAATATGGCTGAGATGACCCAAAAGATTGACGACCTGACGGCTGCCAAAACCGTCATACCAGCCCAGGTTGAGGCCAATCCTAATAACTTCTGATACAAGAAGAAGGTAGCTTGCAGTGATCTGCCCGATTCAAGTAGAAATGATTTGTTTATATCTAACACTATTATTCTCAGGAGCGGTAGAGCATTGCAGCCATCAGTAGATGCGAAGGGAAAGAACATTACATTTGATGGGGAGTCATCAGTCCAGCCAGCACGAGGGCCACAAAACATTTTTGGAGGAATACCATATGCAGAAAATTTACAAAAAAATGAAAAAATAAAAAAGACAAAAATGTCACGATGGCCTCGGTGGAAGCCAACCCGCATTGGAGATGCCATGATAGATTTCAGAACCAACTCCTAACATGAAGAATCTCGCGCCTGCAACGAATCCAACGCCAGCATCAGAAGCCGAGCCTACAGTTTTTGGTCCACACATTGTAGATGATCATGTACCTTTTTGCCATCTACATGTAACTAATGATATTGACACAGTGTTGAAAAATCTTATTAAGGACTCTGTAAATGTTCCTTTTCCTAAAGAAATGAAAACACACAAAAAAATGAAAATTTTGAAAAATGTTTTGTCCGACCCTACCGTCATTGAGATTATCCAGAATTTGGTCTTCAACATGCCATTAATGAAAGCTCTTGAGTACATGCCAACTATGAAGAAAGGACCGAAAGATGCACGTACAAATAGGCGTAGGCCTCATCCTCACAACTCTAGAAGCAAAGGTGGCAAGTCTGAGAAGCACATTCTTACAATGGTCACCGTCAATGCAATCAACAATCTCCCCAATAAGAAGCCAGACAAGGGAGCACCCCTTGTGCGCTGTCAGATGTTCAATCAGGAGTTCGAACGCACTTTGTTGGACAATGGGTATTATGTTAACTTAATGCCAGCTTCACTGCTCACAGAATTCAGGTTAGTACCGCTCAAGCCCACCAAGATGATTCTGCAGTTCGCAGATAAATCAGTCAAGCAGCCAAGGGGCATGTTGGAGGACGTGATAGTTACGGTTCAGGGGAAGCAATTTCCAGCCTATTTTGTTCTATTAGACATGGACATCCCTGTGCCTTTACTCCTCACCCCAATTATACTTGAACGACCGTTCCTGGCCTGCGAATGGCCAATGCGGTGGTGGATTATGGCATTGGAGAAATTACTTTTGGCTCCAACAATGAAAAGATCGAAATAGGGACCATGTCTGATGCCAGACCGTCAGAAGGAACATCTGTAGCATGTGCAAGGGTGATTGATTATTTCGAAGACTGCGAATTTTTAGTCGAAATTCAAGACACCAATCTCTTTGTGGATGACAACGAGATCCATGAATTCCTCTATCGCAAGGAAGGATTGGAGAACGCAATCAATTTTCCCCTTATCGATCATGATGAGACAGTTGCTGGTCTACTTACGAAGACCGAGGTGGCGATGATGTGCCTTCAGATTATTGAAAAGTTCTGCGAGGAAGAGGAAATCATTGAAACATTCTGTAAATTATTGAATGATGAGGCAGAATAGAGCTCAGGGATGCTAAACAGATGAAAGAATCACCACCCGCTCTAATAGCTGAAGTTACCATTGAAACTACTTCGACCTTTCCAGAGCTAAAGCAATTGCCCTCCAACATGAAATATGCTTTCCTTATGGGTGAACCAAACATGTATCCAGTCATTATCAATGCGCATCTGACTGGAGATCAAGAATCTCATCTGATGGTGGTTCTTGAACGCAACCGTAAGTTGATAGGCTGGAAAACTTCAGATCTCCATGGGATCAATCCATCCTTGTGCTCACATCGCATTTTCCTGAAGGAAGACAACAACCCCTCTCAAGAACTTCAGAGAAGACTCAATCCTAATCCAAGAGAGGTTGTTATGAAAAAAATCCAGAAATGATGTGATGCGGGATTCATTTATCTCATCTCTAATAGCAAATGGGCGAGTCCTCTGCATGTAGTGCCAAAGAAATCATGATTCACCATCGTGAAAAATGACAAAGGAGAGGAGATCGCGACCAGAGTACCCATTTCTTGGCGAGTGTGTGTAGACTACATAAGACTTAATCTCGCCACCAAGAATGACCACTTTCCTTTACCCTTCATCGACCAGATTCTTGAGAGATTGGCCGTGAAAGGAATACTTCTGCTTCTTGGATGGATACTATGGGTATAATCAAGTGGCTATATCTCCATAAGACCAAGAGAAAATCACGTTCACCTGTCCCTTTGGCACGTACTCCTTCAGACGGATGCCGTTCGAGCTATGCAATGCCCCCATCACATTTCAAAGGTGCATGCTAGCAGTTTTTGCCGACATGGTGGGCAACTTTCTCGAGGTCTTTATGGACAATTTTTCGTTCTACGGGGACTCATTCGATCAATGTTTGGATTATTTAGACCAAGTCTTACAGAGGTACTACGAAGTAAATCTAGTACTTTCATGTGAAAAGAGCAACTTCATGGTGACCAAATGAATTGTGCTAACGTGGCATGGAGGTTGACCCATCCAAAGTGGAGGTAATTTCTAAACTTGAGCCGTCTACAACAATCAAGCAAGTCAGGTCATTTTTAGGCCGTGTCAGTTTTTAGCGACAATTCATCAAAGATTTCAGTAAATTGGCCCGACCATTGACAGAGTTGCTAGGTAAGGAGAATGATTTCATTGTGGATGACCGTGTACTCCTTTCCTTCAATCAGCTGAAGGAACTTATCAATCAGGCCCCTATCTTGCAGCCACCAATCTGGACTCAGCCTTTTGAGATAATGGCAGATGCGTCAGATTACGCCATTGGTGTTGTGCTCGGACAGAGGAAAGATAACATACCATTGACAATTCACTATGCCAGTCGAATGCTCAATGAAGCCCATCGAAACTACACAGCCACTGAAAAGGGGCTGCTAGCGGTAGTCTTTGCCTTGATAAAGTTCAGATCCTATCTCCTCGGATCCAAAGTAATCATCTATACAGATCATTCAGCCATCCGATATTTACAACAAAAGAAGGATGCTAAACCACATCTTATCCGGTGGATCCTTCTCCTCTAGAAATTTGAACTTGAAATCAGAGATAAACCTGGAGTGAAAAATGTATAGGTCGATCATTTGTCCAGACTTCCCGTGCCTGAATCTCCTGAGCCGAACCTATAACCGATCACCAAAACCTTCCCAGACGAGGTAATTCTGTCAGTAACCTCGCTTTCCTAGTACGCTGATATTGTGAATTATCTTGTGTCCAAGAGAACTCCACAAGATTGGTCAAAGCTAAAAGTGGACAGGTTTTTATCTAAAATCCATTTTTACCAGTGGGAGGATCCATATCTATTCTGTGAGGGGGCAGACTGCATCTGGATTAGGTGCATTCCTCAGGAGGAAGTTTCGAGTGTCCTTGCATTTGCCATGATCAAGACTCCGGAGGACATCGTTCAGGAAGATAAACGACAGCAAAGGTTCTTCAGAGCGGCCTTTGGTGGCCTACATTATTTAAGAATGCAGAAGATTATGTCAAATGCTCACTGACTACCAGAAGATGGGTGGAACCATAGGAATGAGAGACACGATGCCTTGGAAGTTCATTCAGATATCAGACGTCTTCGACGCGTGGAGCATCGACTTTATGGGTCCATTTCCCAGCATCCAGGGTTATAATATATTCTGCTTGCCGTCGACTATGTGAGCCGATGGATGAAGGCTATTCCTGCTCGAACCGTCGACAATCAGACGGTCCTATCGCTTCTTAAGAGATCACATCATCGCACATTTCGGGATACTCAAAATTCTCATATCAGATGGGGGTAACCACTTCATAAACAGAGAGGTAAAGAAGCTAACTCATTAATTCTGCATAGAACATCGTGTTGCTTCACCATACCACCCACAATCCAATGGCTTAGATAAGCATTCAAACATGGAGATCATGATAATTTTACAGAATCTTGTGCATCTGGATCGTAAGAACTGGTCTCAGATGCTTGATTCAGTTCTTTGGGCTTACAGAACTGCGTACAAGTCACCCTTGGGAATGTCTCCCTACCGCCTGGTGTATGGCAAACCATGTCATCTGCCCGTTGAGTTAATTCGCAAATCTTCATGGGCCATCAACATTTGTAATTTGGAATCTAAGAAAGCCAGGAAGAATCGAAAAGTGGATCTGAATAGATTATTGGAATTCAGAGACTATGCATATGACAACAACCTGATGTACAAGGAGAAGGTTAAAACGTGGCATGACAAGAACATCCACCGCAAATCCTTCGAGTCGGGTCAGAAGCTGTGGTTGTTTGATGCAAAATTAAAGGTCTTTTTCAGGAAAACTGAAAAGCAAATGGATTGGGTCGTTTATCGTGAGGCATGTGCGTGATAATGGAAGCGTATTGATATCTAGTCTGTCAGCTGATGCATAACCATTTGTAGTTGATGGACAGCTTCTGAAACCTTACCTTGAACATGATACATTTCTGTCTGTCGTTGACTCCATTCAGGTGATTTGTGAGGATAAACTGAATAATTCTGAAGTGGCAGCATAAGACAAAGCAAATCAAAATATTTTTGAATGACTTTTCTTCTTTTCTTCTTTTCCTTTTCTCCTTTCTTATTCTATTAATAAGATGTCATCCCCTTCATCATTGCTACACTTAGGATGCACTTTATCCTAAGTGTAGGTGGGATGTACATCTCGAGTTGTTCATATTCCATCTTCTGATCTCTTTTCTTCTTTTCTTCTTTCCCCTTCTATCTTCTTTATCTACCAAAAATGTGTCGCCCCTTTTTGACAGTCTTTTATACTTAGGACGTACTTTGCCCTAAGTATAGCGGGTGTGCATCCCGAGTTCCTTCTATTCTTTGATCCTCTTCACTGTCTCATCTTCTTGTCTATACTTGGGATATCTTACCCTAAGTATAGGGGGAGACAATCTGAGTACGATATGTTCATTCTCACCCTTGACCCTCCCAGCTTTGTGTACAATCTGTTTATACTTAGGATTATTTAATCCTAAGTATAGGGGGGGACGATCATCTTCTCATTCGTTCATTCCTTCATTCGTTCGTTATTCTTTAGGCATTCCTATACTCAGCACGAGTTATGTCCCCTCTTTTTCTCTTTGATCTACGAGGACATAGGTCAATCTAAGTATAGGGGGGTCGTATATACTTCGTATATACTTTAGGCATAACTCATACTTTTGTATTTTTATTATGGTTAATTATAAAAACCTTAATAAAAAAGATGTGATAATTCCTCAAATTTTTTTGTATTTACTAATTAGTAAATCATGAGAATTTTTTTTGCAAAATGTTGGAAAAATAGTTTGAAAATCTGTTGAAAACTATTTAGAAAACATTTGTTAAATATTTTCAACCTTTGTAAAATTGTTTTGTTTTTAAAATTTATTTTCTTTGTGTGAAATAAAAACGTTTGAAAAACCATTTGCAAATGTTTGAGAAATGGTTGTAAAAATATTTTGAAAAAAATTATATATACTGTTTGAAAAACCTTTGCAAAATCATTTTCAAAATACATGTTTGTAAAAATGTGTATAAAATTATTGTGGACTATAGTTTTCAAAATTGTTTGAAAAACCTTTTTAAAAAGTTTTAGGAATATATACGTCACGCCAAAATTTATTCTATCTTTATAAAATTAAGCACTTACCCCTTGTAAAGCCTTAAAATATAATTCTTGTAAATTTAAGATGCATCCCCGTGTAAATATTTGTACCTAGATTTATCCAAAATCTTTTATTTCCAAAAATTCTCAAAAACATTTGCAAAACTAAAAGACCAAAAAACATTTGAAAAATCTTTTTTAAAAATCTAAAAAAGTGCATATGCATCATCTTTTCAAAAACCCATAAAAAGTTCAAAATCTTTGAAAAATGCATCACAAAAATATTTTGCATTCCGCATAGCATTTGCATAACATTAGCATTTTTCGGATTGAGTTTGATAGTTGAACAAGTTTAAGTAAAATCTGAAGATTGGAGCTTGGTTGGACTTAAAATCTACCTAATAATAAGAACCTTATAGGAGATGGAATTGAGGTACTTCAGGTCTAGTTGACTTAATTCTTTGAGGATCACGGGACTTGGTTCAATGGATTCATGACTGCCTAAGTAGAGTATTTTAGAGCACATGTACGACTCTTGTTGATAATGACCTAACATGGACACCTGCACCTTTCACTTGGCTCAACTCAGTTGGAGTTGAGGGGGTTGGATTTGCCGGTATGAGATGCACACAGGTGGAAACATTTGTCCTCCTCTAGGGAGGGAAGTGCACCCCAGCCCGTCCGATGATGATGAGTTTTGAAGACTGGAGAGTATGGATTGCAATAAAGCTTCAAAGAGGTATAGTCTACTGGCTCAAGAGGAAAAACTCCTTATGTGAATGCTGTTGTGAATAGTATTTCAAAAAAAGCAAAAGCAAGAACTCCAAAAAAGTGGACAGGCCTGTACAAAAGCAAAAATGCCTGTCGGAGTGTATATATTTGTATAGTCAATAAGCAAGCTTGAGCTTCAAAGTCAATTCATGTGAGCCTGCAACTGGATGACTTGACTACACTAGTCTTGTATCCTAGGATAGGTAGATACACTGACTACCGTCCATTCTTCTCTTTACCCCCTCCTCTTGAGCTGGTTGCCACTTGAACTTAGAAGAGAATACCCCGCTCCTCGAGGAATGAGTTATTGGATTGGGGAATCATTGGGTTGTCATACTGGAGAAGTTAGTCTCCTTGTCATTTCAGTTGGGGAGAGCCACCATCACTTATACTGTACGAGTCAGATTTGAGGAGTCTTGAGCAGAGTTTTGGGATTCTCGAAAACTGTTGAATTTCAATTCTCATTAAGGTCCCCCCGTACTTAAATTCCAAAGGTCCGACTTGAGCTCCAAACTTTGATTTTGTGAAGACAAGTTTGACAATTAAACTTAATCCAATTTTCTTCTTTTTCTTTTCTTTGTTTTTCTTTTTTATGCACTTATTGCATAAATGTTTGCTAGGGACTAACAAAGGCAAGTATAGGAGGATGGTGAATCTCTATTTCATCATCTTTATTCTATCATTTTGGCCTTTAAAATCCTAATAAATGCGTGTAAATAGGCTTAATTCATGCATTTTATCATTCATGGATTGTTGTTTAAGTAGTATATAAAATACAATTTTTAAAGCCAAAATTATAGAATAAAGAAAAGAAAAGAAAAAAAATAAAATATTGTAAATATTTTACGATCCAAAACCCCGAGACCTAGGTATCTCGATGACTAGGCCTTCAAGGAATAAAGTAGGGGAGATAAGGGCCAAAATACCAATAAAAATCCATTTTAGTTTATTCATTTTTATTCATTTTTTATTCATTTTAGGATATATTTTTAGTTCTACTTTTTAAACTTCAAATAAAGAAACTTTGAACATGAAAGTTGTAGATAATTAAATATAGAAAAATATAAAATTGATTTCACACAAAAATAATATACAATGTACAAAATATACTCTAAATAAGTTTCCAAAATCTCAACTTCCCAGACCCATATCTTCAAATAAAAGCTCAAAATATATCAAAATCACTTTAGTTATATAAAACTTTTAATAAGGTATTTAATGAAGGTGGTTTCATATTTTTTGGAGTTACAGTTTGAAAGTTAAGTTTTGAACCCCTATAGAATACTTATACCGATTAAAATATTCATTTTATTTATTATTCATTATTTTTATAAATTTATATTTTATAACTTTGTAAAATATTATTTACAATATATGTGTATATTAAAACATGAATGAAAACATAAAGAAAATGCAAAAATAAAATACTTGTATCAAAAACATAGATGAAATACTAATAAGTATACCTCTATAGATAATACAACTATTTATTTAATAGTATATAACACAATAGAAAAATAAAAAAAATATTTAAGTTTATAAAAATAAGTTATAAATATATAAAGTAATAAACAAAATTAATAAAGTTAAATGTACAAAATAAAAATAAAACAATAAAATATATAGATGAATATACCTGTATATAACCCATAGAAGGAAACTTGTAATTTTAAACCTCAAAAAAAATAAACAAAAAGCATCATAAAATACTTCATAGATTAATAAATATTTTTCATTTAATAACCTAAAATTAATAAAATCAATTATTATTTTTATCGAATTTATATTTTTTACCAAGGATTTTTCTAGTTGGTCCACGTGGACCAACCAGAAGCGTCCATTGGTTATCCTCGGTCAACTCTCTGACCGAGGTCTGTCCGCTATCAGAACCTCGTTCTTGTCGATTTTATTGATTTTTTCGAGGCTCCTCCTTACATCTTTTTGCGATAGTGCCTTCTTACCTTTTTTCTCCACAGATCGAGGATTCATGCCCTTGCGTTTCCTTGGGAATTGGGTCGTCGATTCGGCCAATCTTCATCATTCTTTGGAGCCACTCATCAACAAGCATGACAACCACCCCCGATTTTCCATGGATATTTGATCACTCTTCCACCTTCCAAACCTAGACCTAGAAGCTTGATAATCTTCCTGGTGACAACAGGAATCGATTGCATCCTTCGGGAGGCCGCAAGGGTATTGAATCGAGCTGATCCAACTCGCCGAAGTAGAGTCGCCAAAGCTGCCGATGGCGCCACCTCGGTGAGCTTTTCTTCTTTTTGTTGTGTTCTTTAAATCATTGGGATACCAGTAGTTTATCTTCACAAATCTCTCTCATCTATTCAATCCAAAACATCGCAAAAAATATCTTGATCTTTGTCCGGTCGAGCTTCGTGTTTGCCGACCAACGTTGATCGCTTCACCATCGCATATCCCATCGTTTCCACCACCCTATTTCACTCTCTGAAGGGTCGGGGCATTTCCCCCTGATTCTAGTAACATATCTTGTAGGTACCAGGAGTACAACAAGCATCTGGAGGCCATTTTGAAGACCGTTGGAGATCCTGGAGTCCCCCTGCTCCGCCGCCTCCGTGCGAGAACACTAGCGCACCCCGGTGATTTTTGTCGCTTCCATACCTAGAGGACGCCTGCAGGAATCTTCGCGACCGTTTTGGAGCTTAGAGATAAGCCGGAGAGGGGAGATCGAGACCAGGGAACTTCAACTTGTCGGAGTTCCTCCCTGTCTTCCTTCCCCTCTTTCCGTCATTGGATTGAAGGCCATCAGCCCAGGAGAACAACTGCCATTGGATCTTGGCCATGCATCACCGTTCAATCTCCCAACCAGATTTAATCTGGGCCGTCATCAACCGAAGGGGTATCGACCGTCATAATCGAGACACGTGTTTAAGTGATACATCATCCGCCATCCGATCTGCCTTTGAGTTGGGTATTTTGCATTCCAGACCCAACTCAATTTTGCATTTATTAATTATTCTATAAACTTTCATCGGCTGTTTAAATATTTCTGTAATTTTTATAAATCAGTCCCCCGAACTTTTTGAAAGTATATTTTAGTCCACGCCACATCACTTCATGTGACGCATCATGTGAGGTGGCGATTTTATGGCTGGGCCCTGGTGCCTTTAGTTATCTTAGTTTAGTCCACAAACTATTTATTGCAATTATATATTTTTGTACATTTTGCAAATTATCCCTTGGAGTTTTGAAAAATTGCTACTCAGTCCCTGCTAGTAAAGAACGTCGTTACAAACGTGATTTTCATGATTTTGCATAGAAGCCCTCATAAAGTTGTGTATTTAGGATTAGTCCTTTAATTCCTGTAATCAGTTAAAAATTTTATGGAAAAATTGCACTTTGGCATTAAGCTTTCTGATATTTGCAAAAATGCCCTTGCTAGTAGAGTAGTTTCTCCTTGTTGATTCTATTTATTTCAAGCATCTATAAATCTCGAAAAAATCTCAAAAAACAGCATCAAACTCCTGTAGTATTGTGCTTTCATGCTATATTTTTAATTTGATTTTTGAAGTATTTTATTATTTATAAAAAATAAAAACATGCATTTTCATCCTATTTACATTAGAAAATAAATAAAACTTATACAACAAATACAAAAAAATACATTTCTTATTTGTTTAAGTAATTTACATCTTTAGACAAAAAATCACTAAAAAAATATAAAAGAAAACTCATAAAAATTACAAAACACCTAAAATCTTTACAAAAATATAAAAAATCCATAAAAATCCATAAAAATCTATTTTCTGCCTCTGAATTTTCTCTATATTATTATCTTTATATTAAAATTAATTTGGAGAATTTTTGACTTTGTTTGATATTCATTATCTCCATTTTACCTTTGGCCATTTATTTTCTTCCCTGTTTTAAGTATTTTTGACTTTAAAAATACCATAAAAATTAGCAAAAATATGGAAAAACCAAAAAACATTAGAAAAATATAAAAAGTGCAAAAAAAATTATTTCTTGTATTTTGGATACTTTTACCTACTTTGATCTCTCTCTTATCTCTCTTGTATATACATTCCTTATATTATTTTATATCCTTATTAAAAGAAAAAGAAAATATAAAAATAGGAAATATAAAAAGAAAATAGAAAAACAAAAATCAAATAAAAATATATAAAATTAAAAAACACACAAAAGTTTGAATTTGGCCAAGTGTTTAAGAGATATTTGGTGCTTCGATTTCTATCTTGCTTGCTCTACTCCTTTGCTTCCTGTGATCGACCTCTACTTGCTTGTCATTATAAATTCTTAGTAGGGTATAATAAATTTTAACTCTTGATCTTAATTGCTTAATTACTTGTGTGGGTTAATTGTTGAGTAACGAGAGGATTCGAGCCTGAACTGTCAGGCCATTACTTAGTGACTCCCATCTTTTCATTTTTCAAGACCTATGCTCTCTTCCCGGAGATCCTCGGAGAATCACTACATCGATCGAGCATTTGCGAATGGCCTGCACTAACAGCGAATCACTAAGCACCACAGGAGCAACACCATCGAAGTAACCGCTTTCAAATAGCATCTGGAGGCAGAACACCGACTCAATCTGAACAGAATCATCGCGGAAGTCTGATAGATCGCCACTGTCTGGAATGCAATTGGGGAAGATCAGGGGCCGTCTACCGAATCTATCGAAGCCCTTCGATCATACGCCAATCCAATGCCATCCGCCTCGCCACGCGTCGGCATCAGATCGAACGCACCGCTCGCCGCTTAACTTTCGTCACACACTCTGCGTGCTTTTCTGAGGTCATTCCAGATTCAGAGGCAGTTGCACGCGTTGCACTGAAAATTTGTGATAGCGTTCCCCGATATTTCATCATTTGCATACTGATCTAGCAGGAGGACAAGCACGTGAATGACACAGTTAGTTGGACATTTACACGCTCGCCCTTCAACTTCTAAGATTTCACATACACTCTCATGTATTTCCAAAAACCTGCACAAACATTTCTCTTACTGTATATAACCCTATACGTTTATAATACATAGTAAATAAAATCCAAAACATAAAAATATAATAAAATACGTATAAATACCACATTGTACGCTATATACAGTATTAAATAATTTTTGAATTTTTTTTACCTTTTTAGCATTTTAAACACTAAAAAAATTCTAACAAACTTTAAAAAATCACAAAATATAAAAAATACTCTTAAAAATCCTACAAAATTGCCTATAGCATATTTTTTTATTTTTAAAAAATAAACAAAATAAAACAAAAATTGAATATTAAGATAATAAAAAATCAAAATTCATAAAAATTTGTAAAAATCATAACTAAATAAATAAAAATCGCCTAAACATGCATAGTACATAGTTTTAAAGATAATTTCACCTACTTGTCAATAAAAATATTTTGCTACTATTCTCTACATTAAAAATTAGAAATACATTTCTATTTTCTATATAAATGTAATTTTTAACATCAAAAATATTCCAAAATCTTTAAAAAATATAAAACCCCTTAAAACTTCATAAAAAATAGAAAGTAAAAATAAAGGCAATAAAAAATAAAAAATAAAAATAAACTAAAAATTATAAAAATTTTCTAATAATAATAATATCATAAAATAGATAAAAATTCACAAAAACAATATAAAATTAACAAAGATTCAATAAAAATCCAGAAAAATCCCTAAATAAATAAGAATTAGAAAACCCATAAAGCCTTAATTGTCTACCATTTAACCCTAATTTTACAATAGTTTCCCTCCTTGAGTTCGACACTCCCATGCTTTCACTATACATAGAAGTTTAGAAGTATAAAAAAATACATAATTAAGAAAAAAGTAATCTTTTCTGGTAAAATCCACCTGATCGATACAACCACCGTAGTTATATATCTTCCGATGGGGTGCATTTTTTTTTTCAGATGCATCCGACATCTCTAGGTTAGATTCCTCCCTCACTTCTCCTTCTCTGTTTTCCCTCTCTTCTTCTTCTCAACCCCTCCATTCTCCTCCCTCGATCAATCCTATCTCCCTTTCCTTTCTATTCAGTTTGGTCAAACCCCTACCATCGTCGATTCAACCGTCACGTCATCCAAATCGCCTCCATAATCTTCATTTTGCTTGATCTGCTTCTCCGTAATTCATCTCATACCTTATCACCTCAGGCCTGTACGGATTTAACATATGGAGTTGATCCTCCACCATCGCTCACTCTTCCACTTTCTATTTGGAACGAGCACTTTGTGCTCCAGTCGTTGCGCATATTGCTGCTCCGTTCACATGCTGGAGAACGACAATGAGCAACATAGTCGAAGAAACATCACCTGGAGCGCTTAAACCGCACGATCGAGAGACTCCAGCATCTGAAACTTTACCAGAGATCGAAAGCTTCTTCTCTGCCTTGATCCGATACACCACCAGAGATCCTTCGCTTGACCTTGCTCGAACAGCTACCTCTTCCTCGAAGATGGGTAGTTCCATCGAGATCTACCACTTCGTTTCCTGAACAAAAGGGGAAGAATACTACTTCGCTGCTTCCAGATCAAATATCATCCATTCGATCACCCGTTGATCAATAGGCACCATCTCTACAAGCGTTGACATAAGATTAGCCACACTGCCCACGGCTTAACCCCGTAAGCGGTGGTCACGTGAGGCACTATTTTTGGGCAAAATTGCAGAAGTACCCCCGAACATTAATTGATTTGCATATAGGTCCCGTTACAAGAGCCCACATGATCTGCACGTACGCTCTCTTGAATAATTACACGGAAGCCTCCTAGCTTCTCCACATTTACGCACATACCCTTAGACTTCCATAAATTACATCCATATCCCTATACAGTATATAAACTTTATACATATTATAATAAATAAAATACAAAATATAAAAATAATATAAATTTACAATAATACCATATATCATACTATATACAATATTAAATCATTTTTGAAAATAAAAAAGTTTTCTAGCATTAAATATTCCTATTAATACTTAAAAAATATAAAAAACTTCAAAAATCGTGAAAAATAAAGAAACACTTTTAAAAATTCTATGAAAATTACCCATAGCATATTTTACTATATTTTACATATTAAATAAAAAATAAAATAATGATTGAATATTAAAACCAATAAAAAATACAAAAATATATAAATATTAAAAAACATAATTAATTCAATAAAAATCGCATAAATACGTACGATATATCATTTCAAAGGTATCTTCATCTACTTTCTAATAAAAATAAAATAAAACTATTTTCCCATTGTCTATTATTTTTAAAATTAAAAATACAATTCCATTTTCAATAAAATAAGTTTTTAACTTTAAAACCAAATTAAAATTACAAAATATTTTCTAAGATTCATAAAAATTATAAAATACTTAAAAAATTTAAAAATAAAAACAAAATATTGAAAAATATAAATTTATACCTATATTTTACATAGGTATATTAAAACCACAAAACAACATGAAATTCATAAAAATCAAATAAAATTTCAGAAAAAAATCCTAGAAAATAAATAAAAATTAGGAATTCCTTATACCTTAGTTCCCTACTATTTTACCTTAGTTTTTAAACATTTTCCCTCCTTGAGTCCGACACTTTTGTACTAAACACTATGTACATTAGTTTAAGAGTATATGTAATAAAACATAAATTTGCTGGAAAAATTTACCCGACCAATACAACGACGATAGTCTCTCCTTCTAGATCTATGAGGATGGATGGTTTTTTAGCTTCATGTTGAGCAACACCTAAGTGAAGTTTTAACCATCGAGCATCCCCTAAACAACAACCTCCTTCACAAAACATCACCTATAGATCGAATCAATTGTTTTCCATCTTCATTTCCATTTGTAGTCGAAGTATCTCTATTGAGCATCATCGAAGGCATCAGATTCGCCTGGAGACCATCTCATGCAATCGAGAACCACACCATCACGTTGATCGTCTGATGATAAAGCTCTGCACGAAGCATTGAGCATATGGAACCATCGCCATCTGAAGAATCTTTGACATATCAGAGATTGAATCCTCCACCTGCGATCGAGATCCGAACAGAACCTCCAGCCGCTACTCTTTTGTTTTGGTGGAAGAATAGTTGTTCACCTCCAGATTGAAGTAGAGCCATCTGATTAGCAGATGAATCGACGGATCAGATCCTTCACCGCCCCACCGCTCAAGGCACCTCACGTTCCTTGTGTGTGCTTGGAGATATTTGTGGATAATTGTGAACAGAGCCTTGCACATTTTTTAGTTATCGAACATGTCCCCCCTAGCTCAATCACGTGCGTTAGAGCACGTGATATTGATAATTATGCGCACAAGACCCTCATGTTTCTCATTTTTCAAACAGGTCCAATAACTTTACAGGAACACGCACGTACTTATTGGTGTTTTGCACACAGAGCCCTCTATCTTTTTATATTACTAAGCACATCCTCAGTTCCTATAAATATAAACCCTTCTTCTGTAAATTAAATATATAATAATATAAAATACATATTAAATAATATACAAAACATAGGCAAATACTACTCAACACAAACTATACATTAAATAAAATATTTTGAAAAATAAAACATTTACATTTTTTAATAATTCAAAAACAAACCACAAAAATACAACAAACTTATAAAATACATAAAATATAAAAAAAAATAAAAAATATATGTAGTATATTTTAATATATTCTAATCAGTAAACTAAAAATAAAATAAAAATAAAATATTAGAATCCTTAAAAAATCTAAAAATACAATTAAAACAATAAACATTGTAACCAATTCATAAAAAATCATAAACATGTGCATAATACCTTGTTTTAAAGGTATTTTCATTACCTATGTAGTAAAAATAAAATCCAAATATCTTCTTACAGTTTAGTATTTTTAAAAATCAAAATTCCTCATAGTTTTGTATAATAATATTTTTTCAACTTTAAAATCAATTTAAAAATCCAAACCCATTATAGAATTACCTAAAATACATAAAATAATAAAATAAATGTAACACATAAAAATAATAAAATATATAACCAAATAAAATTATAAAATCATACATATACTTCTTTTACATAGGTATATAACACACTTAAAAACAATTCGAAATAATTAAACCAAACTAAAAATCCTAAAAAATTCAAAAAACTCTATATACATATATCACTTTACTTTCTACCTTAGTTTTCACAGTTTGTCCTCCTAAGTTCGATACTTTTGTACTATCACTATACACATTAGTTTAGGAGTATAAACAAAATACACAAAATCTTTTTCCGATAATCTCGCCTGATTGACACAGTGACACCGATCTATCCTTTTAGAGTAGCGGATCGATTGACGTTTCATGAATCTATGTGTATATATTGTATAAATGCATATTAGTATGTGCAAAGACATATCTCTATGATTACACATCATATAGTGTCTTCGTTGTTATTTTCAAAGAAAAGTACATATATTTGTATCCTATTTTATTATATGTTATACACATTATTAATTTAGCATGTGACTTTATTTTCTTTTCAATTTGTTGTAATTCTAGTTTATATAATAAACTATTGATTTTATCCTTATTTAAATTACATTTAAATCCATAGGATAATCTGTGTATCAATCAATTCAGATTATGATTATCCATTTTCATAACCACAATCGTATTTAAGAATATTTTGCAATATTCAATATTCACAAGAAATATATTTTCATATTCACATCTAGATTTTAAATGGATATGGATAATGGTGACACCTTCTTATATCCATCTATTTGCATCTCTACTTGTGTTCTCTTTTTAGAATATTTCTAACAAACCTTCAAATAAAAAGTCAACACCAAAATATATGCTATCCTTTTTTTGAATAATTTGTACAAGAGGATGGAGGAACTAAACCCTAATTCTTTTAGTGGTGAAGACACTTAATCTTCCGACCCTTGAATATGATTGTAACATTTAAAAAATATAATCGTAAATATAATTGTTTTTTTTGAAAGGAAAAAAGGGTGCAGTACCGTAGAGGCAAGCACCCAAAAAAACTTTATATTCACTGGTTATAGCTCATAAATACAAAGACCAAGAATCCCGAAGGATTTTGGCATGCTGTACAACATTTCCCACATAAAAACTCTCTCCCCTAAAAAGTACCTTATTTCTCGCTATCCAAATCGCCCAGAGTGTTGCGGTCAGCAGAATCCTGACCACTGTTTGTCCATTATCTGACACCTCAACGGCATTCCAGAAGGATGGAAAGTTCTCCGTTGCAACCCCAATGAGAGATAGTTCCCTCCAGACCTCTTTCGACGATGGGCACCGAAAGAAAAGATGCTCAGTATCCTCCGCCTCCTCAGAGCAACGATGACACAACACATCTGAAACATTAAACAATCTGGCTCTCCGAGCACTGGTCAACAATCTCTGTCTGCCCATCAGCCACATGAAGATCTTGACCCGTCGTGGGATCTTCCATCTCCAAATATGTCGCAAAACTGGCATAGCAATCCCTGGATCAAACACGACGGATGTGCAAAGAAATTTGTAAGCTTTCTTAACCATGAACCGACCATCTGACCAAGCCCAGTAGTCACGCCCATCATCACCATCACCCCGGCATAGATGCATCGAAGAAGAGATCTGAGGAAGGACACAACAGATCCCCCGCCAGAAATTCGAGGGCATAGACATTCGGTTAGGCCTCCAGAAGAGTGCATCAGAAACCCCATAGATTTTTCGCATCAGGGAGCAAAGGAGGTCTG
The DNA here is from genome assembly GCA_037367405.1 of Ottelia alismoides. Taxonomy (NCBI): domain Eukaryota; kingdom Viridiplantae; phylum Streptophyta; class Magnoliopsida; order Alismatales; family Hydrocharitaceae; genus Ottelia; species Ottelia alismoides. The sequence continues at coordinate 19,936 of JAZKJV010000803.1, forward strand.
ACCCATTTCCCCAAATGCGGATCACCCACTTTGCTAGCAGTGCCCTGTTCATTGCGTCAAGATCTAAGACACCCAAACCACCATCTTCCTCTGAAAGAACCACAACATTCTATGCCACCAAGGGCACCCCTTTGGACTCACCAGTTCCAACCCAGAAGAAGCGGCGCATCAAAGACTCCAAACGCTTGCGAATCCCCATTGGAAGAAGCCTAGAAGACATGAAGAAGATTGGGACGGCCGATAAAACCGTCTTCAAAAGGACCAGCCGCCCCCCTCTTGAGAGACAAGAGGCACGCCAGCCAGCAAGTTTTCTCTCCATTCGTTCCACCAAGGGTAACCAGTCAGATTGTCGAAGCCGCCCATGTACTAACGGCAATCCCAGATAGTTGATAGGCAATGCCCCATGCTGGGATTGTAATGATAAACCACATTCCACTACCTCCTCCTCCGTCATATTAAAAGGGACGAAAATGGACTTATCTCCATTCATCCTAAGGCCCGAGACCTCTCCAAATAGATTCAGCACTGTAGCAATCCCCTTCGCCTCCTGAGCCCCCCTTCCACAAAAAAAATCGTATCATCTGCATATTGAAGTAAAGGAATCGAAAGGCCATCAAGCTGATATCCTGCACAGAAGTTCCCATCCACTGCTCTAGACACCATCCGCGACAGCGCATCAGCCACTAAAACAAATAGCAACGGTGCAAGAGGACAACCCTGCCTCACTCCTCTCTGAGGTTGGAAGAATCCACCCTCCTGGTGTCCATTCACCAAGACCGAGCACGAGCTAGTAGTAACACATCTCTTCACCCATTTTATCCATTCCCTCGGGAAACCACGTCTCGAAAGAGATGCCCAAATGAACTTCCAACTGACACAATCATAAGCCTTGGAGAAATCGACTTTCCAAAGCATCCCCTTGGTCTTTTTCCGCTTCCAATCTGCAATGATCTCTGAAGCAATGACAATCCCATCCATCATATGCCTCCCTGGAATGAAAGCAGTCTGCGAGTCTGCAATATGTGAACCAAGTACCTCCCGAAGCCGATTAGCAAGAACCTTAGCCACAATGAGATAAATGGTATTTGATAGGGCAATTGGTCGAAAATCCTCCACACAACGAGACACATCCTTCTTAGGAAGCAAGAAAATAAGAGAACGATTCAACCGCTCAAAACCCTGATTGTCCTTCCTCAACTCCTCCGCCACAGCCACAACATCCTGCTCCACAAGATCCCAAAACTCACGGAAAAAGAAGACCGGAAAACCATCTGGTCCTGGTGATCCGTCTGCATTAAGGTCAAAAGTAGCGGATCGTACCTCTGCAGGTGTAAAAGCACGAACCAGACTGGCAGACTGTGTGTCAGAAAGGACAGGAATACCCCTACCAACCCATCGTGAGCCACCTGTACGAATTCTTCTACTCCGCTCTCGAAAGTGATCAACCACAGCAGACCCAATGGCACGCTCCCCTTGTATCTGAACACCACCCACCTCAATCGTTGTAATGAGATTACGCCGCCTTCTTCCACTAGCAATGGCATGAAAGAAACGAGTGTTCGCGTCACCCTCTCTCAACCATGTTTGCCTTGATCGCTGTCTCCACTCCACCTCCCGCTTGTGATCTTCCTCTATTAAAATCTTCTGGTTCTCTTCCCTTAACTTTCTTTCCTCTGCCGTCAACTCCCGAGCATCCTCCAGGGTGTCCAATCTGACAACCTCTGCTTGGGCAGAGTTCCTCCTCTCCTCCCGACGTGCCCGAATCTCCCTACGGAAAGACATCAACATATGCCTCAAGGCACAAAGGCGAGACGCCATATCTCGAGAAGCACTACCAGTAGATGAGACCCCTTGCCAACAGTTGACCACTCGATCCCGAAACCCCTCCTCCAGAAGCCAAGCACGCTCAAATCGGAACATACCACGAGGGTGAGTGGACTCACCGGAGCTCCAGAAAATAGGAGAATGATCAGAATGCGACCTCGGTAAAGAGATCACCGAAGCTAACGGGAACGACTCCAAGAGCTCCAGTGAACCGAGAAAACGGTCCAGACGAGAGCGAGTAGAGTTATTCCTCCAGGTGTAGCGAGAGTTCGACGCGTCCAGCACCTCCAAGGCAGAGCTATTCACGAACTCAAGAAAGTCAGGGGAGCCCAGGTCCAAGCCCCCCTCTCACGAGGTCTGTCCTCCGTCAGAAGCGTGACATTGAAGTCACCACCAATAAGCCAAGGGAGTTCAGGGTGCGCAGACCTTGACGAAGCAAGCTCCTCCCAAAGAGGTGAACCATTGCCCGCGCCGATGGGGCCGTACACAGCTGAGAACAGAAGCTGGGTATTATCCACTTTACGCACAAGCACCACGGACAAAGAATATCGTGCCTCGACTATATCAACCATCTCCAGCAAGTCACCATTCCAACCGATCAAGATGCCACCGGAAGCCCCAGTTGAGGGGACCGTTCTGAAATCTGTTAGACTACCCCCAGAGACCGCTCTCCAGGTGAACGCGTCCCAAACCTCAAGCTTTGTTTCCTGCAGGAAGACAATATCTGCATGCCACTCACTAAGAAGTGACCCCACAATTCTTCTCTTCTCCACTTGCCCGAGCCCCCGCACATTCCAGGAAACAACCTTCATTGAGAAACAGAGGGGAAAGTCCCCGCCAACTCCACGCCTACACATCTAGCCACCTTCTCTCTAAATGAACCCATACCCTCCAACTCGTTTTCAGTGGGTAACCCTTCTACAATAGCTGGTGACATCCCTTCACACAAAAAAGGTAACGTGCCGACCACATTCGTACCCATACTCAAGCAAGCTGGGCTCCCTTCTTCAGAGATCAAAATGTCTTGCTCCGGCCCCTCTCCCACCTCAACACGATGCCTCTTTCGACACTTTAGTCCCAAGTCCACCCCTGCGTCGACTCCAGAGGAGATCTCCCACCCCCCTTCCCTTCCCCCCTCACCTTTCTTCTTCGAAGGACGCGACCCAACTCCACACCGCTTCGAAAGATGAACCGACTCCCCTCCCCGCCCATGGATAAACTCCCAGCGGGCCGGCAGAGATCCACCACCAGTTGCAAACCTTCCACAGTGCAAGCCGTTGAAGAAGGGGGATTCTGCAAGGACGTCCCCGCAGCTTCCACCTGAGACCCAAAACCCGTAAATGAAGGGATCACGGCGGTATTTTGACACGTACCCCAGTGAAAATTGGGCTCCTCCGAAACGGCCACTTCTGGAAAACGCATGTCAACTACCGGTGTCGCTGAACCATCATTGCCAATACTGCAAGGATTGGGAATCCCACCAATTACGCCGTGTGTCTGGAATTCATTATTGCAATAAACCAAGGGCACACCATTAATCTCCTGAATTGCCTTGATTGGGAAACTCCACGTTCACGTCGTGGGAGTGGACTCCATTATGGCAATTCATCTCCATTGAATCGCCGGATTTGAATTGATTGTGAAACCCAACGTGCACGTCGTGGCAGTGGACACCAATAAGGCAATTATTCAAGGGCTCCCCATTACTCCCCATTGAATTTGTGTTTGAATTTGCACGCTCCGCAGAAGCCGCGACGGTTGAGTGCCCCAGATTCTGCATCTCCGCCGCCACCACATGCGATGGAGCCGCCACCTCCTCCCCGGGGACGATCGCCTGCTCGGCCGCTAAAGATTGAGGCAGGTCTTCCACCACTGTCAGACCCAATAGAAATGTTGTGTGACCAACCAAAAAAGTCGTCGTATTAGGCACCACGCACGGCGGGCCCCTGATCTCCGTCAGCACATCCCTACCTTCACCTGGCTTGAGGCCATCACAAAGGATCGCGACGAGCTCTCCAAAAGGCGCCAGCACCTCTTGAATGATTTTAAACTTTCGGCACCTTAAAGGGACTCCTGAGATTAGCACCTGCCTTGGCAAAGCCGGTGACACTTTCGGCACCGCACCATCCCGGAATCGAGTTTTACGCCATGGTCGAACCCGGGAAGGTCCGATCTCCCCCTTCAGCAACACCTCTTCTTGGTCGATTGAGAGCCCGCGAACACACATCAAACCTCCATCAAAGGTTACGACATCTCCAGAGAAGTTTGTCCCGAACAAAAGCGATAGAACACTGCATGCCAAAATGGTGTCACCTGCATATGCTTCCGACACCAGAATCCCCTCCCTCTGGACCTTCGGTGCATCAACAACCGAAGCAGCCTTGTTACCAAAAATCGGAGCAACCTTCAATCTCCAAAAACCACGTTGCGTACATTCGCTCCTCCGGTGCCCAACCTTGTTGCAACGGAAGCAAGTGAGCTCCCCAGAGCATGAACTTGCGAAATGCCCGGCTTCACCACAGCGAAAGCAGTGCACCAAAGAGGAGACCTTCTTGGCTCGTCCCCTCCTTGAAGCCACTCTAGTCCACACGCCTCCCCGAGAGTTCTCATCTCCGGCCAAATCCACATCTCCCACTATTTTTGTGGCTCTCCCCTCCCCAACCTCACCCCCGACTGACCCTGCCTCGACGGCTTCTGGCAGGATCTCACCCTCAACTCTCTCCCCCGACATCCCTCTCACCCTCCCAACGTGAAAATATTATATAATTGTTATAATATATAAACAATAACAAATCACATTTATCATTTCAACTCTCTCAACAAACCCAACACATATGGGGGGAGGGCCCGCTGGAGGGTCTCTTCCCGAGACTCTTTGCACTGTCAGAATCAAAGGAGGCAAAGGTGAAGGAGATGGCGCATATGGGGGAATGGAGACTGAATTTAGCGGCGGGCCTTTCGGCTATAAGGCAGGAAGAGATACAAAGCTTAAAGGATGTGATTACATTCCCAGATTGCTTTGCACGAACCAGGGATCATTTTGAATGGTCGGGTGGTAGATTCTACGTTAAGCAACTCTATAGGGAGCTACGTAGTGCCACTGAAGGTCAAGATCAGGACTTGTGCAAAGATATGAAGATAATCTGGGTAAGCAGGATCCCGAATAGGATAAAAGTCTTCCTTTGGTGCATGAGGAGGAATAAGCTTCCAGACAAAGACAGGAGAGCGAGGCTGCTAGGCCTCTAGGATGCAACTTGTGACAAATGTGGGGAACAGTTAGAGACCTTGGAGCATCTCTTTCTCACCTGTTCTTTCTCGGTGAAGGTATGGAGTGTATTGGCAATCCCGTGGGTGGATGCAAGTGGTCTACTGAATTTTTGGGAAGGGGTGAGAAGGATAGGGGGCAACTCAACTGACGATGCAGCAAGACCCTTAAGTGCGCTGTGGGCAATATGGCTCGCAAGAAATGACCTTCTTTTTAATAATCAGAGATTTTACCCAGAGAATGTTGTTGGTCACTGTAAGGCATTGATAAGCCTTTGGGATTCAAGGTAAATTTCTGTGTAAAGTTTTAGTAATATAATGTTTTTGTGGTGACTCCCACCTTGGGAGGACACCCTCTTTTTCATAAAAAAAACAAACCCAACACACATTTTATTACTAATCGTTGGAAAGAATCTTAACGCAACCCAACTCAACTAGAATCAGGAATGTGAGTCACATGTTCTTATATCTTAAATGCAAATACTATCAACCAAACTAGAATCAAAAGTACCTTTCCTATTGTTTGTCCACGAGATTTTTTTTCTTTCAAAATATTAATGAAAACAGGCTTTATAACAAAGTTCCATGGAATGTTTACATCATTTCCACTGACATTTCATATATTAGTTTATGTCATATATATGTACTCTCTTTCTTAGATCACATGGGCGTGAAAACAAATCACTCGCCGAAAGTATACGAAGCATCCCACCCTGTTCGATGCTTTTTATTATTTAACTACATTAAACAAAGGCAGCTGGTGATTTATTTAGTTGGCATACATATTAATTAATTGAAAACTTTTGGCAGACACCGGGGCAACACCAATTTAATTTGGTAGATCTAAAGTTTTTCATATATAAATTTCACATTTTAAGATCCCGATATTCATGATTCTTTCTTTCTTTAAAACCTTTCTTAAGTTTGTTATTATCTAATTACAGGAATAACAAAATGAGTTCATAGTGATGGGTTTTTAATTTCATTACTATGCCGTCCATTGTTGAATAAAGATGGACGATATTATTCATTGCAGATTTACTTTTTATACTTGAAAGTAACGATGAACGTCATATCAGTAGCTATAAAAATATCAAGAATGAATATAGCAATGCCTATACATTCATATTTTTTTTCAAAAACATAACTACTCAGGTATTTGTTGGAATAAATTCTTTGAAAAATAACAGCGGATAGACATTGTTACTTGCATCACACTAACGATATACCATCGTTTATAATGCATTCAACATTAATTTCAAGTTTTAAAAAATACTTTTCCAATGAATTATATCTTCATTATGTATTTAACAACGAACAATATCGTGACAGATTTTAAAAAAACATCAGTATAAATCAATTTTATTGTAAGAGTAACCCTTACATGGAATTTAGACAAAATTTATTTCAGAATTCATATCCCAACAGAAGCAATTTTATTTTGATTCTAATGACAACTTCCTAGAGAAAAGTAGGACATTACTTTCTCACTTCTATTCTCCTAATGTGATCAATCGGAATGGTGTTCGAATCTAGTTATTTCTGATCCTACAAGCATGGACAACCATATCGATTTCGATATCGTGTCGATTCGATATTTCGACGATATTTTGGCGATATATTGTCAAAATATGATTTAATTATTACACTACAGAAACCAGTATCTGGAACAAGTATCCTTCCTCCTCAGTCTACTAATTACCACTTATCTTCTCCTTTCCATCATCTAAATTAAATGCAGAAAGAGAACGAAACAAGGACTACAAATATATCAATTATGATCCCTATCCTTCCAGCATATTATCGTTCCTCTCTCGTCCCAGATAGATGCATATGCAAATAGCACCATATATGCATGGAGAAGACCTATGCACATGCATCAAAGTTTTGGGGAATGAAAACCCTTCTTTAAGCAAAGCTTCTCCATTTCCCCACCTGGTTATTTTTAAGGGTTTTTATCAGTTGTGCCCCTCCGAGATATCGCAATATCAGTTATGCCCCTATCTTTTTGGTAATATCAGTTGTGCCCCCGACTTCTTGCCAATATTTCACTTGTGCCCCTCAGAGGGGCATAACTGATAAAAGATTATTATCAGTTATGCCCCTCTGAGGGGCACAAGTGAAATATTGGCAAGAAGTCGGGGGCACAACTGATATTACCAAAAAGATAGGGGCATAACTGATATTGCGATATCTCGGAGGGGCACAACTGATAAAATCCCTATTTTTAATGTGCCAGTTCCACGTAGTAAAGCTCAGACGCAACATGAATCCCCCTCCTCATCTCCAACTATTTAAAGACCCCCTCTTCCACCCACATCTCATCTGCATTTCCTCCAGAGCTCCGTTCCTCTTCTCTTCCCCTTGTCACTCCAGTTCTTTCCAGTATTATTATCACTGCTATGAAGGGCCATCTCGTCTTTTTTTCTTAAAGTTCTGGTTGCTGATATGATATCTTTGATTTAGTAAAGAAGATTGGGTTGTGCAAAGAGAGCTTCCTTCTGTCCACTCAAGGGTGGCCATGGGGTTTTGATTAGCTGCCGACTCATTCTCATACATGCACAGCAACTTTAGGGCTTCCGCTGTGCAGGTAAGTGAATGATTTGGGAGATAAATTGGATCTCTGGTTGCCTTTGCTTGGACTGAAGGGAGCTCCCTTCTATCGCAACTCCATCGCTAACTTTAGATACGCTTTCATCTTAAATATATTGCATGATACTCTCCTGTGGATGATAGTCCAACCCGGCTACCATCTTCATCCTAATGATTCTTGTAGCTTTGTCTTGTAGAGAAGAAGTTTTTTTTGGATCTTCTGTTCACCTTACTGGCTCCAGTTCTAGATTTTAGTTCAGATACTGCAGATCTTTCCTGGGAAATAAATACTAGTAACTGCAGGTGGGGTCGCTGCGAGTAAGACTGGAGCTCCTGAGATCCAAGAGGGCGCGCTGTGTCCTGCAGGAGGGGGAGAGGAACCCTTGCGGACAGGAAGAACAGGTGTCGAGGGATTCATCTGCTCTGTACACGTCAGCCCTCATGCAGCGGATATGCTTCTCGATCTTTGCGGTGAAAGGCTCCGACCAAGTTCTTGATGTTTGGACTGGATTTGCTGTAGCAACAAGTCCCACCACTTTCTAGGGTTTCATAGGGTTTCGCTGTGTTCTTTTTGGAAATGGGTCTGTAACTTGGAAGTTGGTTTGAGAAACGAATATTTTGGTGTTCTCTCTCTCCCTCTCTCTCCATCTCTATATATTTTATTCTCCATAGAGTTTTTTTTGTTGGAAATATATGTTTGAGCTGGATCTCAAGAAGTGACATTGCATCAAGGATTTTGAATTCTGTGAACAGGATCTGAGGAGAAACGAAAAAAATTCCACCTACTTGTATGTATCCATAAGTACAGGAAAACAAAAATACATACAAAAATACTTGTATGAATCCAATTAGTATTATCAAATCGTCCAATGTGATAAACAAACCTCTTCTTCGTTGATCCTCGTGAGTTGATGAATTCCATATAACTTTTTGCCACCCCCATTGATATCAAGGTGACCTGTTGCATGTTATCAGGGTTCTGGTTTTAATTATTTCGCATTGGTCATCATTTATAAAAACTCGTTCAACCCACTTGAATAATTGGTTATTTAAATATATTTGGCTCATTCCAAGGGGCCGGGTTAAATTCCTACCAGGTCTGTTACCATCATTTAATAATATTTATATATCGTTTTTTCAGATTATATTTGTATCATAATCAACTTTTTTCACAATCAAATAATCAGTGTCCCTTTCAGTTTCTTGCATATCATCAACGAAACGAAGTGATAATCGATTTATTCCTCTAACTAATCGGAAGTTATTCCTAAGAAGTTACTGCTTAACTCTAATCATTTTCCAGAGAGGAATCCACAGATATCACACTGAATGCGAACTCTGCGTGCTGTTGGAGGATTTCATCCTATTATTCTATACCTATATATTTCTCTTCTCGTGTAATAATTGCTTTCTTCAGATCTTATTTCTGGACCTTGTTTAACTTTTCTTCAAATAACGACCTTCTTCAACAATGCTCTATATTTGCTGCTGTCAATTACTTCAGAAATGCTGCAAGAATATTATTAAGCAACGTACCCCTCGAAGTTTGAAACTGTAGTAAACACTTACTACTGAAGTTTGTAACTGTAATAAATAGTGATATCGATTTCGAAAATCTTGAGCTCGTGTTCCCTGACAATCGAAACCTCACTATGCGAGACCAACGTTTGGCAATCGCCACTGTTTGGATCTGAAAAAGGCTCTCTTCGATATGTCTATCAATCAAATCGTCCCTTTGGGCCATCTCTGGTTGCATCTATGGGATGGAAGAGAGGTCCTGCGTGTTCAAAAAATGTATTTATTATCAAGTCAAATCATGTCACATGGGGCTTCTCTCCGATTCGTCTTTTCTCGTTGATTTGATCTCTCTTACGAATTGACGGGATCTAAACTTTTCCTGCATAAACAAAGATTGCATTTGTCTTCTGTCAGCTGGAATTCTTGGTTTCTGTGGATGCTGTCCACAACCCCCAACACCGTGCATGTTGTTCCACCTTATGGAACCCTAATCCTGCCATGGATATGTACCTCTTGTATGAGAAGTTTGTATTCGGTTGATTTATGGTATAAAATGAGAGATTCTTGTGATGAAATCATCTTATATCATGGCCTTGTTGATTTTTGGCGAACGATTTCCATTATTTAATGTTTCGTTTGATTGCAAGCCTATCTGAAGAGTAGCCCTAAATTAACATATTAGTTCAAGTTGCTCGAACGATCTGACCGCCCTCCAAAAATCCGTAGCATCTCCCGGCGACAACCACGACAGCCCAACCTCCCTCCAAATCGCCTCAGATGTTGGGCACTTAAAGAATAAGTGATCTGTATCTTCCACATGCTCTCCACATCTGTCGCACTGAGTGTCAGGGATGCCAAATAATCTACCTCTCCTCGCTTTATCACACAATCGTCCCTTCCTCAAAAACCAAAGGAAGACTTTTACCCTGCACGGGACCCTGCTAGCCCATATGATCTTCGTATCTTGGCATAGGTCTGGATCGATAGCCGCTGCAATCGACATGAATTCCTTGTATGCCTTCTTTGTGGAGAACTTGCCTCCCACCCACTCGAAATGGTCCCTGCCTTGTGAGATGCAATCAGGCGATGGTATTTCCGACTGTAATATGGCTAGCTCCTCCGCACGCTGATTAGAAAGCACTGATACAAACTCTGGAGCCCAAACCCCAAATGCTCCAGCCTGCACCAAAGAGCACTCCTTCGTCGTCGCAAGTGCGAATAACCTCGGGAACCTGCAGTTTAGCGGACCGCCACCCGTCCAATCATCCTTACAGAATTTAAAACCCTCCCCACCACCGACCTTCGGTCGCAACTTTGGCATCAACAAAGGTAGAACTTCCCGCACTCCGCCCCATAGCGGAGATTCGAACCGCGCTCTTCCTACCTCCAGAGATCCCTGAACACCGTAGAGTTCTCGCAAGAGTCTAGTCACCAGAGTCTCCGACTTGCCCCAAATATGAATGACCCATCTTGCTAACAAGGCCTTATTCATACACTCAACACCCCGAATTCCCAAGCCCCCTTCGCCTCTTGGAAGAGTCAACTCCTCACATCTGACTAAATGCACCCCCGATCTCTGTTGCCTGCCATCAGCCCAAAAAAAAATCTCCTCATCAAAACTTCAATCTTTTTACGTACCCCAACTGGCATCAGTCTGGTGGAGAAAAAGAAAATAGGGATTGCCGATAACACATGCTTAAGAAGGATCAACTTTCCCCCTCTAGAAAGAGTGCGTGCCTTCCATCCATCCAATCTTTTTTCCATTCTCTGCAGAACCACGTCCCAGTGTGATCTTTTGAGTTTGCCCGCCGCAAGGGGAAGACCCAAGTACGAAATTGGCAATTCGCCTAATGGACACTCCAGTATTTCTGCCATTCTGCCGCTTTCTTCAACCTCCATCCTAAAGGGGATCACAACCGACTTTAACCTGTTAATTTGAAGTCCCGAAAGACTGCTAAAAACCTCCACAATCTGAGCCGCTCTTCTAGTCATATCCTTTGTGCCTCCTAAAAAAAGCACCGTATCATCTGCATATTATAGGAGTGGCACTGAGATGTCTCCACATCGAAACCCCTCGCACCACCCCTCATCCACCGCCCGCCTGAACAACACCGCTAAAGCATCCGCAACTAGGGGGCAACTCCATGGATAATTGCGCTTTACCTTTCGCGATTCTTTGGGCCATCTGGGCGAGGAGGAATGATCTCATTTTCAAAAATAAGAGATTTTACCCAGAAAATGTAATCGCTCTCTCTAATTCATTGTATCGGTTCTGGACCTCCGGGTAATGTAATCATTTCTATATTTTTATAATATATTTTTAAAGCGGTGAATCCAGCTCGGGATGTCACCCTCATGTTATTCAAAAAAAAGTTGCTCGAACGAATCCAAGAGTCTTATTCAAATGCTTATGCTTTTAGAACTTCTTTTGACAACCTCGGCCGACGTAACAAGCAAGATCGATTTACTTTTAGTACATAGTAATATTCATAAAAATTGTTTAGTGAATTGTAAAGGAGTGATGACTGAATTTCCACATGCATATAGAATAGTTTTTTGAAGTGCAGTTATCATGGTCCATTAACTTTAGGATTTAACTTTACATAATAGTTTTTAAGTGCAATTATCCATGATCCATTAACTTTAGGAATTTAACTTTACATGTGACCTGATTTTTAATTAAGAAATAAAACAATGTTTGTCTTAGTGGGTCGGTGTAGAATTGTTCTGTGAAACAACTCATCGAAAAATAAGCTTTTATAGATTAGAATTTTCGATGAACAACTCAATACTAAATTCAAAAATTTAAGGGTTTTTTACCTGGCATACTCCATAACTTTTCAAATTATCTCTATGACATTTCAAACAACCTAATTCCTCACTCGACCCATATCGGTCTTACCTCATAGACCTTGCTGTTGTACTTTTATGAGTCAATAATGAGGGTTAATCTAACCACCTCATTTCTCTTCTTCCTCCCCACTTGCATCACCTCATGCTTCCCGCTGCTTAAGTTCGACAACAGTCCGTTGTCGTAATAGTCGCAGAGTAGCTCTGAGAACTGCACGAACATGAGCTTCCCGATACGGATGTTGTCCATGAAGACCTCGATGGGCGTCCCCTGGAAGTTGCCATAGTGGAGGCATTGGAGGGCGATGCTGCGATCCACGTCAATGATGAGGTTGTCATTGACGAAGTTGATCTCGCGTTCGATGGAACGCTTTGCGGCGCGGATAACCTCCATCTGGGGGCCGAGCCACTACGAGGAGGTCCGGAGAGCGTATCGATCTTGCTTGGGCTTTGTCAGGGGCTCCCTCTCGTTTCAGGACTTGGCTAATAGCACATGGCGGTGGCCACGACGGAGCCCACCGCGGTGTCGTTCACGAGCGCGAGGCCCTCCATGGCCTGGAGCTCGAACGGGCCGCCCTCGATGCGCACACGCTTGAGGGCTTCAACGGACGTGATTTCCTCTCCCTCGGACATGATGGCGTGGGAGTTGTGGTGGTCGGTGAGGAGGTCTGCAATGTAGGAGAGGGGGACAAGGTCGCCCGAAGCAGTGATGGTGCCACGGAGGGGCATCCTAAGGGACGAGGTCGGGGGACCTATGCCAAATGGAAGAGAACCTCAGGGATGTGGTGAAGCACATTGATGATGCAGGTGGTGATGCAGGGGTGCGACAGGAGGAGGTGGCAGAGGTCGGGGAGGAGGGAGGAGGTGGGTGGGTGCTTGGTGGGGAAAGGAAGGAAGTTGAGGAGGAAGAGGGGGAGCGTGACTCAATATAAATTTGATAAACAAAACTGGGTGTAATGTAAAAGCACATAACGAAATCCAGTTAGTTTTAACGGTTAAATGGTTGAGGGTTAACAATAGGATATGTAATTACAGGGTCGAGAAGGGGAATTATATTGTTTCAGCAAACTGTGTGAACTAAGATAAAATGTAGAGTAATGTAAGGTATATGATTTTTATGATTTTCGATGATTTTTAATTAATTTTATGAATTTTAGTTTTTTTATGTTTTGTATTGGTTTTAGAGTGTTTAATGTATACGTATGTGATTTATATTTTTGTATTTAATTTTATCTTTTAATGTTTTTAACCTTTGTATTTATTTTACTATTTTTGTTAATTTTAGGAGATTTTTAATTATACACAACAATAATATAATTTGAATTTTAAAATTAGTAAACAATACCGAATAGTTTGATTCTATTTTTACTGCATAGGAAATGCAAATACCTTTAAAACAAGATATTGTAAGCATTTTTTTGTATTTTTTATGAATTAGTAATGTTTCTTTAGAAATTTTGATGTATTTTTGTATTTTTGAAGATTTTAATATTTGATTTTTATTTGATTTTTGTTTATTATTTAGAATATAACAATATATACTAAATATAACTTTTGTGGCATTTTGAGAAATATATTTTATTTTTTTATGAATTTTAAATTTTACATGTATTTTGTTTTTGATAAATAGAAAATGATGTTATTTTTGAAAATCGATATAATACTATATAGAATATGATATTTTTATTTTTTTTTATATTTGATTTTTATACGTATTTAATACAATTTATTTAATGTACAGGATAGGGGCTATATACGTAATACATGAAATATCAGGGTGTGGGTGAAATAAAGAAAAGAGGAGGTATTGAAGCGCAAAAAGCCCAAAGAGCACACATGGTCACCGTATCCGTTTTATAAAGATTTTGACATCTGTATCTGTATCCGTTCTAAAATGGATACGGATATGGATATTATTTTGATATTCATAAACATCTATCCGTATCCGTATATCCATTTTCGTATATAAATATAGTCACTGATTTATTTATAGCGAAATGTAGCATAATTCTATACCTTCTTTTACCGTATTTATATAATTTTTATCATACAAAAACATTTAATAAATTTATATCATGTATTTTCCATTCAGTTTGTATATATTTAAGTTGTTTCTATAGAGTATTTGTAACATTACTCGTATGCGATCAGTATTTGTTTTACATCCGTATCTGTTTTTTAAGGAAATTGTAAGATAGTTTTAATATTCGTCAATATCCGTATCCGCATCCGTGCGTATTCAAAAATGGATAAGAATATGATAATACCTATATCTGTATCCGTATCTGACCGTTTCCATCCCTAATGCCTATGCACATGAACCGTCCAGCAGCTGTACCTGTTTGCGATTCGTAAGCTTCTAGAGAGCCAAACTGCAAATGTTCAATTGATCACGTGTAGCATCGCATGATAATACTGAAGGAGGACCTGTTAGAATTTCACAAAAGGTTCGGGGTATCATTCAAAATTTGCTCAACGTATCTCGCTCCTGCATATGAGTTGCACATGTGTGAGAACTTGAGACTTATTTATGTGTTAAAATAGCAAATAAGTTATAGGCTTCAGATGTTCATACAAAACCGGTCTCGATACGGTTCTTGATCAAACTTTCATACATTTTCGTTCACTTCTTTTGAAAATTCAGGAATCCGATCTGATATCCAAATTTAGCAAAGATTAGTCTATTGAGTAGTATATGTCGAAACCTTTCCAACGGTACAAAGAACGTCAAATTCAACATTGGACGAGAGAAATACTATCATTTTAATCATGGTTCGGTAAACGGATTCGAATTCAAATCAGATCCGAATCCAAATCCGATTAAATGAACTTGGATAAATAGGCTAGGACTTGGATTTGATTGATCCATTGTACATTTCCAGCCATAGAGGTCGCCAAAGCTCCACCCAAGAGCTGTCGGACCGTCGTCGGAGTTGCCTATCGCGAAACCGAAGGTATCCACACGTAGAGCTCGCTGCAGGGAGCTCATTTCTTACGTTTGCAAGTACGCATCTCGCCCTTGCTGCTGCTTTCTGCATTTTATTTCCTACTGTTCGCATCTCAGTTTCGTCGACAAATCGTGTTGGGTTTGCATTGTGTTGCGCAAGCAGTCTTGACGTCTCCACGCATGCGTGTGCTCACTGGAGAGATGCCGACATGGTTGGTGGTTGTGTTGGCATGCGAGATCGGTCTTGTATCTTCTCCCATTTATATTTTTACAACTAGGACTGCACTACTTCTTGCCATTTCTTTACATTTCTTTGGCTTCTTTTTACACTTCTAAACTTGAACAATAACGAATGGCTGGAATGTGTAGCTACAAAACTGCTACTAGGATAAGTTTGTGTTATAATTTTGGGTTTTGGATTGCGTATGGTTTGATTTTTGCAAATTTTTTGGTGTATATTATGGGAGAGACTTGTATATCGTGTGATTGATTTGGTCGTGGTCATTATCTGGAACATATAAAATCGGTCCAGCGGGAACAAGGATTTACAGGAATATTTGGAACGTTTTGTTTCTAAATTAGATAATGGTTTGATTATTAGTGCTAAATTGTGGCAAGAATTGTGGGTCAGGCATCATAAGTTGACCATGAAAAGCTGATGTAGTATAAGTACAATCTGATCAACACCCTCTGTATTATAAAAAATCACGGGAAGTTGTAATCTTCAGGTCAAAGAAATAGGCAAGATCTGGAATCCTTTATTGGCAACAGATTTGAATGTGCGCTCTTCCATGCTCCCAGGTTTTGATCAAGGAGGTGGCTTTAGTTTGCCAGACAAGCTGCTTCTTCTTCTTCTTCTTCTCAATTCCGTGTTCATGTTGATCAACGATTTTTCTCAGTGGTTTTTACGCAGATGGTTGGTGGAAATTTATGTAAAACCTCTATTGATTTTATTCTCCATAATACTTGTTACTAAGGTTATGGTTTCACTTTTTTTTTAAAAAAACCCTTCTGTTACTATCACAAAGCATCATCATTGGATTTTAGATGACTAACCAGACTATTTCTTTGTGTTCTTGGTAACTAATATTTAGTTGATTTCACTTGCATCGAATATTTTTCATATAGAAATAGTTGTAGCATACTTGTTAGAATTTACAAACTCGCTATTTATGCTTGAACTAAGCAAACAGAAGCAAATATCAAAGTCCAAAATTCAGCATGAATGCAACATGGACTCTGACTACTATCATTCTGTTGTGCTTGCAGATGCCATCATGCCCATCATCTTTGGTGACACTAAAATCTATACTTGTTCCATACATGGCCTTTGCGGAGCCTCGTTCAAGAAAAAAACGAGCACAATCCCCAGAGCTACCCCAGATGAACAAAAACTCAGTTGGATTTGTAACAGATATCGGTTTCAAAATTGGTCACCTATGATATAAATGGAATTTTGTGATCGAGAATAGGGAATGAGAAAATCACAGCAGTGTTGTGCTTGGTAAATGTCTTGAATTGATCCAATTTGGGCTTAAGTGAAATCTTTTACCATGCCTTTAAAATTTAGGAGATAAGGTGGTGATCATTCAGATTTCTGAGAATTTTAGCCATTGTCTCTTGCTCAGGAAAGATAGAGGTTATAGGAAGTCCAAATGACATGTAGTGATACCATCACCCTCCATAGGATGCAAAAGTACAGAAAACACCTGCCATATTCTGCATTTTTTATCGACTAGCTCTGCTGAGATCCTTATACATACTTTCCAGAAAAAGCTTGGTTGATTATACTTTAAATACTTCTGTTGAGTGGAATTCCTTGGTGTTGCACTTCACCAGCTATGACAGTAGAGTGTTTTACCCTATCATTTTTTAGTTTTTTGTTGCCATCTTTATATGTTGAGATATAATCATTATAAATATCTAATAATCCATTTTTCAGTGATTTTTGCTGCTATCTTTGGTTGGATCAGAGGTGCTTTATATTTTGGGATTTTTACCCGGCAAACCCTATAATCTTTGTCAATTACCTCTACGACCTTTGAAACATCGTAATTTCTCCCTCGACCCCGTAAACTTGCTAACCCTTACCCTACAGACCTTGTGGTTAACCTCCATCCATTCACCAGTTAAAACCAACCGGATTCCGTTATGTTCTTTCATATTATACCCATTTTGTTTATCAAATTTACATTCAACGCCATTCCTCCTCACCCTCCTTCTCATCTCTCTTGACCACAACCCTCAGCCTGCCCTCCGCCCAACCCTCTTCCCACAGCCCTCCGCCCAACCCTCCGCCCAGATCCCTCCGCCCCGCCCTCTGCCCAGAACATCTCCTCCCCAATCTTATCTCCCGGCTCATGATTCCACCTCAGACGAGCTATTCCGTCCAAAATCTCGCCTGGGTTTGATCTCCTTTTGCATCTCTTCTTCTTCTATTTCCCTCATATCTGAGCTCTTTCTAACATGTATTCGGGAAAATCGATATCAAAAACAAGATCACCATTTTCCGTTGTTTCTCCAAAAAATCCACAGATGGGATCCTAAGACACGACCGACAACAAACCTCACACGATCGAATCAAACACACATTAAAAATCTGAAATTTTGCATGTTTATTCTCTCAGATATCAGAGCATGAGCCAAGACTGCCTCTCATTGAGCAATGGCAGAAGAGCCAATTTGAAGCTCACCAAGGAAGAAGATCGACACAACACCACAATCATCTTCCAGAGCTACAAGAACAGCAGCAAAGCCCCCATATTCACCACCTTCAAGAACAGAGCACCGCGCATAAGGCCCGGCACCAATCCCCCGACAGTGCAGGACCGCGCCTTCCCTCCCCCTCCGCCGCCGCCATCACCCTCACCCCACGACGCATCCGGCGACATCCTCCTCCAATGGGACAACAAGGAACGTTTACAGGGGCCCAGAGCAGAGGCTTGCACCGCTGACGACTCCCCCCCCCCCCTGATCGCCGGCCGGCAAAGGTCCCCCGCCGCGTGATCTTGCCACAACCGGCAAATGGCAAAGGTGGTTTAGCCTGAGATCTTCCACCGTCGTCCGCGACTCTGCCACAACTCTGTGGAGGTTAGCGATCCATATTGCTTCGATTTCTTGTTGGGTTCTTTGTTGCTTTTGGTATTGACTTGAAAACCACCAGAAAGATGTGATTTTTAATTCATGTACGCTAAGTTTGGATCTTGATCTCTTCGACAGCGATTGAGATCAGAAGAGAAGAATCTGAAGAAAAAATGCTTGAGAGGATAGGGTGTGTGATTTGGATCGTGATGGAGATAATGTGATTTGGATCGTGTGAGATTTCTTACCCTTTTCTTCCTCTTCTAGACTTTGATTCGGGCTTCGTCCATCGTCCCAAAATCTGCCCAAGGATCCATGGAGATAGAAGAAGGAATGAAAAAGAGAAGAAGAAATCCAACCGTTAGATTTCCTGTGATTCGATTAACTCGGTTTTAACCCAAGCAAGTTAGCCCAAGATGTGCCAATTTAACGGCAGGGTTCATGGGATAAGACAGAGCAAGTTTACAAGGTCGAGGGAGGAATTATGTTGTTTCAAAGGTCGTAGAGGTAATTTGCAAAGATTATAGGGTCTGCCGGGTAAAAATCCCTTATATTTTTGTATTTGTTCAAGTTAATATTAATTCAGTTACAACATCTGAACATGTAATTTCTATTAATCAACAAGAGAACCTCTAAGCAGTTATAAGCATCACTACTGCTATATTTGGTTCTTGAGTTTCCTTATAGGCAACATTTGGATCATGATTGGCTATGATTTGATGTGAGATTTTTGAGACTTCTTATTTGGATTATAGATGTTCATCCAACTTGAGTCAAAGAGAGTTATCCAGAACTTTACTCTTTCTATTTTAGCAACTTATGTCAACTCCTCTTGAAATTACACTCTTGGGTAGTGACATTGAGTGTGATATCTACTTTGATGCGGATGCAATCCTCGCGTGCTTTTTATGTCTCTGCGGATGTCCTTTCCCGTGTTGAGGTTTTGCAAACAAATGGAGTTCTCATGTTGCCTTGGGTAGTTGGAGTTAGAGACCGCAAGGGATGGGCATGCACCAAAGCACCAAATCTCTGTACTCCCTTTATGGGAGATACTCGTAGGAACACCCAATCTTCAACTTGTATTTACAGGAATTTCACTAATATGAGAGATAATGTTGAATATTGATAAGCCATTTTTGAATATGGATGAAGAGAAGATGATCGGATTACTTGAAACTCCAAATCTCTTCTCCAACGATCTGCATCGCTCTTCTGGCGGCTATGTGTCGTCAGAAGCTTCTGCCTCACAAGATCAATAGTTCTTATAGTCTCCTCCAAGAGATCTACAGAGTTAAGAGTGTTTCCACCTACCTCACGCCAACTGAGGGGTGTGAGGCATCTATGCCAATATAGGGTTTCAAATGGTGCCATGCTGATAGTGGAATGATGGTTGTTGTTGTACTGAATTCTACCAACGATAGGTGGTCCCTCTAGGACCCTTTCCACTCAAGGGTATATGCACGTAGCAAATCCTCAAGTGCCTGAATGGTGCGCCCATTCTATCCGTCAGTCTGCGGAGCTCATCTTCAGCTCTGTATGTAGTGCTGACATGAACTGATGCTAGTAATGCGATGTGAACCTCGAGTCTCTGTCAGACCCTACCTCACTTGGTATGCCATGAAATTTGATAAGGTTCTGTAGATATAATCTGGCTAATTTAGATGGAGTGTAGGTTATGCTGACGTGTATAAAATGGGCTGACTTGATCAACCTGTCAACAACAACCCAAATAGCATCATGGCCACCTGGTATCCTTGGCAGTCGAGTGACATCCACAGAGATACTCTCTCACTTCCTCTCGGGAATAGTGAGAACTGTAATAATCTTGGTGGTCTCCTACGCTTATCTTTGACCATCTGACAGGTCAAGCATCTGCTAACATGTTGTGCCACATCGCGCTTCATCCTGTCTCACCAGAAATGTTGGCGCAGGTCACGATACATCTTGGTGATGCCAGGATAAATAGACAATCATGAACTGTGTGCCTCATCAAGAATGTCCTTGCGTAACTGCTCATAGTTGGGCACAACGACCAGGATATCTTTATTTAAAATAGATTTTTCTACCACAAAATCATCACATTCGTCCTTTATGGCATGCATGTATCTGTCAATGATCCAAGGATTTGTCTTCTAACCTTCTACCATATGATCATATATATTATTGAATCATGAGGGTGTCAATCAGTGAAAGTTGTGAGCATATCCCATGTGTATAACCAGTTTGTTGTACCCTCTGCATGAGCTCTCCTGCTAAGTGCATCAGCCACCACGTTTCCCTAATTGAGGTGGTAAGAGATCGTGCAGCCGTAATCCTTCAGTAGCTCAAGCCACCTGGACTGTCTCATATTCATCTCCTTCTGATCGAAAATGTATTTCATACTCTTGTGGTCTGTAAAATCCCAAAGTTCACCCCATAGAGATAGTGGCACCAGATCTTCAAGGCAAAGACAATTACCACCAACTCCATCATGGGTGGAGTAATTCCGCTCAAGCGGCCTCAACTAACATGATGCATAAGCAATCACATGATCTCACTGCATCAGAATCGTTCCTAAACCTTCTCCTGAGGCATCTTGCATAATCTTGAGTGCCTGAAGGAAGTACAAGAAAGGGCATAGTCGTCAATCTTTCCTTCAATGTCCTGAAGGCTTGCTCGCATGCATCATCCCAAATAAAAGGAACTCCCTTATGTATTAATCTTGTCAAGGGAAGAACTACTCGCGAAAACTACTAACGAAGTGTCTGTAATAGCCCGCTAGTCTAAGGAAGCTACGTATCTGAGTGACTGTCTGTAAAGCCTTGAACTTGGCATATCTCGATCCTATATAATAAGATCCGATTCGTCAAGAGGAAACCAACAAAATTTGTTTCGTGTGAATCAGACTTCGTTTCGATT
Source organism: Ottelia alismoides (assembly GCA_037367405.1). Classification (NCBI taxonomy): domain Eukaryota; kingdom Viridiplantae; phylum Streptophyta; class Magnoliopsida; order Alismatales; family Hydrocharitaceae; genus Ottelia; species Ottelia alismoides. Next base: position 40,910 of record JAZKJV010000803.1, read on the forward strand.
TGTTATGATTTTCGAAAGAAAGATAAGTAAGGAGGGTTAAGACGTCATTAACCCATAATGACTGTCATTAAGACTAATTAAACATGATTAAAGAAACTAATGAGGAATTGAAAACCGCTAATGATCATTAGCAAATACTAATCAATAGTTAGCAAAAGATAAGCGTAAGCCGCGAAAGTTAAATCATGATTAGTGAAAGTTAATCACGATTAATGTTAATTAAGCGTCATTAGCGAATCTAGAATCCTCTAACTTAAGCCCCAAGTTTGAGATAAGTTTTGGCTAAAACCATGGGCCAAAACCATGGGTCGTTAAAACATGGTTAAGGTCTAAACCATGTTTTTCTAACCATGGTTAGTGGTTTTCTAGAGCCTATAAATATATCTCCCAACCCATTCATTCTCTACGATTTTCACTACCACCACCACCCTAAGGGCTAGGGTCAAGAGGTCGGGAGAAGGAGTAGGAGGCGAGGGAGGAGCGCTAACGAAACGCTGCTGGGAGAACGAGGAGGAGAAATGTATGATAATCTCTTAGTTTGTTTCGTAAGCTAGGATTTCAATTCATCCTCTTTTCTTCCAAGCTTTGTTCTTGATTCATCTTTCTTTCCGATTCGTTTTCTGTTGTTTCAAGGAGAAATCTGTGTAACACACTACTTAGGTGCGCGCGGCGATGCGCATCAGTGAACCTTGTGATTCGTAACACATTCACTCATCTAAGACACGTGGTGTCTACCGATTCTCCATCGCTTATGTTTCTATTTTTTCAATTATGTTTTTATATATATTTTGATGGAGAAATCTGTGTAATACCCTACTTAGGTACGGACAGCTATGCACGTCAGTGAACCCTGTGATTCGTCACACATTCACTCACCTAAAATGCATGGTATCTACCGATTCTTCATCTCTTATTGTTTAAGTATATTCTTTCAGTTTCGTTGTTGTTTTCCTATCGATTGATTTTATAGAGGAAATTCTTTTCATTTTTATTTTGAAATATGTCCCAATATAAGGGGAAACTCTGCCGAAATTTTCCGAGAAATATATCCCGATATAAAGGGAAACTCTGCCGAAATTTTCCAAGAAATATGTCCCAATATAAGGGGAAAATTTGCCGAAATTTTCCAAGAAATATGTCACGATATAAGCGGAAACTCTGCTGAAATTTCAAGAGAAAATATGTTCTTGGCGTTCTTCGCGTTCTTGACACGTTCTTAGCGTTTTTGATACGAAAGTGAAATTCGATCTTTTCAGGAGCCTTAAAACATCCTTTCTGAAAACGAAACACGATAAAGACTTGCATACGCGAGATAGAGCTCGATTAGGTAACGAAATCCTTCCTAAACTATTGGGTTTTCATACGAGATTATTGCAATTCTTGATTTTATTTTCTTTGCTATGAAGAACCCTAATTTTGACTATTTTTTAAAAAAGTCTGAAGAGTTGCTTTGTGATTCCCACTAAAATAAGGTTTAAGTATCAAATTGATGCGGTGACTTTGAAAGTTAGGGTTTGGGAGTTAAAATAAGCATAAATACGAGTATATATGCATATGAATAATATATATGTGAGTCTATACTAAGTGTTGTTGATTATGCAAATCGAAGACTTAACGAAAGAATTACATCATGGGAATTGTGTGTGTCACATTAAGGATGACTGGGAGTAGAACTACATGTCGGGCATGCAACCTATAGGTTTGTCGGAAGGAACTCGTATTGGCGTTTCCCTACCTATGTGGTAAATGGTTGCCTTGTTATGATAAGTGCGCACGAAATGAATGATTTGCAATGTGTGGTACCGGGAGCCAATATCTTCGGGTTGAACGACGGAAGATGTGGTCGTACCATGTGGAGGCACGGGTGGTTAATAGCGACTGGGTCACGATAATATGTATTTAAAGCGGCTAGGTTTAATGATTAAATGTTAGCCTGAGGTTTTAAGCAAACGAGTCCTCGAGGACGGTATGCTCATTTGTTTTCCAGGCTGAGGGTTTGAGACCCTGTTTAATAAAAGAAAAAAGAAATTGTCAGGTTAGTATTGGAGGATTGGTTGAGGCGACGAGCGGCGGCATAAGCTTACCAAGATCAACACAATCTCCAACCCGAAGTGTCCACAGCTTCGGAGTGCAAGAATGGTGGGGTTCCCCTAGACTAATCCCTGATGTGGAATATAAAGGAATATGACTTAAATTAATGAAAGGATTGTAACTTTTAATGACAACAAGTTTAGAAAAATCACACAATTTGTTTGCTTTTCTCTTCTTCGTTAACATTCCCTAATTGCTATCTTATTATTTATGCAAAAAACTCAACAGGTGTCGGTGAACTATCGCAAGGACCGTAGCAGACATACCACTAGTCATAGTAGCTTTACTTTGTAAGGTAGTTACTAATCTTTTGTATATTTTCCTTTCAAGCTGATGTACATGTAAATGATTATAGTGGGACAATGTATCATCTGAACTTTATTTTGTGAATGGAAAAGTGTTGAAATATTTTCTTCTGAGTATACTTTATTTGCAGTCTGTTTATGAATGTTAGTTGTAATTGCTGAATAAATTATTGCTGAGTAACCAGATCCGGTTATGGGAGGATCCGACAGCCCGGAATTGGGGTCGTGACAGATTGGTATTAGAGCTTGGTTACTCCAGTAATTTATTTAGTAATTGACAACTACGAGCGGTATTCAGAAACTAAGGTTGCATTAAGATCCTTTGATCTTAATAACTGACTGCAGTACCATTCACAAGTTATTGTCCCTTATATACATCATGCTAAGACATATAGGATCTGACCTTTAAGTTTGACTCATCCCAGGATCATGACAGACCAAGATGTGTCTAGGCAATTAGCGGCTATGATGACAATGCTCCAAGACATGGGGCAAAGGCAGCAAGCATTGGAGGAGAGGCTCAATACACAAGCTGAGAGACCCGAGGCATCCAAGCCTGCGGATGCTAGGATTGAAGGTTCTGTCCATCTTTCTGAGGAAGAATCAGATTACCATTCTTCAACTGAGTCTGCTCCTACCCCAGCTGAAGGAGCAATGGAAAAGGCCATTCTTAGACACCAAACATTACTAGATAATTACCGAAAGGGAAAATTTCCTCGATTCAAAGGTGTAGAGACACCTGCCGAGGCTGAATTATGGCTCGATGACATTTGTAGGATGTTGAAGATAATCCATGCACCAGTTGACACCTGGGTGCACTTTGATGATTACTCCCTAACAGATTATGCATGACGATGGTGGAGAGCAATTTTCAGGAAATTAGCAGATCCTGTTAATGTGATATCTTTGAAGAGAGGTTCCGAGCTCACTTATGTCCCTCTCATTGGGAAGAATTAAAGAGGATAGAGTTGGCTTCTTTGAACCAGTCTTCTAACATCGTACGAGATTATCATATCCACTTTACTAAGCTACTACTTTACTCATCAGCTCTAGAAGCTTCACCACAAGAGTGTCTTACAAAATTTGTTAGCGGTCTTTAGGGAGATCTGCGAGAAATGCTTGCTGGTTGTAGAGCTACAACTATAGATGAAGCAATAGACATCGCCTCTCGTATTGAGATGGAGAGGGATGAAAACCGCCAAAGAAGAAGTTTCAACTAAATGGTGGACCATCCAAACGCAAGGCACATTATAACCGTAGAGATCGTCGCTATCATCCAGTCGGTTCCAGTATAAGCTCACCACAGACCTTGGGTCATGAATTATCAGGAAGAGGGGATTTCTCTAGACCTCTACTATACCCCCGTAACTCAGCATCAGGAACTAGTACCTCTGTAGTTGGGTCTTCAGCTCAGACAGGAACACGTGCATGTTATCACTGTTATCAAGAAGGTCACACTAAGAAAGACTGTCCGCAGTTGAGAGGTTTAGGGTTTAAACCAACCCCAATTAACAGTATAACATCCACCTCGAGTAATGGAGCAACATGCGGAGGAATATATGGTAGAGTTCGTGGCTCACAAGGAGCATCTCCTACACAACAGCCACCACAAAGCATTGCGGGTTTTAGCTTGCTTATTCCTAATGGCCAGCTTAATGCAATTACTGAAAAACAAGCCTATAATTCAGGCACAGTCGTACGAGGTACCGTTACTATTCATGGCTTTTCAGTACATGCCTTATTTGATTCTGGTACTTCACATTCATTTATTGCTCGACGGTTAGTACCCACTTTGGGTAAGATACCAGTAGAAGTACAACAGTCCTATCTGATCAAAGGATCAGGAGGACAAGTATTTATAATCCGAGAAATCCTGGATGATTGTGTAGTACTGATAGTAGGACATCAGTTACATGTTTCCCTATTAGTTATTGAAATGGATGACTTTGATCTCATCCTTGGGATGGATTGGCTAGAAAGGCATCATGCATGTCTTGATTGTTTTTAGAAGACAGTAACGTTTCACCTACCTAATTCGATAGAGTTCCAGTTCATTGGAAAGACATCCAATGATAATGTCGAATACATATCTACTCTAAAGGCTCAACAACTGTTTCAACAAGGGTGCCATGGCTATTTAGCTTATGTAAACACTACATCTGGGTCAGACAGAATGAAGGAAGATATACCTATAGTGTGCGAATTTCCTGATGTATTCCAAGAGTAACTACCTGGATTACCACATGAGCGAGAGATTGAATTTGAAATCTCTCTTATACCTGATACTCAACCTATCTCTATCCCTCCATATTGGATGGCACCAGCTGAATTCGAGAGTTAAATGCATAGTTGCAAGAATTATTAGATAAAGGATTCATTCATCCTAGTACTTCACCACGGGGAGCACCTGTCTTATTTGCTAGGAAAAAGGATGGGTCAATGCAGCTGTGCATTGACTATATACAGTTAAACAAGAGGACAATAAAGATTAAGTATCCTTTACCAAGGATAGATGATCTCTTTGATCAGTTACAGGGTTCGACTATGTATTCCAAGGTTGACTTAAAATCTGGATACCATCAGTTGAAGATAAAAGATGCGGATATTCCCAAGACAGCCTTTCGAACTAGATATGGACACTATAAATTTTTAGTTATGCCTTTTGGTCTGACAAATGCCCCAGCAGCTTTCATGGATCTCATGAATAGAGTATTCAAGCAGTTCTTAAATCACTTTGTAGTAGTCTTTATTGATGATGTGCTTATTTACTCCAAGGATAAGTATCTGCATGAATACCATCTCAGACGGGCACTTGAAACATTAAGAAAGAACAAATTGTATGCTAAATATAGCAAATGTGACTTTTGGTTATATGAAGTATCTTTCTTAGTCCATGTTATTTCTGGAGAATGTATATCAGTTGATCCTACAAAGGTTAGTGCGGTGATGAGTTGGGAACGCCCGAAGACTGTCACAGAAATACGATCTTTTCTGAGTTTAGCTGGATATTATAGAAGATTCGTGAAGGACTTTTCATGAATAGCATTGCCAATGACTAGATTAACTCAGAAGGAATTCCAATTCTTATGGTCTGATACATGTGAAGCTAGTTTTTAGGCACTGAAAGAATGCCTAACATCCGCACCAATCCTTACTCTACCCTCTGGGAGTGAAGGGTTTACAGTGTACACTGATGCGTCTAAAGGACTTGGGGCAGTTCTTATGCAACATAGTAAGGTAGTTGCGTATGCATCACGACAGCTCAGAACACATGAAAAGAACTACCCAACACATGACCTTGAATTAACTGCTGTTTTTTGCTTTAAAGATATTGAGACATTAGCTCTATGGTATTACTTTTGAAATCTTCACTGATCATAAAAGCTTGAAATATCTATTTGATCAGAAGGAACTCAATATGAGACAGAGACGGTGGCTAGAGTTGTTGAAAGACTATGATTGCACTATCTCCTACTACATTGGTAAGGGGAACGTCGTAGCAAATTTCCTTAGCAGAAGAACTTATTCACCTGGGTTGGTGAGTGCTATCCACTTCTGGAGTTTACTATCAACATTAAGTGAATGAACACCATTTGATAGTAGTGTTGATACTATAATTATTCCTCACCAATACAAACCAGAGATCTGGAATAGAATAAAGAAAGGACAGGAGGATAATCCAGTCCTTAAAGACTTGAGACAACAACTTGAGAAGAATGAGATAGAGGGATTGCAGATACAAGATGTGTTACTGTATAGCCATCACAGAATTTGTGTACCAAACACACCTGAACTAAGGAAAGACATCTTACGAGAAGCGCACTGTTCAAGATTATCTATTCATCCAGGAATTACAAAGATGTATAAGGATCTTCATTCATACTTTTGGTGGCCGGGAATGAAGAAAGATTTAGCTGAGTTTATGAATTCATGTTTCACTTGCCAGCTGGTAAAGGCTTCACACCAAAAGCCACCGGGATTATTGCAACCCCTCCCTATACCTGAATGGAAATGGGAAAGCATTTCCATGGATTTCGTTACTGGCTTACCTCAGACGACTGGTAGTAAATATAGTATCTGGGTTATAATAGATCGTCTGACGAATGTAGCATACTTTATTCCAATAAGCTTATTTTTCATTCCAGACTAGCTTGTTGAGTTATATATTACACATGTGATTCGCCTTCATGGTATCCCAAAGGAAGTAGTTTTCGATCGAGATTCACGATTCACCTCATACTATTGGGAGAACTTCATGAAAGCCTTAGGCACACAAATATGCTTGGGCACAACATATCATCCACAAACAGATGGTCAATCAGAATGTACTATTCAGACTTTAGAGGATATGTTACGAGCATGTGCCATAGAATGGGAAGGATCATGGTTGAAACATTTGCCTCTTGCAGAATTCACATACAACAGTTACCATACAAGTATTGGCATGGCACCATTTGAAGCACTTTATGGACGAATGTGTACTACTCCTTTGTGTTGGCAAGTGGTCGGGATAAAGAACCTTTATGATTCAGATAGACTGCAAGAGACACGGGAAGCTATAGAGCTTGCTCGAAAAAAGCTATAGTGATACTAGGCGAAGAGACATTGAGTTTGAGGTATGTAACTTTGTATTTCTCGAAGTATCACCTATGAAGGGAATTCAGAAGTTTGGTGTGCATGGGAAGTTAGCATCCAAGTTCGTGGGTCCCTTTGAAATTATTCAACCATTGAAAAAGTGACATATAGACTTGCACTTCCTCCGGATCTTTCGACAATACATGATGTTTTTCATGTATCAAATCTGAGAAAGTATGTTAAGGATCCAGAGTATAAGATAAGTTATGATGATTTACATGTTGAGCCAGACTTGACATACCAAGAGATACCTGTGCAAATACTTGACAGGGATTTCAATAAGTTAAGAAACAAAGAGGAGCCTCTAGTTAAAGTATCGTGGCGGAACCAAGAGTTTGAAGAAGCCACATGGGAACCTAAATCGGAAATGAGAGAGAAATACCCCTACTTGTTTGATTAATAACACTATGTGTTGTACATCTTCTTTATAAATGAAATGGCGTTCATTCTCTTTAAGGTTGTTATGGTTTCAATCCTCTTTAAGGTTGGTATGCCTGCATTTCTAGTCTCGAGGACGAGACTTCCTTTAAGCTTGTTATAATTGTAAAGCCTTGAACTTGGCATATCTCGGATCCTATATAATAAAATCTGGGTCGTCAAGAGCAACCCAACGGAATTTGTTTCGTGTGAATCGGACTTCGTTTCGATTTGTTATTATTTTCAGAAGAAAGAGAAGTAAGGAGGATTAAGACGTCATTAACCCATAATGACTGTCATTAAGATTAATTAAACATGATTAAAGAAACTAATGACGGATTGAAAACCGCTAATTATCATTAGTAAATACTAATCAATAATTAGCAAAAGATAAGCGTAAGCCGCGAAAGTTAAATCGTGATTAGAGAAAGTTAATCACGATTAATGTTAATTAAGCGTCATTAGCGAATCTAGAATCCTCTAGAATGTTCTAACTTAAGCCCCAAGTTTGGGATAAGTTTTGGCTTAAACCATACGCCAAAACCATGTGCCACTAAACCATGGTTAAGGTCTAACCATGGTTTTCTAATCATGGTTAGTGGTTTTCTTAAGCCTATAAATAAGCCTCCCTACACATTCATTCTCTATGATTTCCACTACCAATACTACCCCAAGGGCTAGGGTGTCGAGAGGTCGGGAGGAGGAGTGGGAGGCGAGGGAGGAGCGCTAGCAAAGCGCTGCCGGGAGAACGAGGAGGAGAAAGGTATGATCCTCTCTTAGTTTGTTTCATAACCTAGGATTTCAATTCATCCTCTTTTCTTCCAAGCTTTGCTCTTGATTCATCTTTCTTTCCGATTCGTTTTCTGTTGTGCTTCGAGGAGAAATATGTGTAACACCCTACTTAGGTGCAGGCGGCTATGCACGTCAGTGAACCTTGTAATTCGTCATACATTCACTCATCTAAGACGCGTGGTGTCTACCGATTCTCCATCGCTTATATTTCTATCATTTCAATTATGCTATTATAGTTATTTTGATGGAGAAATCTATGTAATAACCTACTTAGGTGCGGGCATACACGTCAGTGAACCCTGTGATTCGTCACACATTAACTCACCTAAGATGCGTGGTGTCTACCAATTCTTCATCTCTTGTTGTTTGAGTATATTCTTTCAGTTTCGTTGTTGTTTTCCTCTCGATTGATTTTATAGAGGAAACTCTTTTCATTTTTATTTTGAAATATGTCCCGATATAAGGGGAAACTCTGTCAAAATTTTCTGAAAAATATGTCCCGATATAAGGGGAAACTCTGGCGAAATTTTCCAAGAAATATGTCCCATTATAAGGGGAAACTTTGTCGAAATTTTTCAAGGAGAAACTCTGCCGAAATTTTAAGAGAAAATATGTTCTTTGCGTTCTTCGTGTTCTTCGCGTTCTTGACACGTTTTTAGCGTTTTTGATACGAAAATGAAATGCGATCTTTTCAGGAGCCTTAAAGCATCCTTTCTGAAAACGAAACACGATAAAGCCTTGCATACGCGAGAGAGAGCTCAATCAGGTAACGAAATCCTTCCTTTTTGTTGTTGGGTTTTCATACGAGATTATTGAAATTCTTGATTTTATCTTCTTTGCTATGAAGAAACATAATTTTGGCTATTTTTTGAAAAATCTGAAGAGTTGCTTTGTGATTCCCACTAAAATAAGATTTAAGTATCAAATTGATGAGGTGGCTTTGAAAGTTAGGGTTTGGGAGTTAAAATAGGCATAAATACGAGTATATATGCATATGAATAATATATATGTGAGTCTTCACTAAGTGTTGTTGATTATGCAAATCGAAGACTTAACGAAAGAATTGATGTTGTTTGAGTTGGATCCTGAAAAGGATCGTGTGTCACGTTAAGGATGACTGGGAGTAGAACTACAGGTCGAACATGCAATCTATAGGTTTGTCGGAAGGAACCCGTATTGACGTTTCCCTACCTAGGTGGTACACGGTTGCCCTGTTACGATAAGTGCGTACGAAATGAATGATTTGCAACGCATGGTACAAGAAGCCAATATCTTCGGTTTGGACAACGGAAGATGTGGTTGTACCATATTGAGGCACGTGTGGTTTAATAGCGGCTGGGTCACGATAATATGTATTTAAAGCGGCTAGATTATATGATTAAATGTTAGACTGGGGTTTTAAGCAATTGAGTCCTCGAGGATGGTGTGCTCATTTGTTTTCCAAGCTGAGGGTTTGAGATCCTGTTTAATAAAAGAAAAAAGAAATTGTCAGGGTAGTATTAGAGGATTGGTTGAGGCGACATGCGGCGGCATAAGCTTACCAAGATCAACACAATCTCCAATCCTGAAGTGTCCACAGCTTCGGAGTCCAAGAATGGTGGGGTTCCCTTAGACTAATCCCTGATGTGGAATAGAAAGGAATAAGACTTAAATTAATGAAAAGATTGTAACTTTTAATAACAAGTTTAGAATAATCACACAATTTGTTTGTTTTTCTCTTCTTCGTTACTTAACATTCGCTAATTGTTATCCTATGATTTATGGAAAACCCAACATGTGTTGGTGAGCCATCGCAAGGACCTTAGTAGACATCCAGCCAGTCACAGTAGCTTTACTTTGTAAGGTAGTTAGTAATCTTTTGTATATTTTCCTTTCAAGCTGATGTACATGTAAATAGTTATAGTGGAATAATGTATCATATGAACTTTATTTTAAGAATGGAAAAGTATTGAAATACTTTCTTCTGAATATACTTTATTTGTCGTCTGTTTCTGAATGTTAGTTGTGATTGCTAAATAAATTATTGCTGAGTAACCAGATCCGGTTATAGGAGGATCCAACGACCCGGAATTGGGGTCGTGACACTGTCTTGGGTTGCACCTAAGGCATAATTGCCTCAATCTTCGCAGGATCAACTCTGATATCTGCTCTAAAAATGACATGCCCAATAAATGGGACCTGAGATAACCAGAACTCACATTTGCTCAGCTTGGCATATAGCTTGTGTTCTTAAAGAGTGTCAATAATTATCTTGAGATCATTTACGTGATCCTATTCATTTCAAGAATATATCAACACATCATCATGAACATGACCACAAATTTGACTAAGTATGGACAGAGAATCATGTTCATCATATCCATGAATGTTGTAGGGGTATTTTGAGCCCAAACATCATCACAACAAACTCATAGTGACCATATCGAGTCCTGAAAGCTGTCTTCGAAATATCTAATTCTCGAATCCTCTACTGATGGTAGCATAATCTAAGATCGATCTTCGAAAACACCGAAGATCCATGTAGTAGATCAAACAAGTCGTCAATGTATTGTAGAGGATAACAGTTCTTCACCGTTCTCTTGTTTAGTTGTTGGTAATCAATGCATAATCTCATCGATTTATCATTTTTCTTGAAAAAAAGGACCGGAACACCCCAAGGTAAAGTGCTCGACCTCACAAAAACCAAGTCAAGTAACTCTTGTAACATCACCTTCAACTCTCTCAACTCAGTTGGTGTCATGCTATAGGGAGCATGGACGGCCATATCTCGATATATCGGCGATATATCGGTATCTACAGGTCACCGATATATCACCGATATGGTCGATATCGGGTATCGACATGCCAAAAATACACAATCTCGGTCCGATGTTGCGATATGGGTCGATATATCGTCGATATATCGGCGATATATCGATATCGACATGGTACCGATACCGATACCGATATCGATATGTCCTTCCATAATAGGAAGCCATCGAGATCGAATGTATATCTGGCAGTAACGTGATCTCAAACTCAATCTCTCTCTCATGTGGCAAACCTAGCAAATCATCAGGAAACTCGTCAAGGTAGTCTGGCACCACCCTGATGTCCTGGGTTATCGACTCTCTATCAGATGTCTCTCAAACAAATGCTAGAAATGTGTCACATCCCTAATCAACAAGTCTCTGAGCTCTCAACACTGAGATGTACTCCATTTTAGAGTCATGTAATGTACCCTCAAAAGTGAACTCAGGCAAGTCCAGATGTATGAAGACAACCGTCTCCGAAAGCAATCAACTATGAGTTGACAACCAATCCATGCCCAAAATAAGGTCAAACTCATTGAGCTGTAGTAAGAGGCAATCTGCGATCATCTCACGACCGCCAATCAACACTGGTAAACCTTTCACTATCAATCTAATGATGAACGATCAGTCACATGGTCCATGGATGTGATATGGAGGATCTAGGGCCTATGCAACTGTACCTACTGAAGCTAGTAATCTCTAAGCAATGAATGAATGTGTCGCTCTAGAGTCGAATAAAACATGGAAAGGTCAGATCAAGACATACCATACCTTTCACTATATTAATTGATGATCGTGTCTGCTCCTCAGTCACGGTATGTAACCGACCTTGCCTTGGTGATGCAGTCCTCGAATCAGCCACACTCTGTGTCTGTCTCGGTGGTCTCCTGAAGTTGGAGTTCCTGCTACAGAAACTCCCAGTACGTTGTTCTTGTGGTTGTGAAGGTTGTGGTTGAGGTTGAGACTTACTAAAAGCCTGGGGGCACTGAGACCGGTAATGACCCCACTCATTCCAGAAGTAGCATCCCACATACGGGGTAAGCATAGCAGTCGTGTCGGTGCTCCGAGTCGGTCCTGTCGGGAGTCTCTCCACTCTCTACGACCCAGATGGTCGTGTTGAATTGGTGCCACGTATGATGAGTGCTCCTCTTAAAGTAGTCGCTGGAGATGAGCGAGCGTTTCCAGAGAATGCTGAACCTGAAGGATGAAATCGCATGGATGATCTCTACTGCTGAAACGGTCACCAAATTGGTCAGAATGACTGATTTGGTGTGAGTACCTCTCCAGATGAACTCCCAAAATGTCTCTATCTATCTCTCTCTCTCTCTCTGATGTACTCAAACTTCTCTATTGCATCAATAGCCCTGGAGATAGATGTGAGACGTAGTCCGGCCAGCTTCTCCTACACTCTTCCCACATACCACTGATGAACTTCTCCAAATTCTCCTCAATGAATGCAGTCGCCATCGGTGTGCAATGAGACAGCTCGGTGTAACGCACAAAGTACTGTCCAGTTGTCATTCGCCCATGTCCGAGCTCTGCAAATAGTCAGCGTTGGGACTCCTTCCACTCCCTAGAGAAGAAGTGAGATCTGAAGCTCGTCTCTAAATCGTACCATATGGGCTCACGTCTCATCTCAGATTTGTCGCTTCCCACCATCTCTCGACGAACATTGTTAATGAATACTCCACAAAAGATAACCATGCATCTCGTGGTGCATGAATCATCCAGAGTACCTTCATCCCTCATTTCAACCATTGCTCGGCCTCATCTGGTGTCCCAGTGCCCTCGAATAGGGGCACATTAGCTAGTATGAAATGAAGATAGATTGATACCTATGAATGACAAAGTGGTCGATCACAATCTCGTCGACAGAAGTACATGGTCTTGCTCTCTGTCATGATGTCCATCCTCTCTCCATGTACTGGCATCTCCTCATGTAAGTCATAAAACTGAGGTTACTGAACCTTTACAGACTGAGGTTGATCCTGCCGCATTCCATCCTGAGATGGATGGTAGGTAAAATCAGATAGCTCTTCGAACCTCATCACGATATTAGTCTGCCTATTTGCGATCTCCATCTGCTGAGCCCTGACCTCTCATTGCAGTCTGTTTCTGTTGGAGGTTGGTGAGGATGGTCAGTATGCACTCCAAACGATCTGCCATCTCCTGTCAGCTCTAGATATCATGGTTTTGCATGAGAACCAACATCATTAGTCATAAAAAATAATGTTTGCAAATACCATCAACCGCGATTTTCTCTTCTTGGATATGATATGAAAATTAATTGCAAAAGATGACACTTGTAGTTATTGAATTTGAATGTCATTCTTTCCCTTCTCAGACTCACGACAAGTTGGAGGATTGTCGATATCCGAGAACTTAATGCGATCGGAATTATAATACTAGGAATGCATGTAGCGGAGTACTACTGCTATGATACCATGAATGCGACGTCCGGGATCCGAGTTGCCCGTTCGCACAGCATTTGCAATACTGTATTTGCTATCGATTGTATTAGGTTGCAGAGAATGAGGAGAAAATTTTCGTGTTTGAATGGCATTCACAATTTAATAATCAACCACAGAAAAACAAGTGTCATTAAGAGATATTTGCATTAATTTACATAAAATATTACAAGTATCAAAGAAAATGATATTTTTTACATGTATCCCAAAATACATCTGAAGAGAGAAATAAGCACAAAAGAGATTTACAATACCTTGTACAATGGCTAAAATGAATCATCAAAAGTAAACCGTCTGAACCGTGGAAGCTTAGGGTCCAGTTGTCGGACTACTTTGACACATGTGCTTTACCTTCCATCCATGTTAGGGAGAAAAGAATGTCGACAAAGGTTGAGTACAATCTAATTTATTAAAAATGACAGGTATTTGAGTGGTTTCAAAAGAAAGCAAGTAGATAGGTGTTGATATGTAAATTTAATAAGCTACTTGCATGGAAGTTGGTTTTCAAGTTGTTCTGTATATGAATCCCCCTGATCACTTACAACAACTCAACTACTCATACTTACTACTATCATTTATTTATAAGATCCATATTTAGGCTATCGTCGTCTTATAAGTCATGTTAATAGATCTTAATTAATATGGATGATAGTCTCCTGTTCTGATATTTGTCCTTGTTTAATTTCTCAAGCTTAGTGGATAATTTGTGGTCTTGGTCCGATGAGACCTCACACTATGACTCTAATGCAGTAAGAATGCCTTAGGGTTGAGCGCCTCTGTAGGTATGTGGTGGAATATAATGCATCATAATTAAGTTTCCAACACATCCATTGGCTTTATCTAACAATCATAGTAATATTTCTTATTTTGATATATATGATTTTACATTCATTTCCTTTATTGTAAGATGTCAGATGTTGTGATGGGTCTTATTAATTATTGATGATTGATGATTGATAATTGATAATTGATGATTTCCAGGATCTAATCTCTTTCCTCGCCATCACCTACTGGCAAAACAGTAACCAAAATCAACTCCTCCTGACAACGATCTTTTCCTTGCCAGAACCTATTAAAGGAAGAGTAACCAAAACTCAAGCAGTGAGGAAGCTTCCTAAGAGACTCTTTCGTCTCACCCTCTCAGTGGAAGTGCGGTTCAAGAGAGGGTTAGGCACACTCTAAAACTACGCCTTGGAGACGGGTAGAAGAGACTTTCCGAGGTACGTCACTCCAAAATTGGTCCGATCGGTACGGGCAAAACTAGCTCAAAAAGCAAAACACAAGGTCCTCCTGCCTAGGTGCCCTACTGAAAACAAGGCCAACAGAACTGGTCAAACACCTTGATCCTAACAAAGCGTAAAAACACTACGTACTCACGTAAAAACCGTAAAAAGGACTGGGATTCTAGACCCGCGCACTAGGTGACCACTGCCCTAACTGGGCTTCCTATCTTATGTCCAGCTGAGGGTCACTGCACCCTCACACAGTCAGGTGTAAGGATCATTATGACATGCACAATTAATTATCATCATTGATTTGCCATAATATTTACTTGGTTTCTCCATCATTTCTTGATCTCTTATGTGGTTAACTTTATAAATCTAGAGATTTTGTCACAACTCATCATTATTTATATATATATAGTAGATTATATTCAAAGATCAATTGATTGAGGATTACTATTCATAATGATTTTAGGAAATCATTTGTTGGCTTCATAAGAGAAGGATATTAATATTATAATATTTGTATTTCAAATCTCTTATATAAGGTCATGAGACCTAAACTAAATATTGATCTGATTTTAGGCATATTACATGCTAACTCCCTAATGTTTCAAGTTTTTAAATCATGGATTATAGAACTAATTGGTGATTTGAAATTTGAGTTGTATCATACTAAGACACCTAGATTCTTCCCCTTTTAAAAATTTAATCTTCTTAATCCTAGGTCTTGAAATTAATCTTAATTGCATACCGATTTACCTTTATTTCATGCTAATTCATCCCCAATTTTCTACTCTTTCAACATGTAATATATAACTAACTAATGTTCTGAAATTAGACTCCACGTAAATCACCCCCATATCTCTTATTGCAACATGAAATTAGTGCATAACAATTGTCTTATTTTAGTATTAAAATGCATGCAAATCATCCACAGTTCTTTCACATTTCAACATGAAATTAATGCATAACAATGGTCTGATTTCAGCACTGAAATATATGCAAATCACCCTCAATTCTTTCATATTTCCAACATAAAATTCATGCATAAAAGTGGTATGATTTTAATACTAAAATGCATGCAAATGACTATCAATTTTTTCATATTTCAACATGAAATTAGTTGCATAACAGTGGTCTGATTTTAATACTAAAATGCATGCAAATCACTCTCAATTCTTTCATATTTCAACAAGAAATTAGTGCATAACAGTGCTCTGATTTTAGTACTAAAATGCATGCAATTCACTCTTAATTCTTTCATAGTTTAACTTGAAATCAGTGCATAACAGTGGTCTAATTTTAATATTAAAATGCATGCAAATCACCATCAAATGCTCATATTTTATCATGAAATCAGTGATCTGATGTCTAAATTAAATTTATCCAAATCCCTTATTTTTAAAAACTTAAGAAATCAAGATCATATCTAATGCATCTAAAATTTTGATACTTTTCATGTAAAATTTCACATTCTCATCTAATTTCAGAGGTAATTATATATGGTTTAGAATTTGTTGTTAGAATTACATGGAAGGAAACAAGAGGAGGTTGGATTGTACATTTGGATCTCTAAGAATTGGAGATCCAAGCATGCATGTAGCACAGTAGCAGCAGGTGGCTGCTTTGGAGAGCAGCTTGCAGCAGGGAGTGCAACAACCTCAAGGGCTGCCAGTAGCAGCAGCAGGGGCTGCTGAGCTGCTGGGCAGCAGCTTCAGAACAGCAAGAGGGGAGCAGCGGCTCCTCCAATAGGAGTAGCAACCGCAGGGGAAGGAGCTGCAGCTCTAGGTGCACCTGCTGCAGCAGTAGGGGCTCCAGAACCCAGTAGCAACAATTGTTGTGCATCTTGGACAACAACTGCAGCTGGATACTCCAACAATTTGAGAAGAAAACTGGGTGGGGGGTGGGGGGAGATTTGGGCTTTCTCGATGGAATTTGGGAGAAGAGTTAGAGAAGAATGAATGGGGGTTTGTGAATAATTTTTTTATTTCATTTTATATTTTTTACCTTTTATCTCTCTCTTCTCTGAAATACCAAAGTCATCTGTATTTCCATCCCGAATCTCTGATTCAGATAAATAATAGCTCATTTCGACTATCTCTGAATGACGATCAAAATAAGTATAATATTTATATACTTCTGATCTAGATGAATTCTGATAGTGTCGAGATGCAATTTTTAACTTACAATTAAATTTTACGATTTTAAATTGTCAACAATCTCCGATCGACGAATGGTTAATTTCGTTGATTTTGTTTCGTCGATGTGAATTTTATGGTGGTCTCGGATTATTTTTACGATTTTTGATTGCATCACGGCTTTTCCAAAGACACGAATTACGATGCAATCAATTTTTGATCGATTGATCCCAAATGGATTTTAATTTATGATCTCTAGAATGATTCACATCATTTCATATTAATCGATATTTTATTGCATCAAATGAACCCTAATCGGATTGGGTTTCAGTTTTGAATTCAAGTGATTCTGATCTAAAGGTGTCACAAGTTTTATTCAAGTTCTATTAGTTTGTGTCTTAAAATTGAGCATGAATACGACTTTATCAAATCAGTCTCAAACGAACAACTAGCAAGAGACACTTTTGACACCACATAATTCCAATCAAATCTGTTGTGATTATTAGGTTCAGCTAGCTATGCGAGTTCCTCAACCATACATAGCAAAATAAATAATCATGAACCTAATTAAAATGTCAGAGATCCTTCAGTCACCAAACTAGAAATCTAGTAAAGGGGAAGGTTAGTCGAGAATTAGCAGTGTCTCAAATAACTTATGTCGTCTACGCATAGTGGAACATTAAAATATATACTTGCAGAATTATGGCCGAAATTACGAAGTTAAGATTTCTCCCCCCTGTGATATCTAGGTATTTTTATAGGATTGTAATGCGTCTTATTTTTTTGGAATTTTTAAATGATAGATAAGAAGTAAATATATTTCATCCTATGCCTACATTTAATGAACTGACTTCTACACACTAGAAAGAGGTGGGGATATAATTCTTATGTATTCTTGTAATGTAGTTCACAGAACATCTCTACATAGCGTAACATACCTCGTACGTACGTATATGCAACCGTAGGTACTGACTACAGCAAAAGACCAACTCTATACATCCAAGCAAAAATCAGCAGCTTCTGTGCCAACGGCAAAAACCAGTTCTTTAACAATGAAACTTCAGAAACTCCCAGCGCTCTCGAAACCGCCTTACCCACCTGCAGATAAGCCCTTCGACATCCTTAGACGGGCTTGTCGACCCTCTAGTCTCGCTTCGATTAGTCTGGCTTTCAGTGTATTCTCCCTCACGCCCCATGGTAATTCCAATGCGGAATCCGTGATCTCTGTTTCGGGATAGGCATGGCATAAGTTCTGATGCTGCACCGAAGTAGAACCATGTAGATTGTCACCAAGATGGCCAACTGCTTCAACTGCGATGTACTTGCCTTTCGAGCGAGCTAAGTCAGAAGCAGAGTTGACATCAACATCCACATTTTCAGGATGAATCTTAAAGTTCAGCTGGCCTTTTCCAGAATCACCATTCGAGTGATCGAGATGATGTATGCCATCCCATACGGAATTTGAATACTCCCTGCTTTCTCTAGCTTCGTCGAGGGCGGATTTTGAGGCTTCGAACTTATGTATACCTCTACTATCTGGACTGCAGCATGCATGAATAATGTCATTATCGATAGATAGCATATCCTTTTCGTGACCATGGCTTATAGTATCCTCGTGTTTTCCAAGTTGTTTGCTCATAATTGATGGAGAACCGTGACCTCTGATTCTTTCCAAGCATATGTTTCTCTTTTTTGCTGAGCCAGACATCCGAGCTTCCGACTTTTCAGCACCTCTGTCACTGGCCTCGTTTGCTTCTCTTCCCATGTTAAGCTCGAAACAATGCAAGTCGCTCGCTATGGAATCTTCATCATCCGCATCTTGAGGTGCACTAACAGTAACATTCAAATAAAAAGACTCGAGAGATTGACGATGCAAATACTTGTCATCGTCCGCATCTCTTTGGACCACGATATCGACTGTAGAATTGGTTCTTTTAGCTCGAACAAATGCCTCTACTTCACAACCCAACCTCTCTATAATCGAGTCTCGTTCCGTGAAATTGCCACGACCTTCTGCGAGCTTCATCTGCAACCGTTCGTCTAGCCATGCTTCAGAAATATGGAGCACCAGTCTGTCACATCTCGGGCTGAAATCCTTCTCACTCTTGTGCTTCAGCTGCCGAACCTCGTGCTCGTAATCTCCAATACCTTTTGCAAACTCGTCGCAGAGGTTCGACAACAATGCATTCTCCTTCCTCTCTTTTTCTAGATCTTTCAGAACTTTGGAGTATGCGGATTTTACTTCAGATAGCTCTTTTGCTAAACTTCGATGCAAGCTCTCAGAGTGTCTTCTCAACCTCTTCTCATCTTCGAGCACATCCTTGACAGACTGGACTGCTGCTCGGACCCTTTCTCTTTCTTTGTTCTTCCTACCTAATTTGTTGTCCGCAATTTGCCTCACCAGTTCGTCAATTTCGTGATGATCAGCTTGCTGCTCCCGCAGCAGTTCATGGACGCGTGCACGTGCATGGGCCAACTAATTTCAAGGCCTTCACCAGTGATACGTTGGATGCATTCTGTTCCTCGAGGCTCCAAATTCGGTTCAACACCTTGAGCAGCTCGGTTGATGTCTTCAGGCTGTATCCTGAATGTCTAAGTTTCTCCCTAAGGTCGAATGAATGTGCGGGTGTCATGGCTTGATCATGGGCTGCTACCTGGCAAAGAATGAACAACGCCTGATTCATAAACAAAGCTAACTGATATCGGTTGCTATAAGTCGAACAAAGTTGATAGTGTAGAATTCATCGGAAAAAAAAATCTGTAGTACAAAAATATCTGTTAAGGTGGATGACAAATTGTTTTCAATTGTGCACAGTTCACAGTATGCCCGGACAATTTTAGGGTTTCTACGGAGGTCCTCTGTATAATTAGCTTGTGCATTCAAAATGATTTAATTAGATTTTGAAGAGAATATTGCATGATAGGAATGAGAACAAGGGATCGATGTAGAGAATATTTCGTAATAGAAACAGGAACATGAATAAGTGATTGACCATTTTTTAGACAAAAAAGGATGGAGTCTCAAGATGGAACCCACCACAAATTATATTAAAATGATATATTTAAAGTACAGATGACCAAGCCGAAACAAAGGGCCCTACAATGCTCCAAAACATTCTACGAATAAAACATTGTCCGCGAAAAATGAGCTCGTTCCTACCACATCAAATGTCCCAAAGAATCGCAAAAGGTAGAGTTGTCCTCATGAGAGTTGCCACAATGTGTGGTAATGGATCCCCAGAAGCAAGCACTATCATCCACTCTCAACCATGTGATCTCTGTTGATCGCCACACCTGGACCGAGCGATCACAATTGATAAATAAATGATCCAAGTCCTCAGCCCCATCACTACACCTATCACACAGGTTGTCGCCAATCTGCAGGATCCTATCCCGATGTTCCTTAGTAAGGACGCAACCATGGATAACCAACCATAAAAATACCTTGATTCTCTGAGGTATCTTGCTCGCATAAATGATCTTACTTGCACGCAAATTATTTTCACGATGTGTCATCCAATCATTCGCAAAAAATTATATGCTTTCTTCAGACTAAATCTCCCCTCTAACCACTTGTAGTGATCCATTCCTGTAGTTGGACCCATCTCACAAGCCAACTCATTCTGTAGGCACAAGAACTCCTCCAATCTTTGTTTCGAGAAATTCCGCAACAAAAGACGGAGACGAGGAGTTATGTGCCCATACTTGGCAAATGAGGGCATCCTTGGATTCAGCAATAGCCATAAGTTGAGGGTAGCAATCCTCGAAGGCCCCATCCCTTGTCCAGTCGTCTAGCCAGAATCTAAAGTTCTCACCATTTCCAAGAATTGGTCACATTTTCTCCACCATCTCAAGTAAGATCTTCTTGATACCCTGCCATAGGGATGAAGGCATGCAGATAGCACCAGCAGCAGTGGACCCTCCAATGCCATAAATCTTTCTCATAAGACAACATACCAAGTCATCTGAGTCTCCTCACAATCTGAACAGCCACTTTGCAAGTAAAGCCTTATTCATGCAATCCACCTTCATGACACCCAAACCTCCCTTTCCTTTTGGATGCAGTAACCACGGACCAGTCAATGAGATGGATGCCTCCCTTTTTCTTTTTACGATTTGACCAAAAGAATATTCTCATCAAGCCCTCCAATCTCTTGTGGACCCCAAACAACAACAATCTGGTTAAACAAAAGAAAATTGGAATCGTTGAAAGAAAATGCTTGAGCAGAATCATCTTTTCTCCCTTGTACAGTGTTGACGCATTCTAGCATGCCATCTTGGACTCCAGCATGTACAGCACCAACCTCTGGTCCGTCACCTTCAATCTCCCTCCAACCAGAGGTAAACCCACTTAAGTAACGGGAAAGTCACCTATCGAGCAATGAAGGATGTCAATAACCATCGATTTCTCTCTATTTAATCACATACCATAAATATCTTCAAAGATTTCTAAAACATGAGCAACCAATCTAGATTGCTCTAGACGATCTTCTAAAAAGATCACAGTATCATAATCATATTGAAGGAAAGGAATCGTGATATCAGGTATAGTCCACCATCTGATGCAAGCCTCATCATAACCATCAGCACATCAGCTACAATTACAGACAACAAAGGAGCCGGTGGGCATCCCAGACGAACACCCCATTGGGTTGGAAGAAGACACCTTTAGGACGTCCATTAACCAGAACCGAGTAGGAAGACGTGTAATACATTTTTTCATCCAAGAGATCCAAACACATGGGAAGCCCCTCTTTTGCAACGAGGCCCAAAGGAATTGCCAATCAACACAGTCATAGGCCTTCGAGAAATCAACCTTCCACAAGAGGTCATTCCCTCTCTTCCTTTTCTAATCTAAGATAATCTCAGGAGCAAGGACCAAACCATCTTCCATGGAATGAAGGTTGTATGTTCCGGGGAGATAATGATGTTCATGACACCATGAAGCCAGTTCGCCAATGCCTTTGCAATCATGACATAAGACACATTAGAGAGGGTAATGGGTCTGAAGTCCTCCGCTTGGGTAGGCACTTCTCTTCGGCAATAAGAATAAGAGCACCTCGTTCAAATGCTCAAAACCATAGGTTCCCCTACTGAATCTGTGAGCCATCTCCATGAAGTCCTTAATTACCGCCAAAACTCTCTATAGAACAACACCTGGAATCCACAAGGGACCGGAACCCCATCAGCACCGAGTTCAGAGATTGGCTTCCATATCTCCTCCTCCGTGAAGGGGAATGTCAAAGCATTTGCTTGTGCAGTAGAGATCCTTTTCACACCTCTGCCTCGCCATTAGAGAGGGTAATGGGTCTGAAGTCCTCCGCCTGGGTAGGCATTTCTCTTCGGCAATAAGAATAAGAGCACCTCGTTCAAATGCTCAAAACCATAGGTTCCCCTACTGAATCTGTGAGCCATCTCCATGAAGTCCTTAATTACCGCCAAAACTCTCTATAGAACAACACCAGCACCGGAATCCTGTCAGCATTGAGTTCAGAGATTGGCTTCTATATCTCCTCCTCCGTGAAGGGGAATGTCAAAGCATTTGCTTGCGCAGTAGAGATCCTTTTCACACCTTTGCCTCGCCCTCCCCAACCAATATGTGACACCCTCCTGCTAGCCGCAAGAAAATGGGAGCACATTGCCCTCCCACCTGATCACCCCTAACCCGCACCCCATCCACAACAATCTCATGAATGAAATTTCTCCTCCTCCTGCTCGATATAACGGAGTGGAAGAACCGTGTGTTTGTGTCACCCTCCTTTAGCCATTGTTGTCGTGGCCTGTGCCGCCATTCAACTTCAGTCTTCCTATCTTTCAAGGCGACCTCTTAGAGACACCTGCCCCTCCATTCCATTTTCTCTGCCACCAAGCCCCTATCATCCTCCAACCAGTCCAATCCGTTGATCTCCTCTTGCACAGCTGGCCTTTTTTGTCGACAATGCTCCTGTAAATTCCTCTTGTATTCCACTAAGAACTTCCGAAACTCCATTAACTTAACCACCAGCCTGACTGTAGTCAAGCCATTTGTCGTACTCCCTGACCAGAAATGAGTGACCATCTCCCAAAATTCATCCTCCAAAAGCCAAGCACATTCAATTATGAAGAAACCCCTCTGTCGAGACTCTTCCCCGAAAGACCACATTAAAGGTGTGTGGTCCTACTTGCAATATAAATAGGTTCCTGAGGCAACTGTTAATTTTACTCAAGGTTCAAGAAAGCGATATGCGTATGCGTTCGGACTGGTCATCGAATACTGATTAAGCGGTTTGCGGGGGCATATGCGGGGTATATGCGGCTCTAAGCGGTTTTCTAATTTTTAATTTAAAAATAAAAAAATATCTATGAATAACATTACCACTGAAGTTATATATCTAAGTGGAGTTAAAGAAGATATAAGAAAAATGGTTCATGTTAGATGGGTGTGCGTATATACTTTTAATTGCCTCATATTTAATCACAAAAAACATTTACCATAAAAACTTCACATTCTATGATTCGTAATAACAAAACTTCAATACACATACATGCACTACATGAGCAAAACCTCAATCGGCATATATAAAAAAATTTGACGATACATTGCATATACTCGTGAAATAATACATGAGAAAAACATAAAACATTGCATATACATAATGGTATAATGCATTGCAATTGTATAGAAATGCATGTCATATTCTAACAATTGAATGAAGATGTAGTGTTACAGAATTAAGGACCTGAATGAGAAGATTGAAAAGTTGGAGCTGCTGGAGCAGTATGCGGGGCATATGCGGATATGCGGGGCATATGCGGAGAGGGCGCATAATGCACGGTGCGTTTTGCACCCCGCACGGGCATATGCGGCCGCATATGCGGCCCGTGCGGCCGATTTAGTGAGCATTGATTTTACTCCAAAACATATTCATGAGATAACAAGAGAGCTTAGTGTATGTGGAATAGGGATACTGTTGAACAATAATAATCTTTATAATGTGCAAATATAAGTGTTTCTATTTTCCGATCAATTTTACGTGTGATTGTTGAGAGGATCCATTTCTAACAGTTATCTTTCTCGATACAAAGCCCATGTACATTATTGTGTATGTTGACGCTGACTGTCAGTTCCCCAATGACAAAATATCCATTTTAGGATTATATGTTTTCATAGGGGACAACCTAACCACGTGAAAGAGAAACATACTATTGTTTCTCATTGTATTGTTGATTCTGAGTAGAGGTCAACGGCATAAACCACATGTGAGGCTATAGAGGTTAGATAGCTCATGGAAGACATCCGATTAGAGATCCCTCTTCCACATCAGCTAGAATGTGACAAATGAACTGCCTTATTATAGGCAACAAGCCATCCCTTCTTGAGAGGACTAAACAAACATGTTGAGATTGATTGCCACTACATCAAGGACATGATCTATAAGGGATTCATGGTCACCCCACATGTATTTATGTAGCTAGATTGAAACCCCACCAAAGCCACTTCTACGGACATCGTTTTATAGATGTGTTTCTAAGTTGAGTATGCCAAATATTTATAATCTAGCTTGAGAGGTTTGTAGAGTATATGGCATAATATGAATAAAAACACGTGATTAATCTAGAGATAGTTTCCTAACAAGATAAGTGATTGATAATTGTAACATTTTCGTTATGATTTTACTCGTATTACCACAAATCTTATAAATTTTCATAGTTGGAATCTCTCTCTAGATAAAGATCCCATAGTCCTATTATAAATAAGAAAAGCATTCCTTTTTTTGTGACATGTTCTATTGGGATATATTTTTCATGTTCACATTCGGCAAAATTTGATCATAGATGCATGCTTTTAAAAATGTTTTATAAATGCCTTTCTCGAAGAAAATCCATTGTTTTAGAATACTTGTATTTATAAAATTGCATTATATATAGGAGGCCCTTCCAATAGGATACGTACTTCCTGAGTTCAGGAAGGCCACGTCCTTTTTGTAATAAAGTACCAACACTTTGGTAGAATAAGTATATAGTTTGTATTATAATGTGTAATTTTAATATTTGTATTTAGTAAAAAATACAATGTGCAGTTTTGCATTTTACTTAATTTTGCCCTTAATTTTTTGATTTTTTGAATTAGATCCTTAGGGGATTTACAAAGAATATTAAGTGGGATGTGCATTTCAAATTTCGAGTAAAAAAGAGATCCTAACATGTCCATCGGACGGGGTCGATTTTAGCAAATCTGAGACTGAAATTTGACGGTCTTGATGGACAAGTTAGAAGTCTCAAAATAAGTTGAAATTTAAATGACGCCACAGTGATATATTGTGATCTAAGTCTCCCAAGAATTCAATTCAAAAAAATATAATAAAAGACGGGAAAAGAGGTGTGTAGGGAAGTTACCTACACATGGGTGTAGGCTCCCTTTTACCTACATATATTCTTTGAAAATATAGTTCTTAGGTATGGCTGGAAATTCTTCATCACTTTCCAAACCAATACTTTAGTCATAATACAAAGCTAATATGCCTCTCAAAAAAACCTAAATGGTGATTACTTAGATTAAAAAGCTAGGACTAAACTTACAGAATAAGGAATTTATTAAATCCTAGCTGATCTGTAATCAAACTTTCAAAAACTTTACGATGATTTCTCTTTGCAGAGATTTTAGGATTATTTTGTAAGACCCCAACAAGTCAGGATACAGATTTCTATAGATGGTGCATATTTTCTGGAGAACCCACAAAGTAAGCATACCATTGCAGTGCTTAGCGAAAATTCTGCAGCAGTAGCATACCGAAAAATAACTCTTCCACAGTAAGGTTTTGCCTTTTTATTGCGGTTTCAGGCTCCGGTTAATGAAAAAGGATTGCCTAGGTAGCAACAACCAGTGTAAAATTGTGGATCTCTTTCATGGGAATCTTGTTGTACTAGCACAAGGAAATTTTAAAAAAAATCACATGCTCTTAGGCAAGGGAAGACCATGATGCCCACAAACAATAGAAACATTATGCCAGTCCCATTTGGTTTGACTTCTGCCTTTGGGGGCGGGTAGGGCTCGGCTCCGCGACTGGTCCAAGGTGGTCGAAAAGGTGGAGGTGCGTCTCTCCGGGTGGAGTTCGGCCTTTCTTTCGAGGGGTGGCCGCCTCGTCCTCATCAAATCGGTCTTATCTTCTATCCCCGTTTACTATCTCTCCAATTGGCAGCTGCCTGTGGGGGTCCGTAGGCGTATTGAGAAATTGATGCGGAAATTTCTGTGGGGGAGAAGGGGGCCATCGGCGTGTGGGCCGCATCTGGTGGGGTGGGAGGAGGTGACGAAGAGGAAGTGTGACGGGGGCCTTGGCATCCGTAGGCTCGACTGTGTCAATGATGCCCTTCTCTTGAAGTGGGTGAACAGATTATGGGGTGGCAGCGACGACTTCTGCTCGACCGTCTTACGTGAGATTCTTGGTTTACATGGGGTGATGCTTGGGGCGGTTGACTGTCTCCGCTCTCGGACACCCTTTTGGCGCGGGGTGATGGCGGTGGGCTAACGTTACTCTGACCTTTTTGTTCCTAGCCTCGGGGACGGAAGGACTTTCAGCTTCTGGTCGGACAGGTGGGCTGGTGGGGCTCCTCTACGGGAGTCGTTTCCGCGGTTATTTGCTTTGGCGGCCGATGACCACGCTTCTGTGGCATCGTGTTGGTCGAGGGATGGCTGGCTTCCAATCCTTCTTGGCAACCTCTCCGATCAAAGGTTCGAGGAGTTTCTGAGTCTTCTGGATGCTATTGAGAATGTGCCCAGACCCACGAGGGGGAGAGATCACTGGGCGTGGCGGGCGGGCCCCTTCACGACGAGGAAGGCTTTCATGGCGATTTCCCACCACCCTCAGCTGCGGACGGATCCCTTGAGTCGTGACTGCAACTTTTTATCGACCCTGAAGCTCCCGAAGAGGGTGACTATTTTCCTCTGACTCTTTCGCAGGGGGAGGATTTTAACGAGGGATCGATGTGCTAGGTTGCTTGGTGGCTTGGCTTCGGTGGACTGTGCTCTTTGCGGCAACGACGTGGAATCCTTAAATCACCTTTTTTTCTCTTGCCCTGTGATTGTGGGTGTTTGGGAGGAGGCGAGGTTGGCTTGGATTAATACTGCTGACTCGTCCGCTTTCTGGGAATCTGTTCTGTCAAACAAGGGTAGGGATCGCAGGGATATCTTGAATCTCTTCGCGTGCATTTGGGCGATCTGGCTGGGGCGTAACGCCACAATTTTTAGGGGCCAGCGTTTTTACAAAGAAAATGTATTGTCTCTCTCGGCCCGTCTAACTGTCGACTGGTCGTTGGTATAACCCGCGCTTGGTTGGTTGGGTCTTCTTGGACCTGTCTCTCTTTTCTTGCTTCTCCCCTTGTATATACCTTTTTTGCTTTCCAGCTTTTTAATAAAGAAAAAGGGGTGAGCGCCACGACGTGTCTCCCCCCGAATTGTTAGACTTCAAAAAAAAAGCAATAAAAACTAGAGAAGCCAGCCACCTTTTGGGAGGATCATGTGAGCTTCTAGGTTTCTACTTGCATTAAATAGTTCTTATGAAAAAAATATGCCGTTAAACTACCAAATTCCAAAAAACGAATATGTTGATGCGAAATGCTCCTTAGGAGGACCCTTTAAGATGAAATATCGACCATGTTGTATCCATGTTCAACATGCCTATTAGATTTTTACTCAAGATGCGCCAGGAGTGAGAAACCATCACGAGTTGCTTGCAGACATTGGAAAACAGAAAACTTTTACCTCCATCGAGCTGCTACAATTTCCAGGGGAAGCAGGCTGCAGAGATCGATCATTCATGTGTGTTGTCTTTTGGCGTTGAATCAAGGATGCTGCAGCATGTCTTCGTAGACTTCCAGCAGTCTGGGGCTGGAAAGGGAAAAGTCATTAAATAATGATAAA
The DNA here is from genome assembly GCA_037367405.1 of Ottelia alismoides. NCBI lineage: Eukaryota > Viridiplantae > Streptophyta > Magnoliopsida > Alismatales > Hydrocharitaceae > Ottelia > Ottelia alismoides. The sequence goes on from JAZKJV010000803.1 coordinate 68,671, forward strand.
AAAATTTGTCGATCAAACGATTCATCTCGTGATGACATTGGAGAGTGGGCATAAATTGTAAATCTTCATACATTGCACACCCATAACATACCGTGATCGTGTAATTATCCCCTCAGTCGCAACAATGTGTCTAGTGAGTTGCAAAGTGTGACTAACATGTTTCTAGGTTGACATCTAGCACATTGTCATGTCATTTTGTCAACAGTTTGAACTTATGAATAAGAAAAAACAGAAAACCAGTGGTGAATTTATTCTTCGCAATTCGCATCATATGTCAGGGTTAAGTATTGTTGATTTATGCCTCTTACATGCATGATCTGATTGGAAACGAACACAAATTAAGTTGGTCTAAGTGATCCATGTTCATTGTCAAATCATATCACAGATTTATTTATGACTACCCCCTACATATACATGTTTGGGTTATGTATGCAATTTGTAACAAAAAAAGGCTGATTACTAAGATTGGTTCTTCAAATCTGCTGCAGATCACTCTATCTTCATCAGGAATAGAAAGAAATGGAATTGTGATTTTGGTTGTATATGTTGATGATCAATTCTTACTGACGATGACTTCTCCGGCATTCAGGTGACCAGGAAGAGATTCATTACAAAAGGCCTTTTTAGCTTTACCATTTCCTTGTCATTGAGTATTTTTGAACATCCAAAGGTTTGGTTCTTTCTCAGAGAAAATATATCCTAGAGAATCTGAAGAATGCAGGCATACTGGAATCCAAGCCATCATCCCATCCTTATTGAAACTTCTGTAAAGTCAAGACCGACTGATGATATACCCTTTGAGGATACCGGTGTTAGCCATGTAAGCCCAAGGCGAACCATTGTTACAATAAATGTTATTGTAATATATATATGATTTATCAATAAAAGTTATTGATTGTTTCACTCCCTTTATAAAATTAAATGAATGAATGTACTATAAGGTCCCTCTGTACAATTAGGGTTATGTACCATGGCCGTCTTGATGATCATACAGTTGTTGATTCATTAATCGAATCATAGAGGCTGGTGTTTGGATGAATATCTAAAGAGTTAGAAAGAGAACTCATCAAGCACCATCAAATGATTATTAAGAGATGATCTCCAGCCTGAGTAGGAGATGGCAATCCTTTCTCATAAAGGTTGATATCTGACCGACCTCTTGATGCAGGTCCTCTGCATGGGAATAGTGATTCGGAGGTGTCAGATTAGTTAGGTCAAAGGGTTGACTTAACGAGATCGAGATAACCTAAGTCCTATATTAAATGTTGTCACAGTATAGGCACGCATCCTCTGACCAGAGACAGATGTGTTACTATATGCCTGAGTGTGTACATTTGGCAGACCAATAGGTTGATGACCTAACCAAGGTCTATACACCGGCGAGCTGGTGTACATGTAAGGGCATATGAGTATTGCGCTCTCAAAGGGATCATACAGGTTCACTTGTGAACTGGAAGACATGAGCTCACTCATGAGGTATTGGGACCGATCAAATTCCATGCATGGTCTTCGTGCTTTGGAAGCGTGATAAGAATTTGAAGGTATGATATATGCTTTGGGAAAGCATATGATCGATACCGATTCCCAATGACCAAAATTGAGAAACTTGGTGATCAAACCATGAAGATGACAGTGTAAAATTGATCTATATCTTCATGTTGATCATAGGTCTTCCAGTATGCAGGATGTACAGGTGTTAGGAATACCTGAGGGTGATTTGATCATAAACGATTGTATAACCATGATGCTTCCATTCCGAGGGAGTGATGAAACAGGTTTGGATTTTAATGACTCCTCTCAGTAGAGAAGTAATCTGATCTTAGTCCAAGTGTTGGACATTGATCTGAATGGGACTCATATGCAATGAGAAGATTAGATTTGCGGTCTTGATTTAATCAAGCATCTATGAGGGGTTCATGAGATTTGGATTTGAGATGAGATCTCAACATCCAAGTCATTATACGTGGAACAATACAATCGCCATGTCCTTATCTCCAAGTATCTGCGGAGAAAGCGCATTATTCTTGAAAGGTTTCAAGAATATTTCCATAGTTGAATTATATCTAAGCATTGAGAACTGGATAACTAAATGTGATTTAATTATCTTGAATATTCAAAGTGAATTTGATTCACATTAACGGATGTGTGTGAATGATGATCCAATATAATTAAATGTGATTTAATTATTATGGATAGGAATAATGTAGATAGCAATATCCAATTATTCATAATATATTATAAATGTGATTTATAATGTATTAAAGAGGATTATTATTATTTATATTTGTTAATTAATTATTGGTGTGAATTGGATTTACATTGTATAATTAATTGAAAATATAAATTATCTTTTGTTTTTGGGTTGTGAATGTGATTCACAAATTTCCAATGGTAAGATTGCAATATTCTCGAAATTAATTATGATTTTTTTGTAGAATAATCCACAACAAAAGTTGTTGGAACAATAATGGTGATTTTCATGGAGATATGCAATCTCATGAGATTGCCTCCACCATGAAAATAGGTGGACGGCTACCAAGTTCAATATGGAATTGGTGGTCGTCCCACCTATTTTATGGGGAGACATTATCTCCATGCTAATTATCTCCTTATTTGTTTGATTTGATTTAGGATTGAATTGTATTTGATTTATCAAATATATTTGATCTAAATTAAATTATTAATTGTTGGTTTTTACCAACAACAATCTTGACCATTGGACTAAACACAAATCAATCTTATCCATTGATTTTTGTGTGTCCCATGGATTGTGATCCATGGATTCCAAAACCCTATATAAAGAGAGGCACTCCATGCTCTCTAGGGTTACAACAAGATCAAGAGACAATAAGCCTCTCATCTTCTCTTATTCCACACGCCATCTCCTCTCTCCCCTCTATTGGTGGTCGTCCGCCAAACCCTAGAGGAGGAACGTCGTCGCTTCACCATCGAGCCGCCGCCTCGACGTTTCTCGATTCTCCATCTTCTTTGGAGTGCTTTGCTCTTGAAGAAGGTGTTTGATCTCGTGCGACGAGATCAGGAGTTCACCGTTCTTGGATCAACTTCTTGGATTGCGAGGATCACGCGACTCATCCCCGCGCTTGCAAGCGTCTTCTCCGAAGATCGGACTTGAGACAGGAGGTCTCTTTTCGTAGAGACTCGATCAATCACGCTACAAGAGGTATTTCTATATACTTGATGTGGTTTTAGATGAAACGATCCGAGAATCGTTCTTGGATCATATGGTTTCATCACGTGAAAATTTTTAAATTCCGCTGCATAGAACAACTAGTCCGACTAGTCGTTCTTCATCGTATTCGATACGATGCTCACGCTTCCGTGATGCGCTTGAGGATTATCCCATATCCTTCAACCGGATGTTACAAAAGAGTTGTCTAGAAACGTCTATGCTTGACTGTTACTAGTCTTTACATAAGTTTTGTTGTTAATTGTGCGAGTCTTGTATATGGAGAAATCTTATTCTAACCACATATTGTAGGCATGTCTTCTTATCAAGTACCTAAAAACTGATGCAGTTTAAAAGAGGCAAGTTCTTAGTGTTCCCAAAAATATAATTCCACGGATATGGTAACATATATTTTAATTCACTACATAGTGTAGTTATATCACATCTTCAAAATGCGCTATTAATGTTGCATTTTGTAGATGCGTTATATATACCACTTTTTTTGTAGGTTCCAGATGTCCAATGAATAATGCATTTACGAAATGCATTATCGAAAGTATACTACGCAAGAAATGGCGATTATATATCGTATTTATGAAATGCGTTATAAAAAGTGTACAGCTTTGATAACACAATTCATAAATTCGATATATAATCTCTATTTCCTGCGAAGTCCTAGCATATTTATAAATAATATTGTTGACGTATTTTAAAATGCGTTATAGATAGTGCATTCTGAAGATGTGATAACACTACACTATTCAGGAAATTAAAATATATGTTACAATATACGTTGAATTATGTTTTCCAAAAACACTAATTAGGAACTTGCCTCCAATTTAAAATATTTATTTTTGTAGCAAATGTAATTTTTAAATTTTGTAAAAATCAACAGTCCCAGCCTTTTGGATTTGGATGTGTTTTTAGGTAAAATGATGCATCTTTTAAAGGGTTAAATCCTTATATAAAGCAACCTACTCATTTGTAATGGGAACATGGAATGAATTTGTTGCAAACGTAGTTTTTAAATTTTGTAAAAATCAACAGTCACAACTTTTGGATGTGCCTTTTGGATTTGGATGTGTCTTTTAGGTGAAAGGATGCATCTTTTAATGGGATAAATCCCTATAAAGCAACCTACTCATCTGTAATAGGAACATGAAATGCAGTAAAAGTTGATAAGTCATTGACGTTATCCTCCTTTCCCTTTAAATTTCTTTCTCCTCTCAAATCTTCCAATCCAGTACTCCTCCATTATCTCCTCCCACCCATACAAGTTGGCGTGCTCCTATCTATATCCTTACCCCAATTTCTTCTCTTATCATCCTTCAACAATTCTTCTTTAAAGTACAACTGCATCAATCGGTATTAGAACATGGAAACTGAGTCATTCTTACGATTTGACAATCTTGTAATTATTGGCACATGAAGTTCGATTTGAGTCATCTCAGTCGTGGTGGAAACTTATAACAAAAGAAATTCAAGAATCGCCTTCTAACAAGAATGAAACTTCAACAATGGTTGTATTCTCTCATCATGGACAAGTTAATTCTCAACAACGATGTGCTTTATGAGGGAGACATATTCATACAAGAAAATTTTGATGCTACAACTCCAACACAAGAAGAAAACAAAAACAAAACCTCAGTCTATGAAGATGATCCTATAGATGAAGAATATGAACACATGGAAATGTTCTCATAAAAAGTTGTTGTCCAAGAGACCCCTATGTCACCACTACCTACACCGGGGCGCCACCAACCTCTCTTGTGATGCAAACTCCTCCAACGCCGCTGCAAACTCCCTTTCTACCCATATATCCGCGATGACCCGAGCATCGGAACCCCCATCAACCCAACAACCCTTCCACCACCCTTTCCTATCACCACTACATCCACACCAACACCCCCTTCATCGACAGCATCTTTGTCCTCGACACCAATTTCCCCGTTTGCACAACAAAACCCTAGTGTGGCACCAGCCTCGGACCTACCACCCATGCCGGCAACAGTTACTTCGCATCCTTTGTCGTCGATTCTAGTAGCACTGCCCCACTCTAGGGCTCGGAGGATCCAAGTGTAGCTGCATGTCTTTCTCCCTCGCCACACAAGGCCGCAGAACCATCAATGGGTCCCTTACTATTGCTGCTCCACTCTTGGACAGCACAGCCGCTTGCGGCAAGGTTCAGAAAGTCGGTATGCAGTATTCATTCGATCAGGCGGTTTGAAGCGAGTAAGCGGGTAGGCGGAAGTATATGCAGATTATGCGGTTTTATAATATTTTGATTAAATAAATAATAGATATAATAATAATTTCAAATTTTAGAGATGTATGTTACAAAATTATGAAATATAGATGAAATATCTCTGTCGAACTTCTTTAGCAAGTACACCCTCTCAAAGTATCCATCTAGCATAGAATATTGGATAAGAAAATGTATGTCAAAACAACTTCCAAGTGAATCTACCAATGTTCCCTATACCTATGCACTTGCTCAAGTATAAGTTTAAGATCATTCATACTAAAAAAGGAGACATTATAAATATTCCGGAAACTCCAATAAAAACGTATTAAAAGTTAACCATAGTCCACCAAGATCAAATGTAGAATGTAAGTGAATAATTCTAAAAACTAACCACTCAACCACTAATGTAATTGGTAGTTTTATATGGTGTTTCTTAGGAAAATGAATGTATATGCACTGAAGGTGACTTATGGAAAATATAGCAGTCAATTGAACCAAAATTTCAGTTGTATTTTTCAATAGATATGACAATCAACTCGACCATAATCGAAAGATATGACATCCGTTTATTGTATTTTTCTGTTTAAGAATAATAAAGTTGGAATCAAAATGAACCACTCATTCGAGAACCGGAGCATAGAGTGTTGGGGACTCTAGGATCGGGGTTCTCATTTATCGGGTGGGGTTATTTTAGGGCTGGACTGGGTTTAGGTCCTAATACAAATGCGATCGCATATGCGGTATACTCGACCACATATGTGGTATACTTGGCCGCACATGCGCCTTTCCCGAATATTGAACGAATATAGGATATGCGGTTCGCTAGAGAGAACGCCTCCGCATATGCGGTCGCCTGGCCCGCCTTTCTGAACACTGGCTTGCGGAGCCTTCCAAGAGGTCAGCTCTTTCACTGAAGGCCACTAGGTTACTGCCAATCCTTTTCCCAAGTCTGTCAATGTTAATGATTGGCATGGAGAGGAGAAAAAAACCTAGCAACGGTTAGGTTTTTCTCTCCAAAATGATATGACTCCCCCCAAATTAGGGATCTTGGGATGTCAAGGGGTATTTTCACAAACAACTCTCTTCCAAAATTACTTTACCAAAAGGGAAAATTTGAAAAGGTTATGTGGGTAAAGATTTTTTTAATCGAAGGGGTAGACATATTACAGTCATATTCTCAGTGGAAAGAAGTTATAAACGTAATGTTGAATCGAAGAAAAAATGCCTAAATTGGGAAGATTGGACAAACGAATTCAGATGAGATTCTCTATTTCATGCATCCAATGATCGAGCAACTCATTAGGAGATGAGTTTTTCAAAGTAGAGGAGAATTGATGCAGTTTAAAATATTTATTTTTTTGTAGCAATTTTATTGTAATTTAAAATTTTATAAAAAAGCAAGGGTCTAACCTTTAGATGTGTGGATGTGTATTTTAGGTGAAATGTCGCATCTTTTAATGGGTTAAATTCCTATATAAAGCAATCTACTCATTTATAACAGAAACATGAAATGAAGTAAAAGTTGATTAACTATAGGGATTAGCCTCATTTCCCTTTTGAATTTCTTTCTCCTCTCAAATCCTCCAATATAGTTCTCCTCCCTTATCCCATCTCTTCTCATGTAGCTTGGTGTGCTCCTCTCTATCTCCTTACCCCAATTTCTTCTCTTCTCGTCCCTCCACAATTCTTACCTCAATTTCAATTGCATCAAAAACTCTCTAGAAAAAGGCTTCACTTCACTCCAAGAGTAACAACACCTAGATCTCTTGACCTACTCTAATGCAAATTATCCTAGTTATATCGAAGATAGGTTATCTACTATTGACTATGTCATCTTCTTCGATGGAAATTCGGTCACCTAAACTAAGTAACAAGCAATTCGATGTGGCTCATTCCAGTAGGAACTCCATGCAGATCCCACATTTTAAGTGGTCGTTGATCTTCATAATGTCTCGTACTAGGTCCTTTGTCTTGCGTTAACCATTACCAAGTAACACATAAAAGAACATAGCTCATGTGTACACAACAATCCTTTCTCTTGCATCCTCAATTCCTGACTATGCATGGCTTTTCGAGGATCACTTCACTATGCAACCATCCATTCAGTATGTGCTAGCCCATGCAAGTGGATGCTCTTACTTGCACATTTACTCTTGCATCGGATGTTGTGCATGCCATACTCATGTGCCCTTCTTGATCAGGCACTCACAGGGGCTGATGGCTTCTCCATCAAAGTCATGCATAAATGTGCTTGTCCACCCAATTTCTACATGTCAAAGCAAGCTATGCTTAGCACTTTCACAGCCTTCACACCTTAGTGGCAATTGCCACCTACATCAACCCAATTCATACCATATCTCCTCCCAACAATTATATCCATACATCTTTAATTAGATCGGTACATTATGAGTCTCAATCCGGATGAATGTTATCCGCAAGAGAAGTATGTCTACGGAGATGGGGAGTGCGGAGCGGGAGAGAGCTTGTAGAAGGAGAGAACACTTTCGATGGGAGGTGCGACGAGGGGTACAGACATGGGAGAGAGCCACCAAACAGGGAATGGGAGGGTCTTTGAGGGCTACCGAGCAAAACTCTGAGAGTAGAGAGGAAGGATGGATAGTTGTTTCTCATCGAAAATGGGGAAAGTGATGTTATCGTTGCAGTTTTTACGGCCATCATGCTTCTTTTTGCTCGTTCCCACCGTGATGCTTCGCTTGTAGCGAAGCCGGCCATCATTGTATTTTTACATTCAATTGTGGGGCGTGTTTAAAAAAACAATATATAGCATAACCACAATTTTAAAGATCTTGATATTTATAAAATCGGAGCATTCGATACTTGCTTCTAGGCCTACAGAAAAAAAAACTCAGAAATGATATCATGCTCCTCCATATCAAATGCATCATATATTTCTACTTACAGCTCTCCCTATCCAGAATTGTTTGAGAGTTTACTTGACTGAAAATCACCGAAGACGGCGATAGCATAAAAGGAAACAATTACTCCTCGCTCACGCAGACATCCTGTAACCTTGTTAGGCCTACTCCTCTTTTAGAAACTTTGTGGTGTTGTCTGGTAGTCAACAGGAAATGCAATCAAATATTCATATGGAGTTGCACATCTGAATGGTAAGACATTAAACAGAAAAACAGTAGTTACTGTAAATCAAGAAACAATATGTCATCACTAGTTTATCACCACGGATCCACATACATTGGTAAACTCAACCAGGTGATCAAAACAAACAAAAAGACGGAAATCTAAGACGACCCAAGAGATGTCGCATTCGAGGATGTTAACTCAGCATCCATCAACCTATGACAAACACTATAGACTGCCAGAAAGCACTATAAGAAAACAAAACTAACAAAGCCCTTAAGATCAAACACCCAATCAAATCCACCTAAACACAAACAAAGCCTCCCTAAACAATGGCAATGGACATCAAACCCTTTCGGCAGATCAGCTAACAAGAACAAAAACAAGCACGATCAAGCAACAAAGTGCACATACCCCATCCTCTGGGCTCTGTGGACTAAGATCCACCCCCTTCTCCTCCTTGTGGTGTCTCACTCTCCCTCCTCCCCTCCTCATCTCGGCAACAACAGGCAGTAGCTCCTGGATCTCCCACAGATTGGCACCAAGCTTTCTTGCAGACACCGTGGCAGGCCCCGCGGCACCGCGGTTGGCGGGATTATCCCCTCCTCCACCAGAGGGACCTGCCCCCAGCTTCCAGGAGGGCACAGGGGTGCAGAGACCCCCTCTCATCCCTGTTGCTATCCCTCTTCTCAGCTTTGCACCAAGCAGCAGCTCATGCTCTTGCCTCCCCACCGCCACCACTCCACCATTATCATCATCACCAAGTACCGCAACACCCTTTTCTCTCACCATCTCAAAGGGGACCCTAGTCCCTACCCTTTAGCTTTTCCAGACCCCTTTGCTCCTCCCATCAATGACCCACTTTTTTTCTTTCACAAAATCTCACAACTGCTAGTACCTTTCCTCGAAATCTCTTCTTGGGTCTGCAGATATGGACCCCGTGGTTACCGCAGGAGAGGAAAACTTGGGTCTTGGGCACTACTCTCTCCCTTCTTCTGCTTCACAATCCTGGGTCTATCTCACTGAAACAAAGTGGGGGAGGCGGACAGCAGGGGAAGAGAACAAAACCCATCTGGAAGAAGGTGTCGAATGCTTTAATAATATGTGATCTGTGCATGTGTTTGTGGGGAGATGTGGTTGCGGTGATTCAAAGGGGCTTGAGTTGCCTGTTTGGGTGGCACACACAAAGAAGTTCAAGGAAACGTGAGAGGTTAGGATCATGATGAACATTGTTCTGTTTAAACTTCTGTTTTTTTGATACGTGGATTCCCTGTGACAGTTTTAATGAACTTTTATATTTTGATAAATAATTGTCTCTTTCTTTATGAACATTATACTCGTTGTGGATTCCTTGGATAGTTTGTGACCCCTATGTCCCATCCAAACTTCTTGGTACTCTTTTTTCACCTTTGTAACTAAGGCTTGTGCTTCTTTTTGTACCTTTACTTGCTTATTTGGCAATACACAGAAAGTGTACAAAAAAACATTGTTCTTCCCTCATATGTGTTTGGTTGATTTGAGAAATATAAATAAAAATAATAGATGGTGTAATAATGATGTGGTCACTTTACCTTGGGTTAGCTTATCCTGGAATAAATTCTTTAGGTCTTGAGATAAGGGGACGTTATCCAATGTCCACATTCAACTATCCTCATGAGGTTGTGTTTGTTGTCTTCCTTATATATCTTGACTCATCATCCTTCTTTTGCAAATTCACACTAGCACTAGCTCCACATTCTAACCACGCCATGATTGCAACACGATGTTGATGGTAGAGACTAGATTACCTTCTTGATGATGTGCCCTTCCATGTGTTTCGATGCACTTATTTGGTCTATCACATTTTATTTGTTCATGTATAAGTACGGTAAATGAGGTTGTCTCCTAAAGAGAGCTAATTTGGCTCCTCCGTCCTATTTTCCTATATTTTTTTAATATTTTTTTTAAAATGATTCCATAGATTTCATTATTATATCACTATATTGTATCATTCAAATTTGATATGAAACAGAGATATATACGACCTCCATTCAATATCCCTAGATTTCAACAATTCTGTGACCGTTAAAAAATGACTGTTTAGATGGAGGCCATAGGAGTCTCTGTTTCTCAGAAACTTGAATGACATAATATAGGGATATAGTGATAAATTTCCACGGATTCATTTTTCAAAAATATACGAGGAAATGGGGCAGTGGGAGCAAAGTTAGCACCCTCCCATGTGGCAGACTCATTTTTCCCATATAAGTAATATTAGCTTTGCTTTTTATGTTGCAGTTTTTCGGATACCGATATAAAATATCCGGTTAGGTCGACGATTTCTTTCTCGAACACGAGCATGACGTCGTTATGAAATCAAGTCCTAAGATATGGAACCCCAGAAACAGGCTGGCCCAACTTAAATGAGATATGATAGCTTCTTTTCCCACGAATAAAACTAACATTCTTGCCAATACATTCTATTAAGTTAAGTCGCCCCTCGCGGAGCGCCGGAGACGTGATGTCGAGCGCACTTTCCCCCTAATTATCCGGTCAGTGAAGGCCACTATATATTTGGGGGAGTCTCACTATTAATATATATTTCTCGTCCCCCATTCCGAGACGCTTTTAATCCTCATATATAATAGTCGAGGTTGTCCCTGTGTGTCATCTTCACGGAAGGAAAGGTTTTGCCTTTGCGGACCCCTCTGACATCAGTCTAATTCGAGCACTGCAGCTGACTTTACTGCTTTCCCGGTAGAGGGTCTCATAGATAGTAGTCGGTCGAGGTGAGAACAACTGTTACTGATTTCCCGCTCGAGAAAAGTCATCTCAGATGGAAATTCGAAAAAGCCTCTTCAGCTCGTGGAAGAAGCGGGTCGTATAAATCTATATGTTCCCATGGAGCTTCCGACCATCATTAAGTGAATCGAGCGAATTTCCAACCCAAAAATAATGTAGTTGGTTGTAGAATTCTCTCTTTGGTAACATAATTTAAAACCCTAATCTTGAAAGGAAAAAAAACTCATTTAACCTAAATTAGAGTAAATATCTTAGATCAACATTTAGTGACAATTATTATTATATGAAAGGCACTCGCAAGGAAGATGCTATGGGAAAAGTGTAAACGTGCCTAATAAATAGGTTGATGTTTATTATAAATTTTATGCCATGGATATAATGCTAAACAAATCCTTGCTCCACAATTGGTCTGCTTTTCATTAATTTATGGGTTGTGGTTATGATCCAAAATTACAAATTTGCCCCTGACTCGTTTATAGTTACATCTAGGGATGCAAACGATTACGGATATATTCGTATCTGATCCGTCATCGTATCCATTTTATACATATTTTGGCATCTGTATCCGTATTCATTTTAAAGTGGATACGGATATGGATATCGTTTTGATATCTATAAACATCCGTATCCGTATATCCGTTTTCGTGTATAAATATAGTCATAGATTTATTTTTAATCTTATATAACATAACTCTATACCTTCTTTTACCATATTTGTATAATTTTTACGATACAAATACATTTAGTAAATATATATCATGTGTTTGCCATCCAAGTCTTATATATTTAAGTTGATTCTATATAGTATTTCAAACATTACTCGTATGCGATCAGTATCCGTTTTACATCAATATCCGTTTTTTGAAGATATAGTAAGATAGTTTTAGTATCCATTGATATCCGTATCCGTATCCATATTCGTATTCAAAAACAGATAATGATACGGTAATACCTATATCCGTATCAGTATCCGTCCGTTTGCATCCCTAGTTCCATCAGTAATCAGCTCCTAGTCTCTCAGGGACAACTTAGTAATTCCAACCTTTTTTGTTCACGCTAAAAGAGGATCGATACAATGAAATTAAGAATTAAAGTATGGTGCAGATATCATAATAATGTATTAGCGTGCTATATTGATGAGGTTAAATGTCAGTGCCCACTGCCCAATTGTTAGCTGTTGCATTTTTTTTCCCATCGGCGGTAAATAAGCAAACGTTTCAGCCCACAGAGACGAGAGGGCCCAATTGAATTTGCAATTTAAAAAAGTTCATCTAGTTGTGGAGTATTATTGCCATTTTTAATTCCTCTCTTAATATATCACAATAGTTGTAACAGGTCTACATTAATTTTATAAAGTTGAGGTGGTTAAGCTAGCCGAAATTCAATTCAGTAATAGGTAATGCATGATCTCAAATCCGATGCTCGGATTCATCGAGAATATTATTGTTGGGCATGCGAACGTTGGTGGAGAAACAAACACACAGATAAGCAAAGCACGAAAACAACCACAAACAAGATGGTACAAGGTTCACCTGTAATTGAGTTGTATCCCTGATGGTGTCGGCAAATATTTCTTGATACGATGGAAGAACTAAAGCACGTCAAATGATTCAAAACACTAATCCTATGAAAGTTTATATAACATCTCATCCTTTACAAACAAATCTCACAACAACTAGGACTTCAAATCCTAAATCAAATAAGGCTTCAGTTCTGAAAGCAAATGGAATCTAGAACCCGTGTTTGGTTCTAAGGTTTTTTTGGCAAACAGTAACCCCTCAAAAGTGGGTTAACCGATGGATAACCTATTTTACGTGTTTTGATGTTTGGATAGAGGATTTTATCATTGAAAGGATTTGTTATGGTACGATTGTATTGAAGTTGGGAAAAATGATTACAAGTTGAGTATTTTATAATTTTAGATGATAAGACGGTATATTATATTTTTTTATTGTATTGGATGAAAGATAAATGGATGATTTGATGTATTAAAGTAGAGATTGAGATATTGGGTGGGTCTCACATTATTGAGAATAAAACATCAATGACAAGACCAACAGGTTGGAAATGGGATTTTTAAGGTAAAGTTTGGTTAAACCCCTCCTTAAAAAAAGGGTAATCCAAATTTTGCGGGATAACCCTCAACCCAAACGACCGTTAAAACAAACAAGACTTGAAATCCCGAAAGCAAATAAGACTTCGGATCTCAAATCAAATATTACTCTATATGCCAGCAACGGAGAGGTCAAATTATAAATTCTGCAACATAATTCGTTGAAAAGACAAGTTGGGATAAATTTTGAATCTAGATTAGATCTAAGGAATGTGAATAACTTTCACATTGAACTGAATCCTAATGCAAATAGGATCCAAATCCTAATATAAGTAGGATAGTAGAATTTAAGACATGGTTAACAATTCCTATCTTGACCCGATTCCAGAATAGCAGGACACAGCTACACCAAATCTTGATATAAATATGATGGTAGTTCAAAGAATTAACAATAAAGGCAATTAAAAAACCAACATTTTAGGTTGATAATATCGATCGTCGAATAGGATTTAGGTGACTAGGACATAGAAATCTCCTTCAATCTATTTGCTCTAAGATATAGAAATATCTCCAAAGTACGTAGAAAAAAGGTTCGTAGATGTGCATGAAAGTCAAATCTACAATATAATTTAAACCTGCATGTGAGCGTGTCACCTCGTGGTTCTTACCAACATATATAAAGACAAAAGTAAAATAATAACAATAGTCTCCGTGGAACTCTACCGTGTCGTCGCCTGTTACCGAATGATGCAAACATATATATATATATATATATATATATATATATATATATATATATATATAGAGGAAAATGGGGCTGCCCCTTAGGGGGAGCTAACTTAGCTCCCCCCGCCCTATTTTCTTCAAAATTTTTTATTTTTTTTAAAATTTTTTCCGTGAATATTCATCACTATATCCCTATATTATGTCATAAAAATTTCGTGTGAAACAGAGACTCCTACGGCCTCCATCCAGACAGTCATTTTTTAACGGTAACAGGATTTTTTAAATCGACCCCGTTTGGATGGAGGTCGTACGAGTCTCTGTTTCGCATTAAATTTGAATGACGTAATATAGGGATTTAATAATGAATTTACACGGTTTTAGATTTCAAAAAAATAAAAAAATTTTGTGAAAAAAGGGCGGGGGGAGCTAAGTTAGCTCCCCCTAGGGGGCCTACACATTTTACCCATATATATATATATATATATATATATATAGGAAATTTATCCAATGTGCACAGGGCCCATTTGAGTTTCGGTGCGCACCATTTGTTGGCCACACACGTGTATTACCAATTTAGTGGTTACCTATTTCGAAGGATGTTGTTTTTGGAAGGAGATTAATATGCAAAGCGATGTAACAATAAGTGATATTCTAATTATATCGCGTCCTAAAAAATAGGAAGATCATTTTGGAAAGAAAACATTCGAATCGATTATTTCTTGCTGAAAATCGAGATCCAAATGCTCATGTCAGTAATATATATATATATATATATATATATATAATAGTCAAGTAAATGGTTGTTGCGAGATCAATAATATCCAAAACAACGGTTAGTAATATACATTCATTATATTACATGGTGCAGAATTCGGTAATATATATACAATGGAAAAGTAAGTGATTGTTGTGATGTCAGTAAAACCATAACCAATGGTCAGTAATTTCTATATGTATTACTACTTTGAATAGAAGTCAGTAATTTCGACACAATACTCACGTAAATGGTTGTTGTGAGATCAGTAATATCCAAACAACAGTCAGTAATTTACATAACCAATGGTCAGTAATAACTACTATGAGATCAGTAATAACAAAGTTATGTTCAGTAAGTCATGGGCATTGCTCAAGTAAGTCATGGGCATATCCAATGGTCAGTAATAGCTACTATGAGATCAGTAATAACAAAGTTATGGTCAGTAAGTCATGGGCATTGCTCAAGTAAGTGCTTGTTGTGATGTCAGTAAAACCATAACAATTGTCAGTAATAGCTACTATGAGATCAGTAATATCAAAAAAATGATCAGTAATTTACATTTATTACTATCATAGTGTTTGGATCCTTAATCATCCGCATGGAATCATTTATTTGAATTGTTTCTTTCCAAAACCGTCTTCCAATTTTTAAGGACGTTGTATAATAGGAAATATAGGATTTTTTTAAACTCGTCGTAGCCTATAATTAGAAATATAGTTATGGTTAATACACGTGTAAGGCCTAAAATGAGTGCTCATTGAAACGCTAATGAGCCCTGTGCGCAGTGGATAAGCCCTATATATATAGGGTAAAATGGGGCTGCCCCCAGGGAGTAGCCAACTTGGCTACTCCCACCCCTATTTTTCCCTCATTTTTTCATTTTTTTAGAAAATAAAAATTTGTATATTCATCATTATATCCCTTTCACATTCTATTAAAATTTCGTCAGAAACAGAGACTCCTAAGCCCTCCATCCAGACGTCATTTTTTTAACGGTCGCAGGATTTTTTAAATCGACCATGTTTGGATGGAAGTCGTAGGACTCTCTGTTTCTGACGAAATTTTAATAGAATGTGAGAGGGATATAATGATGAATATACAAATTTTTATTTTCCAAAAAAATAAAAAATGAGGAGAAAATAGGGGTGGGAGTAGCCAAGTTGGCTACTCCCTGGGGGCAGCCCCATTTACCTCATATATATATATATAGGATTTCTTTCAAATAGGACGCAGTCCTTCCTAAGCTAAGGAAGGCCAACCCCTTTTTTGTATAATACAGAATGACTTTAGTATAATACATATACAGTTTTGTATTAGAATGTGCAGTTTTAATGTTTGTATTATAATGCGCAGTTTTGTATGCGGCTTTGTATTTATAACGTGCGCCTATAATACAAACTATATACGTATTCTACTAAAGTGCCCTGTTTTATACAAAAAAGGACGGCCTTCCTTAACTTAAGAAGGACTGCATCCTATTTGAAAGGCCCCCTATATATATATATATATATATATATATGGGTAAAATGTGTATGCCCCCAGGGGGAGCTAACTTAG
Organism: Ottelia alismoides; assembly: GCA_037367405.1. Classification (NCBI taxonomy): domain Eukaryota; kingdom Viridiplantae; phylum Streptophyta; class Magnoliopsida; order Alismatales; family Hydrocharitaceae; genus Ottelia; species Ottelia alismoides. Next base: position 85,076 of record JAZKJV010000803.1, read on the forward strand.
CTCCCCCAGCCCTTTTTTCACAAATTTTTTTTATTTTTTTTCAAATCTAAAACCGTATAAATTAATTATTAAATCCCTATATTATGTCATTCAAATTTCATGCGAAACAGAGACTCCTACGACCTCCATCCAAACGGGGTCGATTTAAAAAATCCTGTTACCGTTAAAAAATGACTGTCTGGATGGAGGCCGTAGGAGTCTCTATTTCACACGAAATTTTAATGACACAATATAGGGATATAGTGATGAATATTCATGGAAGAAATTTTCAAAAAAAATTAAAAACATGGAGAAAATGGGGCGGGGGTAGCTAAGTTAGCTACCCCCTGGGGGCAGCCCCATTTTACCCTATATATATATAGGGGGGCCTTTCATATGAGACGTGGTCCTTCCATCCCTAAGGAAGGCCAACGATCTGGGCCATCGGATTCAAATCCAACGGCATCTTCAATTTTGATGCCCAAAAGGGCATTTTTGTCATCAATTTTTGCATTAATTATGCACTCTAATTAATATTCTAAAATACTAAATTTAGTTAATTTTATTTTTGGTATTTTTCGTAATACCATATTTAAAAAATATCCATTTTTTTGCTGGACGATATTATCTGAGGTATATTTTTGTATCCTCGCGTATTTTTTTGTAGAATTTAAAGTTCCTTTTGTAATGACTGCATGTTTTTTTGTAGAATCCGTTGTTCATTCATAAAGCCGTCCGTTATTTGTTAATTTTACATGGTTCTTTGTAAAATACAATTCATATTAGTATTTAATGTATGGTTTTGTATAATAAAATCTGTATAGTTTTTTTTGTAAACGAATATACAAACCAAATTTATATAAAATACATCTAAAATGTATAATGCACATCAAAAATGTGTAATGCACATCAGTATATACAAGATCTATAAAAAAATTCAATTTTTATTCGCAGCCATTTGATTTGCAAAAATACATCACAAATATGTATAACAGATATCAAAAATGTATATTACACATTAATATTGTATAATACACGTCAATATTGTATCAAACTGCGAAGCATTCTTCATCTAGGACTGGTTGCAACACCATGTACATGCATCGCCATCCGGGTTGCATGAAGGTCTTTCGTGACGATGGTGTACTTAGTGCAGTTGAGCGTCGATGGTGGACGTGGCTGGAGTTCGTGGCGCGGGCTTGTGAGCGGAGGTCGCCGGTGAATGGAGATGGCATGTGTAGGATGGCGTGCAGTTGTGCGAACTCCTGGCGGACGGTGGTTCCTCGTTCCTCCAGGCGATCGATGACGATGCTAATGGAGGATGATGCTCGTGACTGGACGACACACACCCAAATCGACGATGGAGGCTTCTAAAACAAAAAAACAAAAACTTAACTCACTTGCAGAAGATTTTCGGAATCTCTCGAACATTATATTTCTTATTTCTCCTATACGTTGATTCAACATGATGCAATTCCAAAACAAAATATCCTACACGTCGATTGCATTTGAAAATACCTGTAGTAAGTTCAATATCCAGTACCCCATAGAATAGTTTTCGGTGTCATTTTGCATTCAATCAGAAAAAGATGAAGATTAAAGCGTCAACAGAAACGTGAATTTTGATATAGAATCGTAATATCAACATAAACATGATGTTTGAAACGGAATACAAAAGGAATCATAGCTCTACCTCTAAATCATGTTGTCGTTGCCAATGTTGCCGGAATACAAAACGTGAACTTTGAAACATAATCGTAATACATCCTCTTCGATCGTGCGACCTCCATCACCAGCCGAAGCAATGCCACCCTCGCGCGAGCCTCCGAAATCGCACCGCCGTCTCCTCATCGCCGTCGTGATTGTGGGATTAAGAGAGATATTAGCGAGATATTTTAGGTATACGTACGAGATTTTTGGAAAGAGTATGAGAGAGATAAATGAGGAGATATTTCGGATACTACATACTATATTTAGAAAACACATAATGACCAAAATGGGTTTTTGATTAATTAAATAATAGTAATAACATACCTTTTATAATAACCGTCTGATTAATTATCGACGCACAGGATCGCTGGCCTTCCTTAGAGATGGAAGGACCATGTCTCATTTGAAAGATATCATATATATATATATATATATATATATATATATATGGTGCACTTGAATTGAGGTGGCACCTTTCCTTGATTATGGAAAGATGCCAATTTTGATCGTTGGATGATGAACGCGCGCATTAGATTTAAACCACCATATGGAACTAAGTGGTTTTTAAGCCAACCATACTTCCTAAAAAGGGAGATTCCTATAATTAATGTTCTATCAATAAAATCCAGGCAATAAGACTTACTATATTTAGATATGACTCATTGAATGCAATGGAAATTCCATACAAATAAGTCTTAATAACTGTTCGTATTTTGACATAATGTTCATCACATTACAAATGTTGATTGTTTTTTTTACAAAACCCTTCAGTCGATTACAAAACTTTATGCAATACTGAGCGTTGTATTTTAGGTGTACCTATATTTTCTAATATATAGGGTGCTCAGTTAACGTTCCAATTAATTGATGTACATGTGGGGAAGCGTTTCTAGAAGGAAGGAATTTTGTTACAACAACATTTCCTAATAAATCGGATGGGTTTAATTGCGAAAACTAAATATGGTAAACATCATATGCATGATATTTTTAGGAGGTACTGAATGTGTTGTTTATTTGTTTATTTCTTAAAATTTTTAAAGTAATATCATGGTACATGATATATTCAAATAATATAAGTATAATGTTATTTTTTCGTAATATCTTATTTAATTATATTTAATTTTATTTTCAGACAAGATTCTGTTGAAGAAATATTTATAAAATATAAAGTTTCTTTTTGTAAAATCGGTGTCTATTTTGTAAACTACATGGGAATTTTGTAAATTTAATGCGGATATCTAATTTGGTTTTCAACCAACATTATATTGGAGCATTGTCTGTAAGTTACGATATTTTTTTGTAAATTTTGTAGTCTCTTTTATAAATTGTGCCAGGTCTTTGACTGCTAGAGAATCTCGTCTAGGCACGTCTGGCTTTCTTTCAAAGAGATAGTGGTACGTCACTTCTTCTTTTGAAGAGTACGAGGAGGAAAGAAGCTAGGAATGGCCTCCCGGAGTGGTCTGCACCCTTTGGTCAATGATCCCATGACTCGATTGTGTAAGACTCGCCTCGGAAGCCTTCGAAGTCTAATCCGGGTGTCCTTTTCACGACTCAAACCCCTCGAGCTTCTATCAGGGAGGGCGTAACGACGATATACGATAAGAATGAAAAAAAACTCGTGATTGGTGTGGAGGGCCCATGTCCAGTACTTTGAAAGAGGTCCGAGCCTGCCAAGCGGAAATGGAGCGGAATGTCTCCGGGGTTCGGAGAATAGGGAGCCAAAGGCCGGTTTTCTCCCTCGACCGAGAAGAGCTTCTTTCTGTGTGGCATGAAGAGGCTTGCCCTTTCCCCCCCGAACCCCCCTCTGACCCCCCTACTAGATATTGGGGCTATCTGTTGGATGCCCTTCTTCCTGGCTCGAGGTCAAGAAGAGAGAGAAAGCTGAGGGTTGGGGCTTCACATCGGGATCAAGCGGATTCTTGATGGTGGACTAGACTAGACCCCTAATTATCATGTTTGAGTGGGGAAGCTCGCACCACCCAACTTCAAAAGAAAAGAAGGGGTCAAAACCGGGAGTCGAGGCTTGTGTTGCAAAGCTGCGAATATATAGTTGCAGTTTGATTCCGCTCTAAGAGTGAGAGGTTTTCTCGATTTGGGCAGAAAAAGTTTGTTGGAATTCCCGGTTGGTTTTGAAATTGCATATGATTTTAGTAAATGAAATGCGTGTTAGCAACGTATAAATATTTTTATGTTTCTAGTCAACATATTTGCCAATATCGTGTGTCCTTCAAAATCTGTTATCATTTTGTAAAGTTTGTGTGTTTTTTGTAAAATCCACGCTCTTATTGTAGAAGTTGTGAGTTGATCTGCAAAAAAATGTCAATTAGTGTGTTTCATATTCTTCAGAAAAAGATAGCTTGTCAAAATACATGAATCGTGAATCTTAAAAAAATCATGAATTGAAATCTTACCAGAAACATGAAATTTGAGATTGAATCCTTCATAAACGCATTCATCATCATGTGATTAATTTTACCAGAAATAAGGTGTATTTAGGAGAAAGGAAGACTGGAGACATGGATTAAAAATAAAATAGAGGAGAAACAATGATCTCCAATCGAGGTAGTTCGAGATTGGATCGATATAGAATCAAAATGGAATGCACAAAAGTGGACCAAATGAAATCAAACTAACATGTAACTTTTTTTAATGGACGGATACAAAAAAATGGAAAAATACTGACTACACGCGTCCTCCATATACAAAAAATACAGACCTGTAATTTTTTTAATGGAGATCTTGAGCGTGTTGTCGATATTTTTGATGCCAAAAAAAACAATTCAAAAACATGAAGAACATAACCAGTAACATAGTACTATTACTGAAGGCCTGCAAATATTGGCATCAAAACAAAGGACCAACGTGACGATTATCACCATAGATGTTATAGCTTTGACCATTGATACGTAAGAATATTTGAAAAGATATTCATCCACTTTAGATATGCTGAAGAACCGTCTTCTCGGGAACACAGATTTTCTCCAATATCTTTCCGATCCTCTTCCCCCATATCGACACAAGCTCGTTGAAGGATAGGTTGTTGGCGGCCGACCGAAGATACATGACCTTGTTCAACGTCCTGGGATTATCAACCATCCTGATCATGAACGTCGCAGCATCTTCTTCGTTCATGAATATTGCTGGAGACCAAAGAGTCGAGTAATGGAGAAAGGCATTCGAACAATATGCTATATTTAGTAATTAAATATGTATAATCAATATTTAATGTGACAATCGGGATTGAAAAAGAAGGGCAAGTTTTTTTTCTAAAAATGGTGGAGTGGTTTTTACGCAGATAAGTTGTTTTGTCGGGTGCCTTTGATAGATATCGGACGGCTGATAGGAAGTGTCACACCAAGTGCGTGGAAAGGTGGCACCTCAATTCAAGTTTTCCCTATATATATATAAGAGTGATCCTATGAGAGCAAAAAGTTGTGAGAGCATGAGAGGGGTGATTCTGGACCACATGATTCACCCAGGAGAGAGAAGACCAGGAGAGAGAAGACAGTATCATGTGGTCTAGAATGCATGCTCTCACAAATTTTGACTCTCATAGGATCACTCCTCTCTCTCTCTCTCTCTCTCTCTATATATATATATAGAGGAGTGATCCTATGAGAGCAAAAAGTTGTGAGAGCATGGGAGGGATGATTCTGGACCACATGATTCACCCAGGAGAGAGAAGACCATGAGAGAGAAAACAGAATCATGTGGTCCAGAATCATTCCTCTCATGCTCTCACATTTTTTTGCTCTCATAGGATCAGAGGAGTGATCCTATGAGAGCCAAAACCAGTGAGAGCATGAGAGCATGTATTCTGGACCACATGATCCAATCAGGAGAGAGAAGACTAGGAGAGAGAAAACAGAATCATGTGTTCCAGAATGCATGCTCTCATGCTCTCACATTGTTTTGCTCTCATAGGATCACACCTATATATATATGAGGTAAATGGGGCTGCCCCCAGGGAGTAGCCAACTTGGCTACTCCCACCTCTATTTTTCCCAAATTTTTTCATTTTTTTGGAAAATAAAAATTTGTATATTCATAATTATATCCCTCTCACATTCTATTAAAATTTCATCAGAAACAGAGACTCCTACGACCTCCATCCGAACATGGTTGATTTAAAAAATCCTGCGACCGTTAAAAATAACGACGTCTGGATGGAGGGCTTAGGAATCTTTCTCACCAAATAGGAATCTTCAGGTCTCAGTCTCTTCCATCAAAAATAAAACATCTCTTATATCAGTATCAAGGTCATAGTCCTCGGGGTCTGCTAACACAGACACACTCTCATGGGATACAGGTCTCTGGTCAACAATGGGTGCAGTGATCAACGCAACGCTCCCGACATCAGAACGGAAGCGAATCTCTCCAAATCCATAGTCAATAACGATCCTCACAGAGGCAGAGAAAGGTTGTCCCAGGATGATTGGAGGACGCTCCACAGGGGTGGAGGTCTTCATGGGTAATACAACAAAGTCAACAGTAAAGCTCATGCCCTGAATCTAGATGACATCGTTCTCTATAGTACCCTTCGACCTCTCTATTGATGCATCAACAAATTGACAAATCATCCTCGTTTCATGAGAGGACTTAGATGAAGAGACCGTACCAGCAAGAAGGGTATTATATTGATTGAAACATCGCCACCAAGGAGAGTGTGATCACATGAATGGTCGGAGATGGTGCAACTCACAAGAGGTGTAACAGTGTTCCCTTTCCTAGAGTATGGATAGTGAGTGATGGTGTGGGCAGTGGCCATGGTCAAGATGTATTGCTCACATCTGCTCCTTAGCTTTCTCTTCTGCGGTTTAGGAGCATATAATTTTGTCATGTCCTGTCGAAGTGGGGCCTCAATGATCTCACGAATAGCTGCCACCATTTCAGGTTAAGTCAATTTTTTTAGAGATTTTGGATCTCCTCCATACAAGGGAGGAGATCAAAATCATCATCTACACAAGGATGACTAAGAGAAATCTATACAATGCCATCCGTGGGGTCAAAGGTGGGAATTGGAGTGGATGTGTATGGGTAAGGTATCTGACAGGTGTGCCCTCTCCTAACAGGTTGACTCGGCTAGGTGTCTCCTATATACTTTTTCGATTTTTATTTTTTTATCATTTTTGTATTTTAGGCGATTGCAAGATCTCGTAGGTATCCGTAAATGAATCCATAAAATTGAGTGGTGAAGCGGCAATGTAGCTCCTAATTAGGCTAGTGACTTCATCAATTCTCCGATTCATTTTCTCCATTAATTGGTTCATGTACTCAAGAGAGGTAAGCATGAGAAGTGACTCCAAAATCTCATTATTGTGTGGAAGGAATGGAGGAGAGTGTGAGGGTGGTGGTGGTGGGTAAAACTCAAAGTCTGATGCCTAAAATAGTGGATTGGGAATATATGTCCAAAAAGAAGAGTCAGGAGCAAAGTACTCCTGGAAAAATGAAGGTGGACCAGCTGGAGTGTACGAGAGATCCGCAAAGTCTGGATAAAAATCACTCTAGTCGGCCATCTCTAACATAAAAGAAAATGATCAGGAGAACACAAAGGACAAATCGAGATATGTAAGAAAAAAGTTGCAAATGTGCCGAGAAGATCAAATATGTACACAAACAATTACAAACAAATATACACAAAACAAACCTCTCAATTCACCTACTCAACACAATGAACTGTGAAAGTTCGGTCTTTTTATCTTTTCAAATTTTAGACATAGTGGTGAACACAAAGTTGTACAAGCACGTAGGTAGGCCTAAGATTGGGGCACTAATCCTTAGTGTGTATGTGGAAATAAAATACGAATATAATGGGTTACTCTCCCCAAGATAATATATATAGGGTAAAATGGGGCTGCCCCCAGGGAGTAGCCAACTTGGCTACTCCCACCGCTATTTTTCCCTCATTTTCTTATTTTTTTGGAAAATAAAAATTTGTATATTCATCATTATATCCCTCACACATTCTATTAAAATTTCGTCAGAAACAGAGACTCCTAAGCCCTCCATCCAGACGTCGTTATTTTTAACGGTCGCAGGATTTTTTAAATCGGTCATGTTCGGATGGAGGCCGTAGGAGTCTCTGTTTCTGACGAAATTTTAATAGAATGTGAGAGGGATATAATGATGAATATAAATTTTTTTTTCAAAAAAATGAAAAAATGAGGGAAAAATAGGGGTGGGAGTAGCCAAGTTGGCTACTCCCTGGGGCAGCCCCATTTACCTCATTTATATGTATATATATGGGAAAAATGGGGCTGCCCCCTAGGGGCTCGTTTGGTTGCAAGGTTGGGCAGGGTTGGCTTGGCCCAACCCGGGTTGGCCCTGCAACCAAACAGGGTTCTCCTCCTCACAGTTTACTATTCACAGGGGTGCCCCTGCCCAACCCAACCCTGTCCAACCCTGCAACCAAATGGACCCTAGGGGTAGCCAACATGGTTGCCCCCACCCCATTTTTCACAATTTTTTTATTTTTTTTGAAAAAATATCACCATGCATATTCATTCATGTATCCCTCCTATATGTCATTCGAATTTCATCGGAAACAGAGACTCCTACGGCCTATATCTAGACGTCATTTTTTTAACGGTCGCAGGATTTTTTAAATAGACCATGTCTGGATGGAGGCCGTAAGAGTCTCTGTTTTTGACGAAATTTGAATGACATATAGGATGGATATAGGGATGAATATACATGGTGATATTTTTTCAAAAAAACAAAAAAATTGCGAAAAATAGGGTGGGGGCAGCCATGTTGGCTACCCCCAGGGGGCAGCCACATCAACCCCTATATATGTATAGTAGTGATCCTATGAGAGTAAAAAGTTGTGTGAACATGAAAGGGATGATTCTGGACCACATGATTCATCTAGGAGAGAGAATACTAGGAGAGAGAAAACAGAATCATGTGGTCCACACTCATTCCTCTCATGCTCTCACAATTTTTTGCTCTCATAGGATCATATGAGGAGTGATCCTATGAGAGCAAAAAATTGTGAGAGCATGAGAGGAATGATTCTGGACCACATGATTCACCTAGGAGAGAGAAGAATAGGAGAGAGAAAATAGAATCATGTGGTCCAGAATCACCCCTCTCATGCTCTCACAACTTTTTGCTCTCATAGGATCACTCCTCATATATATATATATATATATATATATATGAGGAAAGGGAGCCTACTTTGTGAAGTAGGTAACCTTACCTACTTCACATCCAATTTTTGCAAATTTTTTTTATTTTTTTGAAAAATGCCACCGTGGATTTTCATAATTTTTGAAAAAAAATAAAAAAATTGCAAAAAATAAAATGTGAAGCAGGTAAGTTACCTACTTCACAAAGTAGGCTCCCTTTCCTCTCTCTCTCTCTCTCTATATATATATATATAGGAAAAAATGGGGCTGCCCCCTGGGGGCAGGCAACATGGCTGCCCCCGCCCCATTTTTCGGCGTTTTTTTATTTTTTTTGAAAAATAAAACCATGTATATTCATCCATATATCCCTCCTACATGTCATTCGAATTTCGTCAGAAACAGAGACTCCTACGGCCTCCATCTCGATGGTATCGATTTAAAAAAATCATGTTACCGTTAAAAAATTACTGTCCGGATGGAGGCCGTAGGAGTCTCTGTTTCTGACGAAATTCGAATGGTATATAGGAGGGATATAGGGATGAATGTAAATGGTGTTATTTTTCAAAAAAATAAAAAATTTTTGCCCAAATAAGGCGGGGGCAGCCATGTTGGCTGCCCCTAGGGGCAGCCACATATGACCCATATATATATATGGGGTTTGGGGTTGCCTTCTGGGGGCAGCCAACATGGTTGCCCCGCCTTATTTTGGGGCAAATTTTTTTATTTTTTTTTAAAAATATCATCATGTATATTCATCCCCATATCCCTCCTATATGTCATTCGAATTTCGTCAGAAACAGAGACTCCTACGACCTCCATCCAGACAGAGCCGATTTAAAAAAATCATGCGACCTTAAAAAAATGACGTATGGATGAAGGCCGTAGGAGTCTTTGTATCTGACGAAATTCGAATGACATATAGAAGGGATATAGGGATGAATATACATGGTGATATTTTTCCAACAAAAAGTAAAAAAAATTGCAAAAAATGGGGTGGGGGCAGCCATGTTGGCTACCTCTAAGGGGCAGCCCCATTTTTCCCTATATATACATGTATGTATGAAAAAACTTAAATTGAGGTACCACCTTTCCACATTTACGGTACGATACCTCATTTCAACCTTCCGATAAAGATCAATGACTCTCATTAAAATCATCATTCCATGGAAAAACCACTCATATTTTATGTGTAATCATTATCATGGTCCATTAATTACTAAATTAATCATTCAACACGCATGATAGAGGCAGAGATTTTGTGTGGACAATATTATGATGTGCGACAATGGTGGTGATAGTGCGTGACGATGACGACAATGGTGCATGGAACAAAAGGAGATGGTTGCACATGGAGGATGTGCATTCTTAATCATTTTTTCCATTTTCTTTGTATTCATCCATTAAAAAAGTTACAGGTCAGTTTAATTTGATTTGGTCTATTTTTTACGTTCCATTTTGAATATATGTATTGATCCAATCTCTGATTATCGTCGGTCGGAGATTATTGTTTCTCCTATATTTCATTTTTCAATCTATGTGTCCAGTCTTCATTTCTCCTAAATACACGTCTATTTTTCAGGTAAGATTTATCACATGACGACGAATGTATTTTTGAAATATTCAACTTCAAATTCCAAGTTTCTGGTAAGATTTTAATTCATGATTTCTTTTAAGATTCCATGATTCAGGTAAATTTTTACATGTTATTTTTTCTTAATAATATATGCTAGAAACCACTTACTGATAATACGTTTTTTACATCAACTTTAAAGCAGTAATCCTCAAAATTTACCTGCATCCTATATTAAACAAAATCATGTAATTTATTATTCATCATTATTGGTTTACACTAATTTTATCTATTTTTCAGATCTAATTTACTGTTTATTGTATGTATCTCTATTGTAGTCTTGATTTTTTGTGCATAATCCATCATTTTCTTTTTGAATACATTATAGTTACATCTCCTCCATACATTTTACATTCAATTGCTATGTTTTACAATCTTATCAATTATCTAACTTTTTTTGAAGAAAATATGATAATACTAACTGATCTTTTTATTTTGCAGATCAAGATACAAATTTTAAAATAAAGGCATGGATTTTACAAAAACCGCACAAATTTTACAAATGGATACCAACTTTTGATGGACGCACGATATAGACAAACAATTTGGTTGAAAATATAAAAATAATTTATACATTTTTAACACAAATTTTATTTTACAAAAATCGTATGCAGTTTACAAATGAGGCCGCAAAATTTACAAAAAAATCACCGCTTACAAACACTGCTTCCACAGAATGTTGGTTGAAAATGAAATGAGATATTAGTATTTCATTTTACAAAATTCACATTCACTTTACAAAGCAGACCACGGATTTTATATAGAAACCCACAATACAAATGTTTCTCCCACAGAATATCAGTTGAAAATGAAACTAAATATAATTAAATAAGTTATTACGAAAAATACTAAGATTTGACCTATATAGTTTGAATATAACCTACATCATGACATGTATTTGTTTCTAATTTGAAAATTTTAGAAATATAACACAAATTTAACACCTCCTAAAAATAGCATGCATGCGATGTCTACCACATTTAGTTTGTTTGCAATTAATCTTATTCAATTTATCAGGAAATTTAGTTGTAACAAAAAATCCTTTCATTATAGGAAAGTTTTCCACGTGTAAATCAATTAATTAGCTTATTATGTAAGCACCATATACATTAAAAACATAACTGTGTTTAAAAAATAAATGCACAAAAAACTAAACTAGCCGGATTTAGGCTTTTTTTTCGAACATCAGTAGTTACGCTTTTGTAATTTATGATATGTAATTGTAAAATGTCTTAATCATTTGTAAATTCATAACAATTATTTCAAAATATGATTTTTTATTCCACCATATATTTATGGAAAATTTTGTACACCACTCCGCGTCTACCTAAATATAGAATGTTCAATGACGTGCATTTTACTAAATTAGCACTAATTTAATACACACACCATTTTACGAATGTTAGTTGGCACGAAAACATCTAGTGGTTTCAATCTTCCTCGTACATTCATCATCCAACGGCCTAAGATGACACCTTTCCGTATCAAGGAAAGGTGACACCTCAATTCAAGTGCTCCCATATATATATATATATATATATATATATATATAAGGTAAAATGTGGTTGGTCCTTCGGAGATCTAATTTGACTCTTCTTATTTTATATTTTCATTTTTTTCAACACTATATCCCTATATTATGTCATTTAAGTTTATGCGAAACAAGACTCGTGCGACCTCCATCTAGACAGCCATTTTTTAATAGTCGTACAATTGTTGAAATCAATCCCATGTGGATGAAGGTCGTAGGAGTTTATATTTCGCACGAACCTTTATTCACATATTATAGAGATATATTTATGAAAATCTACGGAAGTATTTTTCAAAAAAAATAAAAAAAGGTGGCAAAATGAGATGGGTGAGCTAAGTTAGCTCCCCCCTAGGAGGTAGTCCCATTTTACTCCATATACAGGGTTAAATGAGGCTGCTCGTGGGGGAGCTAACTTAGCTCTTCTCACCTCATTTTCCCTATTTTTATTTTATTTTTTAAAATTCTTTTGTAGATTTTCATAATTATATCCCAATATTGGGTCACTCAATTTCGTGCGAACACAGAGACTCATATGCCCTCCATATAGATGTGGCTGATTTCAACAATTCTGTGACCGTTGAAAAATAAATATGGATGGAGGCAGTAGGAGTCTCTATTTCACACAAAACTTGAATGACATAATATAGGGATATAATGATGAAAATAAATAATTTGTTTTTTTAAAAATAAAAACAGAAACAATGGATGGTGAAGTTAGCTCCCTCGGTGGCCGCCCCATTTTCCCATATATATATATATATATAGGTGGAAATGGGGTTGTCCCTTGGGCTAACTTAGCTCCCCGCCTTATTTTCCTATTTTTATTATTTTTTAAAAATATTTTCATGGAAGTTTATCACTATATATCTATATTATATCAATCAAGTTTTGTATAAAACAGAGACTCCTACGACCTCCATCTAAGTAGTCATATTTTTAACAGTCGTAGAATTGTTGAAATCGACCCTATCTGGATTGATGCCGTAGGAGTCTCTGTTTCACATGAAACTTGAATGACATAATGCAGGGATAGTGATAAAAATCCACAAAATTATTTAAAAAAAAATAAAAAATTAGAAAAATGGGGAGTGGGAGTCAAGTTAGCTCCCCCATTGGATAGCCCTATTTTACCCTATATATGGGTAAAATAGGGATGCCTCTTGAGAGAGCTAACTTGGCTCCTCTTGCCTTATTTTTCTTATTTTTTATTTTTTATTTTGAAAAATGAAATCATGGAAGCTCATCACTATATCATTTTATTATGTCATTCAAATTTCATGTGAATAGAGACTCCTGCGGCCTCCATCTAGCCAGTCATTTTTTAAGGATCCCAGAATTGTTTAAATCGACCTCATTTAGATGGAGGTCATAGGAATCTCTATTTCGCACGAAACTTAAATGACATAATATAAGGATATAGTAATGAAAATTCACAGAAGCATTTAAAAAAATAAAAATTTGATAAAATGGGGGTGGAGGCAACCCCATTTTACCCTATATGGATGATCTTAGGGAACTAATTTGGCTCCCCCACCTCATTTTCCTATTTTTTATTTTTTTGAAATATAAATGTGCAAATTCATCACTATATCCCTATATCATGTCATTTAAGTTTCGTACGAAAAAGAGACTCCTACGGCATCTATCTAGACAATCATTTTTAACGGTCGCAGAATTATTGAAATCGACTCCGTCCGGATGAAGGTTGTAGGAGTCTCTATTTCGCACGAATCTTGAATTACATAATATAGGGATATAGTAATGATTTTCCACGATTTCTTTTTTTTCAAAAAAAATAAAAAATGTGAAAAATGGGAGGGGCAAGTTAGCTCTCCCCAAGGGGCATCCCCATTTTACCCTATATATATATGGAGCACTTGAATTGAGGTGGCACTTTTCCTTAAGTATGGATAGGTGTGATCTTACGTTATTGGATGATTAATGGACGAATGAGATGAAAAATCATAAGTGGTTTCGTTCCAGCTAACGTTCCTAATATGGTGGTGCATTAAATTAATGCTAATTTAGTAAATAACATGCCATTGATCATTCTAAATTTAGGTATAAGACAAGAGATATATAGAATTTTCCATGCGCATTGATGGAATAAAAATTCTCGTTTTCAATAAACTATTTATAATTTACAAAATGCTTAGTTATTTTACATTTCTGTAATATAAATTACAAACACGTAACCACTTATTTCCATGAAAAAATCCCACAAACAAACAAAAATTTGACATTTTTATGTAAATGTGTTTCCTAAAAAGTTGTATGCTTTGATAATATATTGTTAAACTAATATACATGTGGCAAAACTTCCTAAATTGTTGGTATTTTAGTTACGATTCCTAAAATGATATTTGATCCTATTACATTTTTTAACATTGAACGAAATTTGAAACTTAGTATATGACTAATATCAACCTAATCAATATAATAAATTTTGAGGTTCGTATATTTACAATTAAAACATTTATATTATATAGAAAGAATATATTTTACAAATATGTTGTATATTTTACCAAAAATTTAAAAAGAAAAGCAAGATTGTGTTGAATTTTGACGTCTATTATGTGTAAAACTTTGATACTTTACACAATACTAGAGTATTTTACATTTGTTAATGATAAATTATATAACTTTCCTCCGTTGTTGTTTTGTTAAGAGGAAAAAAGCTATTATATCTTCCATGGAAATAACCGATACCTTAAAATTTCAAGTTTGGAAGTTTTACAATGTTTAGTTCTATAATACAAATAAATAAGTTATTTTACAAAAACAAAATGTATTTTACAAAATATGTATGATTATATGAGCTGAGAATGTTAAATAATGATGATGAATTCATGATTCTTACTCTTTATTCTTTTATTTTAGCTATTCTTTTTGGCAAAACACCTTGTAAATACCTGTAAATTCAACAACTTATCATTTTGCATGGCATTATTAATATTGCATAATTAGTATGTTTTTTTGGCAAAATAAAAGTATAAAAGAAAAGAAAAAGGATGATATATTTAGAATAAATACAAAATGACCCGAATCCCAAAAGAAGGTCAAGCCTGACATGATCGCAAAATAAAATAAGTAGAGAGACATATGGTCTACTATGTATTGTACATATCACCTATACTTGTACATATTATTTATCTATTTATTTCTAATAAAATAAAATTATTTTATTCTTTTACACCATTGTATATATAGATTTGATAAACTTATAAAAATAAAATAAAAATCAGAAAAATAAAATAAAAATAAAAACATCCAACCCTTGTACAAAACATACACATACACACTACACTCACTATTTATTTTATAAATATAAATAACCTATAAAAATAAAATAAAAATTATTTTAAACTTTTAAAATCACGTTTATAAATAAATAAAATGTAAAATAAAATTATTTGTGTAAAAATAATAAAACAAAAATACTTGTACATAATACATAGGTATGCATACTTGTTTATTATACTATATATGGTATATATGTTATTTTATTTTTTTATAGAAACAATTAAAAATCACAAAAAATAATTTATAAAATAATAAACAATTTTTGTTTTATACACTTCTTAATTTAAAATCATTTACTATTTTTATTGAATTTTCTTGTATTTTTATAAATTCTAAATTCTCATTGGGCCACGTCAGGACGTTGACCTAGGTCAACGTCTCCTCCCTACTAACATGGCCCGATTCCCTTCCTGCCAGAGCTTCTTCTCCTATTTTTCCTAATCGGGTCTAGTACCCTTTCTCGTTGATTCCACCGCCCTATTCCTCTCCTAGGATCCATGATTCTCGCGAATCCTTAGGGAGGACCGGATCTCCTTAGGGTTGCCCTCCTTTTAGCGATTCTTCTAGACCCCTGCGCATCCTATATAACATCTTCTTCTACCTCCATGGTTGGGGAGCTCGTCCCTCATGCCCCCATTCTTCCCTAGTTACCTTTAGTGGAGTGACAACCACTCGAGGAGCAGCTTAGATTCCTTAGGAGATGCTCGGAGGTTTGAAGCTAGCAACACGGCTGGAGCTCCGCCGAGTGAAGCCTCCCTTCCAGTCGCATCTCGGTTGAGGCCAAAACCTTGACGACCACCTTTACCTGCATATTTTGGGGGTAATTTGCAATAGAGGCCCTCATATTTCATTGTAATTACGAACATGCCCCTCTGTAGCTTCTGTACGTGCATGTGCACGCCATTCTTCACATACATGTCCAAGTGGATGAGTTTTCACATGAATAGTCACGCGATTACTTGGGCTTTTTTGTGCACGAGCCCTTCTTAGCTTTGCATATTACACATGCCTCCCTCAATTCCAGTATTAATATAATACCCCTGCTACGTTATACTATATATAGTACGCATTATATAAATATTAAATACAGTACTATTAATAAAAATATATAAAAATATCTAATACACAGTATTATACTATATATAGTATTAAAACAGTTTTCAAAAATAAAAATATTTTCTACTTTTAAATAAATTTTAAAAATACAAAAATATACAACAAGCATAAAAAATATATAAAAATATAAAAACACATTAAAAAAATCTAAAAAACTACTTGCAGTATCTTCTACTATATTTTACATAGTAAACCAAAAATAAAAAAAATTAGATAGTAAAATCGATAAAAAAATTAAAATACATCAAAATTTAAAAAATACATAACTAATTCAATAAAAATCACAAAAATGCATATAATACCTTGTTAGAAAGGTATTCTATCTACTTTCTGATAAAATTAAAATAAAAATAGTTTCTATCTATTTTTGTTTTTAAAATAAAAAATAAATCCATATTTTCAATAAAAATATTATTGTTCATTTTAGAAATAATTCAAAACTCATAAAATATTAAGAACCTATAAAAAAATTCATAAAACGAAAATAAAATTAAAAACATAAAAATTATAAAATAAAAACTAAATTTAAAAAAATAAAATCAAGTACCTATATTTTTCTACTTATAGGTATATAAAACTAAAAAATAATATAAAATTCATAAAATCAAATAAAAAATCTAGAAAACCTGAAATCAATCACCTTTATTCTTTCATTTTAGCTTTTTAAATCCTCGATAAATGCATATATATATAGCACTATGTTGCATGTAATAACATCTATTATTTACAGTATAAATATTATATAAAATAATCTATTTAATACCAAAATAAATTAATAAAGAAAAGAAAAGTAAAAGAAATGAAATACCACAGGTATTGAATGACCGTAAACCTCAAGTCCTAGGCATCATGATGACTAGGTCAACAAGGAATAAATCGTTGAAAATGGATCAAAATGATGACTAGCGGTGGGCACTATATGGGTCCACCCATATAACCCAACCAAATCGTTGAAAATAGATCAAAATGATTTGGGTCATTTGGGTTTTGGGTTGGGTTGGACCCAAACCATATTCCTTCAATGGGTATTGGATCGGTTGATGGGTCTAATGTCTTCCATCCAACCCACCCATATAACCCACACTATTTCTTTAAATGATAAGAGGTTTAACCCACCCAACCCAACCAATATGTACTTAATATATAATATCAATAATTCTAAACTCATATATATTTTAATGGACAACTTGAATTCTCCAATCCAAGCTATTATCTTGTTAACAACCTTGTCTCACTAAACATTATTTCAGTTGTTATTATGCATTGTTCTTAATGTGTTTTTTCTCTATCATCCTTAATATTATCATTACAAGCTATAAACAACTGACAACATTCCTTATAACCGCACAACTATGCTCCATTCTCTATCGACTTTAGGTGACATAAATTATTCTTGAATCGATAATCTTAAACAAACAACTCCTTATCAACTTGAACATATCCCAACCTTCTTCATCCATGTTGAACATATTCCTCCAACCTTCTTATCTATTGATCTTACTACATGCTTATTTTGACATCTTTTTCATACATTATTGGCCCCATCATTACTTGACCTTCAATTAACAAGATTTTTTATATGGATAATTTGGTTTTCACTCATCCCAATCGGCCCAAACCGATCACCCAAACATCTCAACCCAATCTAATTTGGTTGGGTGATGTGTTTCATTTTTGCAACTCAAATCGAATTCAACCCAAACCGAATAACCGACACCCACCCAAACCAGACAAATACTCACCCCTAGCTTTTTACTGCGAGATTGCAGTGAAGAGCGGATTAGATTTGGCCTAAATGTGGACTTTCCGTCCCCTGAGGTTTTTTGGAATAACCCAGGCAGCGGAGTCTAAAAGTCTCCTTATGACTCCTCGATTTGATTATTATAACGATTAATTATATATTACATATGATAACCTATCAAGGATACCAAAAAAAAAGTATAGCATGAGGTAGTAGGAGGAAAATTTTCTTTTTGCTTTTTTTACACTGTTATTTTGCATCTGCAGAAAGACTTTTTTTCTTGACTTAGTTTCATGGACATTTATTGACATCATTGTATTGCAGTTTACTGCCTTAGCAGACTTGTGAGGTTGCATCCTCTGCAAATGGTTTCTTTTAGGATTTGGATTTGAACGCAGCAGATCAAAACTTAGCTTTGTTGTATTACATCCTTATTATGAAGCTTGCAAGAGAATTCTATTTATTGGTTGGTGATAATGTTGTGCTATGCGAACTTCACAAGGATTGTTCTTTTAGAATAAGGGTTCCCATGCCAGATTTTTAATAATAATAAGAAGTACAAAAGCTATTACAGAGAGATTGATGGGAGACGGGCAACAAGCTGCGCCGCCAATCCCTTTTGAATGGCAATCCAATTCTTCGAAAAACAACATCAATAGATCTGGGAACCATGACATTGTTGTGCATAATTCTTTGAACCCTTTCGAGAAGTTGTACTGCTTCAGTAGCCAAAAATCCGAAGGTGTCAAAACCGAAAGGAATGAATACATGTTGATTGTGCTTAGCAACTTTAGCTGAGGTCACTTTTTGTGCAGTGTGTCCCGCAATAAAATCACTTCTTAGCGGACTCACCAATAGAGTTCCTCGTCAGCCTTCTCTGATCACCGTCTCCAGCACACTCGACCCCGAAGATCGTGGGGTTTCCAGGTTCATGGAAATGCCCTAAATCAGTTTCAGGGCTTCATTGTGGAGACAGAGTATATTGGTATCCTGTACCTATCAACACTGCCCTTGACTATGTGATCGATCTTGAAGCAAACCGAGCTAAAATCTGAAAAATTAAAGAATTAGATAGATAACATTGACGTTGACTATTGATCATCGTTTTCATCATAACTATAATCTTTAAGGAGACAATTGACCACCTAACTAAACGGTTGACTTTCTGTCATTATAATCAAGGAGGCCATGCTCATACATTCTTCATCAGATCTCAAAAAAGTCCTACGAAAATCTCCACCTAATAGTTATTCATGGGGAATATGAGATTCATTGAAATTTCCCCTAAATCGCTACTCTTCTTCTTCCTCCACCTTATGTTGATGTTATCACCATGTGAAGCTCACGTGACGTTGTGTCATGCAGAAGAGAGGGAAGCTCTCCTCCAATTCAAGAATGGATTCTCGGGGGCCAACATGGTATCCTCATGGGGAGAAGCAGACTGCTGTTCGTGGAATGGCATCGGATGCGATAATCGCACCGGTCATGTTGTCACGCTCGACCTTCAAGGTAGAGTTATCCTGGAACTTAGTGAATTTACTACAGTTTACGGTTTTCCTTCGTTAAGAGGCAAGATGAGTTCATCTTTGGTTGTGATGAAGTACCTACGACACCTAGACTTGAGTGCGAATGATTTTGAAGGGAGCTTTATCCCTCGTTTCTTGGGCTCCTTTGAGAGATTGGCGTATCTCAACCTCTCCTACGCTAATTTTGCTGGTGTCGTACCCCAACACCTTGGGAACCTCTCCAGCCTCCAATTTCTAGATTTATCTTATATGAAAAAGATAGAGAGTAATTATGAGTGGATTTCTCAATTGTATGAGCTGCAGTATTTGGACATGAGTTATACGGATCTCACAATGGCAAATAACTTGTTTGAGGCGCTAAATATGTTGCCATTTGTGGAGACTTTGTACCTAGACCTTGGTAGCATCAATTATACTATGTTATCTGTCGGGCACGTCAATTTCACACGGCTACGGAAATTCGTGACTAGTGGTGATAACTTTACAAATCCTTGTTGGTTGTCAAACATAACAAGCCTTGAATATCTTCATCTTGAATTCGCTGATTTACAGCTCGATGTCTGTCGAAATGACTTCACTGCAAAACTTTGCAACCTGAAGTCATTAATGTTATTCACTGCATCTAATCCGACGAAGATAGACTTGATTAAATTCTTTATGGAGTGTAATCGTCGTCTGAACTTTGTGAGTTTGGAACTCGAATCGAATTATTTTGCTGGACAACTTCCAGATTGGATGGGAGAGTATAAACGCCTTGAAGTACTTAATCTACCTAACAATTACTTGTCGGGTTCTATTCCAGAATCTATTGGTGGCATGACTTCTCTGAAGGAATTGATCCTTTCTCGGAACAACTTGACAGGCTCCATTCCCCAATCCATCGGTATGTTGCAATCTCTAGAATATTTATCTCTTTGACAATAACTTGAGCGGACCTCTACCTTCATCACTAGGGGAGCTCAAATCCCTACAATATCTGGATCTGAGCAGCAACTCTTTACAAGGAAGCATGTCTGAAGAACATCTCTCCCATCTCAGCAATTTGACTATGCTGGACTTGTCTTCAAACTCGTTACAGATTACGTTGTCTCCTCATTGGCTTCCGCCCTTTCAGCTGACAATGTTGAGATTAGGATCTTGCAAACTGGGACCTGATTTCCCTTTGTGGATCCAGACGCAAAACAAACTCCGAGAATTGAATATGTCAGATTCGAAGATATCAGATGTTATCCCACAGTGGCTATGGAACTTCTCTTCTCATATTTGGGTTCTGGACCTCTCTATGAACAAGTTAAGGGGTGTTGTGCCTGCTGCAACCAACTTGTCATTCCATATGAGAGATATCATTCTTCATTCCAACATGTTAGAAGGTTCCTTGTCAAGTTTCCCCCCAGTTTCTACATCGTTAGTATTATCAAGCAACTTATTTTCAGGGTCCATAAATCTTACCATTATGCCAAGGCTGATTAGATTGTCTCTTTCGAGGAATAATTTAACTGGTAATGTCCCTCCATCTTTATGCAAATCTCAAAGGCTATTGTTCTTAGATATGTCTTATAATCGTCTTTCTGGACATCTTCCCTCGTGTTTGGGGAATCCCAGCAAGTTGGATGGATTCGATAGGGGGTGTTCCATGATATCACTACATTTAAACTACAACAACTTACATGGCACTCTTCCAGCATCCTTGGGGAATTGCAACAACATGTACCTTCTTGATATCGGCGAGAACCATTTTTCTGGAGAATTTCCAAATTTCATTTATAACAGCATGTTGCAATTGAAGGTTCTTCGATTAAGATCAAATTCGTTCTATGGCTCTATTCCCATGGAATTATACAATTTGACAAGCTTACAGGTCCTAGATCTTGCATGCAATAGCTTTTCCGGATCAATCGCTCCTACCATTGGCAACTTGAGTGCCATGAAGACTCGATTATCTGTAATTGACAGATTTACCTATTTCTCTGGACAGTACTATAATGATAGCATCATGATAACATCTAAAGGACTTGCTAGGCAGTACAACAGATACCTCCAAATATTTACAAGCATCGATCTCTCCGGAAATAAATTATCCGGAGACATACCTGGCGAAGTCGGAAAACTTGTCTACTTATCAAATCTGAACTTATCGCAGAATTACTTTAGTGGGTGTATCCCTGAGACCTTCGGTATGTTATTGCAGTTGGAGTCTCTTGACTTGTCTAGAAATAATCTCTCCGGTGGGATCCCAGAGACTCGGTCACGATTGCCGTCTTTGAGCAGCTTCAATGTGTCTGAAAACAATTTATCAGGAAGAATACCATCAGGAGGGCAGTTCAATACTTTTACAAGTTCTTCTTATCTTGGCAACTTCAATCTTTGCGGAAGGCCTCTAGATGATTGCCAAAGTGACCTCTCCTCCCCAGTCAAAGATTACAGCAAGGAACCAGAAAAGGGTGATTACTTCTTGTGGCTTTCTGTGAGCATCGTGCTCGGATTTATCATGGGATTCTGGACTTTTTGGGGTACATTATTTCTCAGAAGGAATTGGAGGTATGCTTATTTCCAATTCATAGATGAGCGGTGTGAAGAATATTATCTGCTCGCTAAAATTTACGTGGAGGAATGTAAAAGAATGTGCCGAAGGAGTGAAGCAGTTGCATAATTATTTTCGTGGATGCTCCATCTTCGATTTTCTGTTGCATATGAGAGTCATGATAAATTCGTCTTCAACATGAGTTCGTGTATGAATTTCTATGGTTTTTTAGTCCAAATATATATGACGCTTGTTTGTTTCTCTTTTGAGCTCATGTTGATTCTTTCATCGTCCATGATGTGAGCTTTTGCCTGTGAAAGTATGCGATCAACGTATTGTAATGCGCATCTCGTGGATATTGCATATGGAGGGAGATATCTTTCGTTAGGATCAGGAGTAATATTACGTTCAGTAATCCTAAAGAAAGTGGGCCCATGTGTATTGTATTCTTTGTAGGGTCGTTTAGGGCATGTTTGGTTGCACGGTTTGGCAGGGTTGGTCCAACCCTGGTTACTATTCACAAGGGTACTTCCTCCTCATAGATTACTATTCACCCAGCCCAACCCAGCCCAACCCAACCCTGCCCAACCCTGCAACCAAACAGGCCCTTAAGGAACAACATGATCATTTGTACTTGAGCTATATGTAGCGGAGGTGGAAGTCATCGAGGAGAGTGAAGACGTCCTACCAATCCACACCGCCCTACTTCGTGTTCGCCGCAGCAGTAAAATCGAACGTGGACCAACTTATCAAGCAACTGCACAAAGCTTTCTCCCTCCGGTGCTTGTAGCACTTGGAGCAGATCCTCTTCAACCTCTCCAATGGTTCACTTGAGATCCCATGACTCACCAACTACGTCTACTATACAGCTATACGAATCGATGAATATTGTTTTATATACTTATCAAATCTCGTCTTAATTAATTCGATATTTGTAACTATTTTATCTCAATGGTCAAATGTCGGGTCATTTTTTTAGGGAAAAGATGGTGAAATCCCTAGCTGGCACTCACCGCAAAAAGCCTTTATATTAAAAGATGATAACAAGATACATTACCTTGTGAACCATAATCGATACAGGGAAAGACCGCAAGCGATTACATTTCTGAATGGAAACTTTGGTTTTTAAGAATTAAATCATTTCTTCCTCCCCAGATGGCCCAAAGAGCTGCAAACAACAAAGCACAATCATCTGTCGAGTTTCTCCCTACCGACCTTATTGACCTTCGGAAATTGATCGAACCTCCGTGCAAGACCCACGAAACCCCTAGCTTCTTCCAAACCTGCTCCGAAAATGGACAGGTAAAAACCAAATGCTCTGCATCCTTCGTCTGTGCACCACATCTATCACACCGATTATCCGTAATGCCAAACAACATGCCCCTTCTTGCTTTGTCATATAATCTACCCCTTCTGAGGCACCACAGAAATACCTTCACTCTGCATGGGATCTTGCTTGCCCAAATTATCTTTGTATCTTGCTTTAGGTATGGGTCCAGATCCTCTGTGATCCCTCTGAACACTATGTATGTCTTCTTCGTCGAAAGTCTTTCCCCCTCCCAAACAAAATGATCCTAGCACTGAGAGATACAACTAGGAGAGGGCATCACAGACTGCAATCTACCCAAGTCTTCCATCCTTCGGTCCGAAAGCTCAGACAAAAATTGAGGGACCCACGAA
The DNA here is from genome assembly GCA_037367405.1 of Ottelia alismoides. Lineage (NCBI taxonomy): Eukaryota > Viridiplantae > Streptophyta > Magnoliopsida > Alismatales > Hydrocharitaceae > Ottelia > Ottelia alismoides. Next base: position 108,943 of record JAZKJV010000803.1, read on the forward strand.
CTGGTTCCACCAATATCATCCAGAGAACACTCCATGTTTTCCACCAGAGCAAATAATCTTGGGAACCTATTACGGAGTATCCCTTCTCCCATCCACTTGTCCTGTCAAAACTGAAAGACCTCCCTGACCCCCACCTTCGGCGTCATTCTCAGCCTTAGCTGCGGTCAAATATCACGAACACCACTCCAAAGAGAATATTCGAACCGCGTTCATCCCTTTTAAAGAATCATTTTTAAAGAGAAGGCCGAGTCATTTTTAAAGAGTTTTTTTACATCCCTTTTAACTTCTGAAATAACAGTAAGGCCATTTCCTTTTTTGAAATATCAGTTTTGCTCTAATCTTGTTGAACCATTATCACTTGTGCTTTTCTGTTAGTTTGATCATCAATGAGTTTAACCAAATCATAATTTATTCAACCAAGGTGTGGTTAAAGAATGAATTATTGCATCTATCCCCCTGCAAAAGGAGGGAGGAAGTGCTATCAATATGGAGCAAAATACCAACATGCCCTAAGGGGCTTGGCGGCGGTGGCGATGATGATGGACAAATGTTTCTAGAAATGTAATCCTATAGTTATTAGGACAGGAAATCTGATCACTTCTGATCAGTTTTGTGTTCGAGTTTCCTTGTTAAAAATAGTATATTTCTCACTCTTCCGGTTGATGAACAACAAAGAGGCGTTAGGTCTTCAACACGCAACGATTTTTCCTCCAGATTATGGAGTCTTGTTATACACTAAGAAGATTTGGGATTCACAATAACATCAATGATCACCAGAATTCTCAAGAAGAATTGAATGGTGGAGGTATTTTGGAAGAGCATCCTCGGGCGAGCCCTGGAAGATGATCTCTTCTACGAGTGGCAGGCAGCTGGATGTCGCCCAAGCTCAAGAACAGAGGAATCGCTTCTGCCCTGATCCTCGGGGATAGCCATCCGATAACCGAGAAGACTACTTGGAATCACAAGCCAACTTGCAAGAACTAATCTTGCGGTCTCCTGAGTCTTTTAGGACCTAATAATACTTGGAATTATGAAAGTTATAAAGGACATAAATTTAAGAAAGTCCTTTTTTAAATGGGATTTGTGTTACTTTAACGTTGACTTTTCCTTTGATTTTTAAACTAAGATAGCTACAAACGTATGATTTAGGCAAAATTTCATAGTGAGGTAGAAAAATATTCTAGATTCGATCTACATGTTTGGATTTTTGAAATCAATTTTGTAAACAATAAATAAATAGATAGGCACAACTTTAAAAAAACAATAGAAAAGACCATTCATCATTGTCCACAAAAGTAACAGCTAGCCAAAGTTAAAAATAGGTCAAGTACTTCACATTTGTGTCATAGGTGGCAACGATGTGGGAGAGCGCCCGAAACAATTTAAAAGCTTTCTTAGACGGTTACTCGTTCATGCTTTCCCATCATTAGTCATAATCTCAGCATCATCTTTTAGTTAGTGAAGAATGTCATCTTATATGTTTCAGACTTATGTTAATAAACTATTAGTGAATGGTGCCAGTAGTTAAAGGAGCATCTTTAAGATTGCCAAGTAAAGAGGCAGTTTTTACGTTCGTCTGATGGATTGTGAGTTCCTATATGGATGCATATGTCTAGTTGGAGTTTTCTCTTGGATAGCTGTCTATATTCAAGATTCAGTTTTGATCAATTGGATCAGACGTAATCTTAACTCAAACTTTGAGTTCGTTAGATTCCATGAAATTCAAGATGTTGGATAGATTACATGAGTCTGTTCCTTAATTTAGGACAATCCTATGAATTGAAGGGATCAATTCTGATCTTAATTAAAGCACTTGACATTGGTGGTTTCCATCTTTTTATTGGCACACCATACTTGAGGGAATTTTTTAAAAAATAATTATTAGGGTAATATTAATTAATTAAACAACCATCAAGTTTAAAAATTTAAAAATATAGCCATCAATCGGCACTTGATGTGTCGATTTGGAGATATAGGGGATGGAAGTGCAAAATACCCAATGTGTTTGTCCAAATCGGCACCTCAAGTACCGATTTGGGCATCCTCATTGGATATTTTACATTTTCATCATTTGGGTAATTTATGTTTCATCCATTTTTTGTTATTAATATTTTTTCAACTAACCTCTTTTGCTATCAAAAGTACAACATTTACCATAATGATGTAATTACATTTGAATGGTAAATGTATATACTTTCTATTCTAAAATTGTTCTTTTCAAAATATTACCGTCATTATATTATATATTTGGACCCTTTTCCTTCATCATATTATATATTTAAGATACATGGGACCCTTATTCTTTGGCATCTAATTCATTAATTATGAAACCACCTATATGTATTATATAATGAACGATAATTAAGAATAATTGTTTTTATTGCAATGAGTTAGATACTATATATTCCGAAGATTAGAGTTTTATTTCGAGGCTAACTTAATAAGTATGTTATAGAAACTATAATTTTTATATTTTCCTAACGATGAGAATTGCCATGTTTTGGTCAATAAAAAATGAAGAATGAACAAGTTTATAGCTACATTAATGGGCCATAAAGCATAAATAGAAGTCATATCATGCAGTGACAAGTTTGATTGATAATTTAGTATTCAAACAAGACTTTATTGAGTGGAACAACTTTTTTTTAGATCAAACCCTAACCCGCCATTCTTTCAGTACCATTTTTTTCGTGGTAGAAAGTGAGGGCAGTGGGACTCGAACCTTGATCTATCCACTGTGGGAACAACTGACGCTACTTATGGACAACAATACTCACTCTCTGTTGACATGTCCTTTTATAGTAGGGATATTTACCCAGCGAACCCTGAAATCTTTTGAAATTACCTCTACGACCTTTGAAACATTGATATTCCTCCGTAGACCCTGTAATCTTCCTCTGTCTTAGCACGTGAACCCTCCGTCAGCGCACCGTCTCATTCCTAACCTAACCAGAGATCTTTGAGTAACCCTTGTACGGTAAAAATGTCCAAAGCATGCCACGTGTCCTCGGGGGTGTTTATGGCGGGAATCTCGGGTATAGAGGCATCCGAGTTCGTCCCTTCCCATTCCACCTCGCCTCCATCGACCTATCCCCTTCTCCTGCTCCACTCTGTCGACCTCTTCTCTTTCGCTGCCCTCCATCTCCGTCATCCTTTCCCTTTGGAGTCAATCGCATCGGTGGTTTCGGCGACCGCATCAAGGTCAAGCGGGGTTAGGGTTTCATCGGATGATCGATTGAAGGCTAAACGGGTTAGGGCTTCTAACTGATGGCTTCTTTTATCTTGATTTCGAACATGCAGGTGTTATGGGGTGGTTCGGTGGACATGAAGGCATCCTGACGGTGTGCGTTAGGCATGGTGGGTACTTCAAATGGACACGAGGGATGAAGGGTGAAAAGTACTTGCTTGGGACCGAAGAGAGGATCGGGATCGATCCGGACACAACCTCCTGGTTCGATCTCATGGAAGCAATCTCCGAGGTGGTACCTTGGGAGCCAAGGTGTACCATCAGTTTGAAGCACAAGATCCCCCACATAAGAGGGAGTAAGTTTGCAGAGATTAGGAATGAAAGAGAGATGATGGAAATGTTTAATTCGCACAATGATGGATCTGATATTGAGTTGGTGGTGGAAATGACAGACGTGGAGGCTCTGAGTAGCATCCAAGCGGAGGAGTCTAATAGAAAGAAGAACGCAAGTCCGGTGGCCATTCCCGTATCGACTGCGGAGGACGCCAGAGTAACAGTGGATCCCATACCACCTACGGAGAACTCCCGCGGCACCACGGAGGCACATCCCCACGATGTCGAACATGGTGGCGTCGGAGCCTCTAAGATGTCCTTCTCGTTTGCATATGAGATGTTAGACTGGAACATGGGCGAGGAGGGTGCAGGTGACAAGGTCTGGCATTGGCTTAATTCGGAAGGAGGCAACTCTCATGAGGGTGGACGAGAGGGTGTGCCTGGGGGTGAGGGTGTGCCTGGGGGTGAGGGTGGTTCGGAGGGTGTGGCTGTGGGAGAGAGTGGAACACAAGGTGCTCTTCCCGGCGAGGGTATTATGGAGGGTACTCATCCTGGCGAGTCTGCAGGTGAGGGTGGCACAGAGGGTGTGCCGGTGGCTGATCGAGGGAGTGAGGGTGCGCAGGCGGATCATCGAGGGAGTGAGGGTGTGCCGGTGGCTGATCGAGGGAGTGGGGGTGTCCAGGAGGCTGATCGAGGGAGTGAGGGAGTGACGGTGGCTGATCGAGGGAGTGAGGGTGTGCAGGAGGCTAATCGTGGGACTAGAGGTGTGGCGATGGCTGAAGCAGATACACGCATCAAGCGCACAAGAGTGTGCGTGCACAGGTCACACCGGAGACCATCCAACCGAAGAAATACAAGATCGATGGCTGCACAGAGGGCTACTGGAGTGAACCAAACAACAACCAATTCAGATTCCTCTGATTTCTCTGATTCCAATTACTGTGTAGTTGACGAGGCTGAGGAGGATAGTGACTCTTCAGCTGACATGGATGGCCTTGTATCTGAGAATAGCTATCATCTCCTCCTGGATTCTGATGTGGAGAATGTGGGCGATTACGATGGCCCTGAGGCCAACGTGGATTTGGATGCTCCATCATTTGAAGTTGGAGCAGAATTCGAAAGCCAGGAATCCTTTCGATCCGCACTTGCATCCCATTGCATCACGAAGGAGTTTGCAGCCAGATTCATAAAGAGCGAGAGCACCAAAGTCACAGCAGCTTGTAGGGAAGAGGGATGTCCTTGGAGGATACATGCTTCGTTGATTCGAAACAGCAACAGGTTCAAAGTTAGAACCTTGGTAGCCGAACACACTTGCGTATCGAACAATCTTGCTGGGAACACAATGGCTAGCCAGCATTGGGTAGCGAATCAGACTTCAACTTGGGTGGTGCAGAACCCCTCTATTATAGTGAAGCAGCTGTCTGATAGAATCTTTGAGGCATATAAGCTTCGTCTACCTTATATGACCATCTACAAAGGAAAGAGGAGGGCTTCAGATGCACTATTTGGGACCATTGAGGAGTCATATGCAAAGGTCCCCTCCCTTGTTGCAGAGTTGAAGCAGCGAAATCCTACAAGTGTCATCCACTACTTCTTGGAGGAAGATGACTCCTTCCTCAGAATTTTTGTTTCCTTTAAAGCCAACAGGGATGGGTACATGTTTGGATGTAGACCCTTCATGGGTTTGGATGGATGCCATTTGAAGGGCAAGTACTTGGGTACCTTGTTGTCTGCAACTGCCCTCGACGCAGCAAATGGCCTCTTTCCTGTTGCCTTTGCTGTCGTGGAGAATGAGTCCTCAATTACATGGAGTTGGTTCTTCAAGCATTTGGACGAGGCTGTCCAATGTGGTGAAGGAAAGGGTCTAACCATTATCTCAGATGGTCAAAAGGGTCTGGAGGGTGCAGTCAAGGAAAAATTCCCATATGCGGAGCATAGGGCGTGTATGCGTCACGTATACAAAAACTTCAAGATGAAGTTCCCAGGCACCGATTTGGAGCATTTAGTTTGGTCAGCCGCCAGAGCTTTTGAGTCAAAGCAATACCTACATTGGATGAAAGAGCTGCAAAAAACCAATACAAGGGCATTTGATTACATGATGGGAATTAAACAGAAGTGGTCGAGATCGCAATTCAGCACGTTTGCACACTGTCACTACATAACCAATAATTTGAGTGAGTCCTTTAATTCTTGGATTAATGAGGCACGCCAACTTCCAATCTGTGAACTAGTCGATTGGATTCGACAGAAGATGATGACAACTTTAGACGAGCGGAGATTGAGAGGTTCAAAGATGCGCGGTGTCATGGTGTCATCAGCATTAGACTACGTGAGGACCTCCACCAAGAATCTACAGGGGTTCATTGTAAGGAGATCAAACGAGACTAGCATGGAGGTGGAATGTCCTACTAGTCGTAATGTATGTGACCTAGCGGCAAAGCAATGCACGTGTAGGCGCTGGCGCGTGTCTGGATTGCCATGCACACATGCTTGTGCCGCCATATCAACTTTGCGAAACGTGAAATGGGATGATTACTTATCCAATTACTTCAGCATTTCGCGTTATCGAACTACCTATGCGGAGTCAATCTCCCCCTTACCCGATAAGTCATGCTGGACACCTGTTAAATTGGCATATAAGGTGTTGCCTCCACACTCCTTGAGGCCTCCAGGTAGGCCAAAGAAGAATAGAATAAGGGCGAGAGATGAGGAGAAGAAAACCCACCACAAATGCACGAGATGTGGTTCTTTTGGCCATCACAAAAATACTTGCAAAAATCCTATAAATCCTCCAACCATGGCTGCTGGAAATGAATCTCAACATGGAACCCCGCTGCGGCCATCCATGGAGGATCTTGGCGTGACAAATTGTTCTCAGCAATCTTCTACATTGGGAGCTCGAAGGTATTTTAGGATCTTTACTCATGAGTCTTCTACTTTGGGTATTCACTTCTTCATGATTCCTTGTCCCTTGCAGTGGAGTGGCTGTTAGGGCAAGCGCCTTCAAGAGGACGGCAAACGTTGCTAGGGAGGCTGGTCCAAGCACCTCAAAGAGGGGTCGACCAAAGAAGGCTGCTCGAATGGGAGTGGATGAGGCCCCCATTACCAAATGATGTAAAACTTCCCTAAACTTTTGAATTATCCTACTACAAGATGCTACGAGTTTCTAGGTGGTTAAAGTGTCCAATATACATGTTTCAGATGATCAAGAACACTGTCTATCCACATTGCTATGAAGACCCAGCAAGTAAATTTTGAAGGTCTGCTTCGTTACAATTTTGAATTTGTCAATTGCATTGCTGTGACTATAGATATCACGGATGTTAATTGGATTATTTGTTTCTATGTAGGCCTAAAGCTTTTTTTTGGGAAGATTTGTAAAGCTTGAAGTTCTGGACAAGACATACAGAATATAAATTTCTTCTTCACTTGGAAAGTTTGTTTAGTTTGATCTACTTGCTGTGTATTTTGTGTGGTTTTTGTTTAAAAATTGTAATGTAAATAGCAGCTAAGACTTTTGCGGTTTGAAGAACAAGGACATATCATGTTGATGTCATAATCTTCGATGAATGCATGTGACTACAGAGATCTATTTTGTTTGGATTGCTTTCCATATTCTTGATAATTTGCAGGTCATTCAGTTCTTCACAATACATACTACATGACTTTACTTGCGAGGAACACAAGACCACAAAGTGACAGGATCTTGACATGAAAGCATAGCTTCTTCATTTGGACCCTTGTATTTGCAAGTTCAGCTTTTATCATCTTCAATTCCTCGCCCAGCTTTCCTAACTCTTGCAATATTCGTAACTCCATTTTCTTTTCTTCTTGTGAGTTCTTATAATTGGGTGTGTCGTTGTCGACCCAGCCAAAAAATTCACAGCTTCGATCGGGACATGTATAGAATTTCTTCCCCTTACTCCATGGTCTTGCTGATGTCTTCACCGCAGCAAGGCTTCGACATTGACATCTGACTCGATCATTGCCGGAGACACTAGAGTTCGAGAGCTGATCCATCTCGTAGTCTACAAAACATGTCAGATGTGCATTACTCCCAGCAATTACGCGTAATATAAACATGTCTTCGTGATATAAACATTCATATAATCTATGAAACACTCAAAACCAGCAATTATTTTCTCCCAATGTGCATTAATTCAAAGTGTTCTTACCTCTTGGGCGTGCGTGCAGCAAGAAATTTTCTTTGGAGAACTCTCCAGGTCCGAGCAGCTTGGAGCCAATGCCACAATTTCAGCCCTTAAAATAAGTGGTTCATGCTGGGTAAATAGCCGTTGGAAATGGAGGGGTATTTTTGGACATCCACCTCCAACGGCCCAGAGAATGGGGGTAAAATAGGGCTTTCATCCGAGACTTAACGTCCGTCAAAGGAAAAATTGACGACCCTAAACCACAGGGTCTACGCAGTAATGGTTAGCAAGATTACAGGGTCTACGGAGGAATATCAATGTTTCAAATGTCGTAGAGGTAATTTCAAAAGATTTCAGGGTTCGCTGGGTAAATATCCCTTTATAGTAAGAAAATATCAGAAGCCCTATCGTGTTATTATTTCGAGAAAATGCGTCATTTGTGATGCCAACAACATCTCTGAGTGGATGCCAACATGAAGACCCGTCATCAGCGTCTATTTTTGTTGGCTTTCAATCTGTTATTACTTCGAGAAAATGCCCTATCATAATATTTTCATACATAGACTGTGTACTAGAAACTGATTATTTCTGTTTAAAAGAATAATTTTTTTAAGATTCAAGGGCAGCTTGGTCCTGGACATACAAGATGTGGATGGCCCGAATCACATAATTTTTTTTAGTTAAAAAGATCACAGAATTCATTTATCACATGGCCAAATGAAAGTGAATGTTTAAGTACATTGCCAGCAGAAGTAAAACCTCCCCTCCTCATCTCGGCAACAACAGGCAGGAGCTCTGGATCTCCCATAGATTGGCACCAAGCTTTCGTGCAGACACCGTGGCAGGCCCCGCGGCACCGCGGTAGGCGGGATTATCCCCTCCTCCACCAGAGGGACCTGCCCCCAGCTTCCAGGAGGGCACAGGGGTGCAGAGACCCCCTCTCTTCCCTGTTGCTATCCCTCTTCTCAGCTTTGCACCAAGCAGCAGCTCATGCTCTTGCCTCCCCACCACCACCACTCCACCATGTTCATCATCACCAAGTACCGCAACACCCTTTTCTCTCACCATCTCAAAGGGGACCCTAGTCCCTACCCTCTAGCTTTTCTAGACCCCCTTGGCTCCTCCCATCAATGACCCACTTTTTTTCTTTCACAAAATCTCACAACTGAGAGTACCTTTCCTCGAAATCTCTTCTTGGGTCTGCAGACATGGACCCCGTGGTTACTGCGGGAGAGGAAAACTTGGGTCTTGGGCACTACTCTCTCCCCTCTCTGCTTGATGATCCTGGGTCTATCTCACTGAAACAAAGTGAGGGAGGGGGACAGCAGGAGGGGAAGAGAACAAAGCCCATCTGGAAGAAGGTGTCGAACGCTTTAATAATATGTGTGTCTCGGGTGTCTGCCTATACTCGGCCTCCGGAGTTTGTTTTCCCATTGGTTTGGCAAAGAAGATTGACGGGTTGTGTGCTGACTTTCTTTGGAGGTTTCGGACGCACCATGTCAAGTGGGATGTGGTGTGCCTCCCAAAGGAGGAAGCTCGGTTGGGGCTGTATGTTCGGCACGCTGTGGCGCTGTATTGGGCCTGGAGTGTTGCTTCTGCGGGAAACTCAATTTGGACTTCTGCGGGACATTTTTGAGTGCACTAAAGCTAATGGTGATTCCCCCATTTGGAGAGCCATCCTGGATGCTCCAATTTCCTTGCACTCATTGCTTCCCCCTCTGTTGGCGGCTTGGCCAGGACTGTTGGGAGCAAGCCTTACTCGTTCAGGGCTGCATTTGATGTGGTTAGAGCTAAAGCTCAGCCGGTAGCCTAGGCACCTTTGCTGTGGCGGAACAAAGTGATCCCTAGTCATGCTTGCATCCTCTATCGAGCTCTCCTAAACAGGCTACCTACTCTTGATAGACTATCTAAACATGGAATCTTCCCAATGGGGCCTGTTATCTCTGTAACCAGCATCCTGAATCTAGGGAGCATATTTACTTTAACTGCCATTACTCATCTATGGTATGGAATGAGATCAGCTCTACCCTGGAGCTGCATACTTCTGCGCCCTCGGAGTTGTACCATATGTTTGAATGCTGCAACAATATCACCTGTAAGCACAAGAAGTTGAAGTTCATGGTGGCTCTCGCTGCGGCCACCTGGGCTATCTGGACTGAACGAAACTCACGATGAGCTTCTTCTCGCGCCACCGCTGCTGCCGACACTGCCAATAGGGTCATTGCCATTGTGAATGCTTCACTTACATGAATGCTTATGGACACATAACTGTATCAATTTGCTCTCTCATTGACGCACTAGCTGTAGCAAGCAAGCTACTATTTTTTGTCTCTCTATTTGCTCTTCTTTTGCTGCTCCTCTTGTAGCAGAGATGTAACTATTTTTCTTTTACTCTTTAATATACGTACAAATTAGCAAAAAAAAATATGTGTGCATGTGTTTGTGGGGAGATGTGGTTGCGGTGATTCAAAGGGGCTTGAGTTGCCTGTTTGGGTGGCACACACAAAGAAGTTGAAGGAAACGTGAGCAGAGAAGATTTTTTCAGGTTAGGATCATGATGAACATGTTCTGTTTAAACTTCTGTTTTTTGATACGTGGATTCCCTCTGTTAGTTTGATGAACTTTTATATTTTTGATAAACAACTATCTGTTTCTTTATGAACATTATACTCGTTGTGGATTCCAAATAATAAATTGTGACCCCTAGGTCCCATCTAAACTTCTTGTTACTCTTTTTTCACCTTTGAAACTAAGGTCTGTGCTTCTTTTTGTACCTTTACTTGCTTATTTGGCAATACACAGAAAGAGTACCAAAAAAGCATTGTTCTTCCCTCGTTTGTGTTTGATTGATTTGAGAAATGAAGAAAAGATAAATAATATAAATAAAGAAATAATAGATGGTTTAATAATGATGTGGTCGCTTTATCGTGGGTTAGCTTATCCTGGGATAAATTTTCCGGGTCTTGAGATAAGGGAACGTTATCCAATGTCCACATTCAACTATCCTCATCAGGTTGTGTTTGTTGTCTTCCTTATCTGTCTTGACTCATCATCCTTCTTTCGCAATTTCACACTAGCACTAGCTCCACATTCTAACCACGCCATGATTGCAACACGATGTAAGGTAGAGACTAGATTATCTTCTTGATGATTTGCCCTTCCACGTGTTTCGATGTACTTTCTTGGGTCATCGTACTATAAGTAGGGTAAAATGGGGTTGTCCCTTGAGGTAAGCTAACTTGACTCCTCACGTCCCATTTTTCTCATATTTTATTATTTTTTTTAAAATACTTCCGAGGATTGTTATTATTATATAACTATATTATGTCATTCAAATTTCGTGCAAAATAGAGACTTCCGCGGTCTCCATCCAGACGAGATCAATTTCAACAATTTTGCGATTGTTAGAAATGATTGTCTAGATAGATGTGTAGGAGTCTTTGTTTCTCAAGGATATAGTGATGAATTTCCACAGATTCATTTTCAAAAAAATGAGAAAATATGGATAGTGGGAGCCAAGTTAGCTCCCTCGGGGGCGGCCTCATTTTTCCCATATAAGTAATATTTTCAACTAGCTTTGCTTTTTACGTTGTAGTTTTTCAGATACAAATATAAAATATCCATTTCTCACCAAAAATAATGCAGTTGGTCGTAGAATTCTCTCTTTGGCAACATAATCTGAAACCCTAATCTTGAAAGGAAAAAACGTATGATTTAACCAAAATTAGAGTAGATATCTTAGATCTACATTTAGAGACAATTATTGATATATAAAAGACAATCGCAAGAAAGATGCTGTGGAAAAAAGTGTAAGAGTGCCCAATAGAAAGGATAATGTTTGTTATAAATTTTATGCCATGGATATAAAGCTAAACAAATCCTTGTTCCGCAATTGGTCTTTTCATTAATTTATGGGAATTGGTTAAGATCCAAAATGACGAAATAGCCCATGACTCATTTATAGTTACATCTAAGGATGCAAACAGATATGGACATATTCATGTCCGATCCGTCGCCATATTCGTTTTATACAGATTTTGACCTCCGTATCCGTATATGTTTTAAAATGGATACGGATATGGATATCGTTTTGATATCCACAAACATCCATATCCGTATCCGTATATTATTTTTCATATATAAATATATTCATAGATTTATTTTTAACCATATATAACATAATTCTCTACTTCCTTTCACCATATTTATATAATTTTTTATGATATAAACATATTTAGTAAATTAATATCATGTGTTTTCCATCTAATTCTTATATATTTAAGTCGATTCTGTCGAGTATTTCTAACACTACTCGTGTGCGATCAGTATCCATTTTACATCCGTATTCATTTTTTAAGGATACGGTAAGATAGTTTTAATATTCGTCAATATCCGTATCAGCATCCGTATTCGTATCAAAAAACGGATAAGGATGTAGTAGTACCTATATCCGTATCCGTATCTGACCGTTTGCATCCCTAGTTACATCCGTAATCAGCTCCTAATCTCTCAGGGACAACTTAGTAATTCCAGCCTTATTTGTTCATGCTAAAAGAGGATCGATACGATGAAATTGAGTATAAAAGTATATGATGTAGATATGACAATAATGTATTTAGCATGCAATATTGTTGAAGTTAAATATTAGTGCCCAATTGTTAGCTGTTATAATTTTTCCATTGGCGGTTACCAAGAAGAAGTTTCGGCCCACAGAGACAAGAGGGCCCAATTGAATTTGCAATTTTAAAAAGTTCACAGAGCTGTGGAGTATTATTGCTATTTTTAGTTCCTCTCTTAATATATCACAATAGTTATAACAGATCTTCATTAATTTTATTAAGTTTAGAATGTCAGGGTTTGCCATCCAAAAGGATTAACAGTGCAACTTGTCGCTCGTCTCTCATTAATATCTATGTAATTTGTTATTCGATTTATGAAACGTGATCTAAGTTGTGATGGTTGAGCTCACCGAAGTTCAATTCAGTAATAGGTGATGCATGATCTCAAATCCAAGGCTCGGATTCATCGGGAATGTTATTGTCGGGCACATCGGACGTGGGTGGAGAAACAAACACATGGATAAGCAAGCACGAAAACAACCACAAGACAAGATGGTACAAGGTTCACCCGTAATCGAGCTGCATCCCTGATGAAGCCACATTTCATCATCTTTATTCTATCATTTTGGCATCAAAAACCCTAGCAAATGCATGTAAATAGCATTAAATCCTGCATATTAGCACCCATGCATGTGCATGTAAATAGTGTATAAAACACTGTAATTAAAGCCAAAATTATAGAATAAATAAAAGAAAAGATAAAGAATAAAATATTGTAAATATTTTATGACCCAAAACCCCGAGACCTAGGCATCTTGATGAATAGGTCGACAAGGAATAAAGTAGGGGGAGATAAGGGTCAAAATACCTTTATATTTATTTATTCTTTATTCATTTTGGGACCTATTTTTTGTTCCACTTTTTATACCTCAAATAAAGAAACTTTGTACATGAAAGTTGTAGATAATTTAATAAATAAAAATACAAAATTGATTTCATTGAAAAATAACTACAGATAAAAAGTTATGGTCTGAATAAAAATCTAGAATCCCAACTTCCCAAACCCATATCTTGCAAATAAAAACTCGAAATGTACCAAACTCATATTTAATTGTATATAGAGTAAAATAATCTATTTAATGAAGGTGGTTTCGTATTTTTCTGAGTTACGATTTGAAAGTTGAGTTTTGGACCCTTGTAGTATACTTGTACAGATTAAAATATTCAATTTATTATTTATTCACTATTTTTGTAATTTTATATTTTTATGATTTTGTAAATATTATTTATAATATATTTGTATATTAAAATCAGAATAAAAACATAAAAGAAATACAAAATAAAATACCTGTATATATTACACATAGGTATAATACCTATGCTTACACCTGTATAAATTATACTTACATTTTATTTAATATACAAAACACATCAAAAAAATAAAACAAAAATATATTTATGAATATCAAATTATTATACAAATATATAAAAAGTAAATAAAAATAAATAAATTAAAAATTACAAAATAAAAATAAAAGAATAAAATATATAGATATTATACCTATAAAGGGCATAAAAGTAAACTTGTAAAAATATACCTCATAAAAATAATTAAAAATCAGAATAAAATACTACATAAAATAATAAATATTTTTTTATTTTTTAACAAAAATTTAATTCGACCATTTTCTATTTTTAATCGAATTAATAAAATCATTTCCAGGGGTTTTTCCTGGTTGGTCCACGTGGACCAACCAGGTGCAAACCCTAGTTGACCCCGGTCAACTAGGCGTTTTCCCCCATGTGCGCCTGTCAGAGCGCCGGTTGACCTCGATTTCAACAAATTTTTGAGGGCGCTCCTTGCACCCTTTCATGTCGTGCCCTCTGCGACTTTTGTTCCTCGATCAATGTGGACCCTCGCCCAGATGATATCTCGATCAATGGACCACTGCATCGCTGCCAATCCCTCGGTCTTTGGAGCGCCTTAGTCGTCTGGTCAAACCCCATATATGCAACCCCCGACCTTCGATTCCATTTTTGAACGTCTCCCTCCATAGGTTAGTCATCGTGCTTGTGTCCATCAGCTCGAGGAAGGTGACAGCATCCTCTTGAGCTCATCATGTCGGTCGTGCAGCACCTGAGGCGCTTCCAATCACCTCCGCTACCACCGCCGGCGTCGAGGTACTTCCCTCCGGTCATCACCGTCGAGGCAGTCCCCTTTCACTTTCATTACGTCCGCATTTTACTCGCCTTAGTTCTAGGATCATTTCGCCTCAAGAAATCTTTGCAGCCATCGATCAAATCACCCCCTGAGACCCTCTCGCCGGAGTGCTCCTCCAGCCGAGCTACGCCACTCCGCTTCACGCCACCGCACCCACTCCGTGGGATCCAGGCAACTTGCCCTGGACCCTCTCACTTTATTTTGCAGGTCAGCGCTCTTTGACTCGTGCCTGGGTGCACTTTTGAGTCTCGCCGGAGCTCGGTTGAGCTCTCCCGCTCCGCCGCCCTCTTCCGCGAACTTCGGCCAACGCTGAGGTATTTTGAAGCCCTCAGGAGATAGAGGAAGACCAGAGGAACCTCCAGCCTCATTTTGATGCTTAGAAGCATGCCGAAGACGGAGCAGGACCTCGGCGAACCTCGGCTCGTCGGAGTTCTTTCGCGGTTATTGTACCGGACCTCAGCGCCGTTGGATCGAGGCGGAGTTCCAGATCGCACAGCTGCCGTTGGATTGCGCCATACCTCCACCGTCAGATCTTCGCCCGAGGATCTAATCTTCGTCGTCCAACGCGAAGCGTCATAGGCCGTCAGATCGTGCCGAGTGGTGTATTTTGCAAACTCTATCCAGCGCATTTTTGTATTTAATAGTTAGTCTATAAACTTTCAGGGGTAGTTTAAAAAGTTTTGTAATAATTATACTTAGACCCCTGAACTTTCTATATTTGCATTTAGGTCCTCGCCACGTCACCTCACGTGCCTGTATGCGTGAGGTGAAGGGCATTTTGTAGAGGGACCCTCGGCCATTTTGTTATTTAGTTTTAGTCCATAAACTTTCATATGCAGTGTAATATCTTTGGAAGATTTGCATTGAAGCCCCTGGGATTTTTGGAAATTATATTTAGGTCCTTCCAGGCGCGTGCCAGTCACGTGTAGGGTTGGGTAATTTGTGCTTGTACCCTTGCGGCTTTGACAATTTGTATTTGATCCATTAAATGCAATATTCAATATTATATTTTGAGAGATAATTGTACATTTGCCCCTGGATGTTTGCTTATTTGCATTTATACCCCTACCAGGCCTTGAATTTTTGTATGCTCTCTTCATTTAATTAGTGCTCTTTTTAAATCGAAAAATTTTCAAAAAAATAGCGTAGGCTCCTGTGTGTTTGCTCTTTCACGTCATATTTTTGTATTGCATTTTTGTTGCATTTTCATATTTATTGAAAATCCAAAACATGCATTTTTCTTACTTTTTGCATTAGAAAACCCATAAAAATTATAAAAACGTTTTGAAAAATTCCAAAAAAAATATATTTGGTGTATTTTATCATCTATTAGTGTCAATCCAAAAACCACTAAAAACTTCGAAGTAAAAACTTTAAAAATTAGAAAACACTGAAAAATTTCAAAAAAATCTAGAAAATCATATAAAACTCCTAAAAATATAAACTCATGTTCTGTAGCTTCCTTATTTTATTGTCTTTATTTTAAAATTAATTTAGGAAACTTTTGCCACTGTTTTCTATTTTTAATTCCCATTTTAATTTCGGCCAGAACCTTGATTCACTGTTTTCTTGTATTTCAACTTTTATAAATACCAAAGACATTTTGAAAAATCCCCAAAAATCACAAAAACATCTTAAAAATATAAAAAGACCAAAAAGATTTTATTTCATGATTTTTGAGCATTTTTACCTTTTTGTATAAATACATTATCCTCTCTTTCCCTATATTGTAAATATATTCCTATATTGAAAAAGAAAATGAAAAAATATATAAAATATAAAAAGAAAATACAAAATCAGTAAAAATAAAACCAAAATACAAAATTAAAAATTAAAAATAATAAAAAAATATAGAAAAACTAAAAACCCACAAAAACATTTGCATTGCATAGTGTAGACAATACATCACATTCATACACACACTTGTTGATCTATCCTGCCTTGCTCCCTGTGTTCGAACTCTCTACATACTTACACTTATATACCTTGTTTGTAGAGTTAAAAATAAATTTGACTCCATGATTTATTTTCATTGCTTGATATTTATATTGTGGGTTCATTGTTGATTTTAGTTGGGATTTTGCGTGGTCGATACTTCGACTGAGTTCCCGCTTTGTGTGGAACTTAAGACCACTGAATCTTGGCTAAATCAAATGGCGCCGTTCCCGGGGAGCAACAACGCATAGTTCGGCTTTTTGCTTGTGTTTGTGATTGATTGTCTACTTTTGCGGCTTTTATCATTTTCCGTATTTTTGATATTTCTTGTTTGAATTGTCTAACCCCTCTCTTGTTTGACTTCTTGCGAGGAACGCGGATCGAGGGAGGAGCTCTCTTCCATGAGCACCTGCGCACCCACGTGAGGCGACTTGACTTAGCACGAAGGCGGGCTCGGAGAGGATTTTGAAGACGATTCTAGTCTATTTATTTATTGCACTTATTAGTGTAATTTAAGTGAGTGAGAGACTCTATTATTGTAATCATACATGTACATAGGACTTTGGACTTTCAGGCCCAATTTCCAAGTGTTTGTACACTTGGGGGCTCACCGCGGATTTTACGGTTTTCATCGCATCTTTTTCCCTTTGTTTTCTCGGTTTTGTTTTCTTATTTTGTGTGATTGAGCCCCTAGTTTTAGGATTGCTTGCGATAGATTAAGGACAAACACCTAATATATCTTGCATGTACCTATAGCCGCATTTGGACTTAGTCAAATTCAAACAGTCGCTTCATCATCTTCGAGCCTCCGTGCCGTGAGCCCACCCTGTCAAGCGCTACTCCTGAACTCGATGTGTCGAGAAGAGGAGGGGTGAGCCTAGACCGGACTCTTGGATTGAGGATCAGTGACCGACTTGTGGTTCTTCACGATAATAGCAATTTCTGAAACTTAGGGCGATTTCATCGGCTTTGCATTTGCATATAGATAGGTTTCAATTCTGCTGAGCATCTTTGCATGTAGAGTGCTGGAGGAAAGGTGAGCATTTCTCTTTAGCATACATCATCATTTTGTCGCTTGCATTGCTTTTCCGTCTCTCTACCTTTTTTTTTTTGAGCACCTAGGTGCTAAGTAAAATTGACTCCTCGTTAGGCTCGTGCATTTCTTATTAAAAAAACAAAAAAGTGATAACTAATAAAATTGGGACTGTTAATATTACTTGACCCTAAAAACCACCAAAAAGAGAAATTTGTCTTGGGGCGAGTAATCCCCTCATTGTCTTCGTTTTACATTGCTCACGCACACACTAAGGTTAGTGCCCAAATCCCATTTTAAGCCCCGTAAGTGTTTGCGCAATTTTGGATTTCTCACCTAACTCTAAAACAGACAAGATAAAAAGACCGCATTTGTGGTCTTCACCGAGTTGAGTAGGTGAATTGAGGGTTTGTATTGTGTGAGTTTGCTTGTGATTGTCTGTGTGCATTCTAGATCTTCTCTGCGCATTTGCGTTTTTCTTCTCACTTCTCTTGACTTGACCTTCGTGTTCTCCCGATCATTTTCTCTTGTTTCAAGATAGATCCCTGGAGCGATTTTTATCCGGATTTTGCGGATTCCTCGTACCCTCCAGCCGGTCCACCTCCCTTTTATCAGGAGGATCCTCCTCCTAATTTTTCTGACTATTGTACATATCCGCCTCAGCCGCAGTATCAGACCTCGGACTTTTACCCACCTCCACCTCCACCTATATATTATCCACCTCCACTTTCACATCCACCCGAGTCTGACCTGTTGGAGTCACCTCCCGCGACCTCCATGAGGGTTGTCGTGAACCTAATGCTAGAGCACATTGAGTTGATGAGAGAGAATCTTGCCACTTTGAGAGAATATCGGACTAGTGCTCTTTTCGTCGAGGATACAGATTTCCTTGTGGGTGATCATCGGAGCTTGCAATCACCAAAAATACAAAAAAATGAGAAAAACTTAAAAACACAAAAAGAGTTCGGGAGACCGTTGATTGATTCAGACCGTGAGGAGATGGTTCACTTGCCAGATCATTCAACCACACATCCATTCACACCCCGTCCCACCTTCAACCCCGAGGGTGCCTATGTACAGACTGCTCTGGGCACTCCTCATGTACATGTTGATTCCGACTTCCTCTCTTGTATGGAGGAAGCCCAAAAATTCAAAAAAATGCTATATGAACCCGAAGTGGTGGCTACTATTCATGAGATCATCCATGCCCCACTTCAACAGGTCATGACCGATTTGTCTGCTCCTCTTCCCAAGAAGAGAAAGCGGAGGAGCAGATCTGAGCGTCATATCTTGACCATGGCCACTGCCCACGCCATCACACACCGCCCCATTCTCAGAAAGAAGAACACAGCTACCCCTTTCATCACTTGCACCATCTCTGACCATACATGTGATCACACTCTCCTAGACGGCGGTGCCTCTATTAGCATATTACCCTTCTCGCTGGTACAGTCTCTTCACTTAGGGCCTCTCAAGAAAACCAGGATGATCGTTCAGTTTGCTGATGGATCTATCAAGAGGCCGAAGGATATCCTTGAAAACGTCGTCATTTCTATTCAGAGCACGAGCCATCATGTTGACTTTGTCGTGTTGCCCATGGAGACCTCCACAGGGGAGCCATCTCCAATCATCCTGGACGACCATTTCTCTCCTCTGCGAGGGTCGTTATTGACTACGGATCAGGAAAGATTCGCTTCCGTCCTGTTGACGAGAGCGAAGTGTTGATCACCACACCCATAGTTGACCAGAGACCTGCACCTGATGCACCTTCACCGATCTTAGCTGACTCCGAGGCCTGTGACCGATCTGATGCTATTAGGGATGTTTGCTTAGCGATCCCTGATAAGACCCGACGGATCCCCCGAAAGGGGAGGAAATCGGAAAGCATAGACCTCACAGTTCCTCCTCCTGGTGTGTGGCGATGTGTTGATGAAATCCAAAGTATTTACGTGATTGATCCATTTGAGCGGAGGGCAGATACCAAGACTAGATAGAATGGGCTTGGTTTGACTACTTCCACTGATAAGCCTGTTCATGGTCACTCACAAGTAAAGATGATTGAGGTCGGTTATGATGCTGCCCATTATTTTGAGAGACCTCGTGATAAAGAAGATGATCCGGGTGTGACTCTTGAGGATGATCTGAGTTCGTATACTTCCACTGATGATTTCGTTCTTTTTTATTTTGACCTGGACGATCCCTCGCAGGACGACTCCGATTACACTTCTTCCGAGGATGATGAGTTTGTCCCATTTCACTTTGACATCGGCGAGACTTCCAAGACCATACCTGACCACACTTCTTCCACTCACCCGTCTGTGCCTTCACAACATAGGACCACCAAGGGCGGACCTAGCCAGACTACTTCCATTGACCCGTTCGTCCCTTTCCGATTTGATTCCACTGAGGGCCTTCACCCTGTCGACCCTGATCGGTTTTCGTCCACTGTGGACCCCGATGTCGACCTGCACCACACTAGATCTATCCCTCAACGGTCTCGCAAGAAGGTTAGCTTTCAACCTTCTTGATCCTCTGTACATCCATCTCTGTTGTATATTCCCTTGTGTACCTTTGTTCTCTCTCCCGTATAGCTCGTCCACCCATTCTCGTATTTGCCTTGCTTAGGACGTACTTTGTCCTAAGTATAGGGGGGTGGACGAGCCGAGTGTTCATCGTTCTGTTTCATCACTCCTGTTGTTGCCTATACTTAGGGCTTCTTTTACCCTAAGTATAGGGGGAGTGGTGCGTACATCCTCACGATCTCTTCTTCCAGTTGTTGATATCTTTCCCTCTTTTCTTCTTTTCTTCTTTTCCTATTCTATCTTCTTTATCTATCAAATAGGTGTCGCCCCTATTTGACAGTTCTCTATACTTAGGATGTACTTTGTCCTAAGTATGGGGGGGGTGCACCCTGAGTGATTCTATTCTTTTCGATCCTCTCCATTGTCTCCTCTGTTTGTCTATACTCAGGGATATCTTACCCTAAGTATATGGGGAGACAATCTGAGTATGATATGTTCATTCCCACCCTTGACCCTCCCTGCTTTGTGTACAGTCTGCTATACTTAGGATTATTTGATCCTAAGTATAGGGGGGACGGTCAACTTCTCATTGGTTTATTCATTCATCTCTTATTCAATTATTCTTTAGACTTGCCTATACTCAGTATGAGTTATGTCTTCTCTTTTCTCTCCGATCTATGAGGATATAGCTCAAGCTAAGTATAGGGGGGTCGTATATACCACGTATATACTTTAGCCATAACTCGTCCTTTCGTATTTTCTTAATAATATGGCTAATAATTCATTAAAAACCTTAATAAAAAGGTGCGAACATTCCTCAAATTATTTTTGTATACACTTATTAATAAATCAGGTGAAAATGTTTCTTGCAAAATGTTTGAAAAAATAGTTTGAAAATATTTTTGAAAAAACTTTTGAAAACTATTTGGAAAACGTTTTGTTACATGTTTTCAACCTTTGTAAAAACATTTTGATTGAAAAATTATTTTATTTGTGTAAAATAAAATGTTTGAAAAATGATTTGCAAATGGTTTGAAAAATGGTTGCAAAAATATTTGAAAAATCTATATATACTGTTTGGAAAACCTTTGCAAAATGATTTTCAAATGTGTGTACATGTTTGTAAAATTGATTGTAAAAACTATTTTGGACTATAGTTTTCAAAATTGTTTGAAAAACCTGTGTCAAATAAGTTTGAGGAATACTTACATCACGCCAAAATTCATCATATGTATATATGTATAAAATTGATCACTTACCCTTGTAAATTCTTAAAACCCACTTCTTGTAAATATAAGAAGCACTCCCGTGTAAATATTTGTAACTAGCTTTTGGCCAAAATCTTTTGTTTTCAGAAATCCCAAAAAAACATTTGCAAAATTAAAATTCAAAAACATTTGAAAAATCTTTTTGAAAAAATCTAAAAAAAATGCATATGCATCATCTTTTCAAAAACCCATAAAAAGTTCAAAATCTTTGAAAATTGCATCACAAGAATATTTTCTGCATAGCAGTGCATAGCATGAGATTTTTTCGGATTGAGTTTGATAGTTGAACAAGTCTAAGTAAAATCCGGAGATTGGAGCTTAGTTGGACCTTAAAATCTACCTAATTAACAGGAACCTTATAGGAACTAGGATTGAGGTACTTTAGGTCTAGTTGACTTAATTCTTTGAGGATCACAGGACTTGGTTCAATGGATTCTTGACTGCCTAAGTAGAGTATTTTGGAGCACACACATGACTCTTGTTGATAATGACCTAACTTGGACACTTGCACCTTTCACATGGCCCAACTCAGTTGGAGTGGTGAGGGGGTTGGATTTGCCGGTATGAGACGCACACAGGTGGAAACATTTGTCCTCCTCTAGGGAGGGAAGTGCGCCCCAACCCATCCAGTGATGAGGAGTTTCGAGGATAGGAGATCGTGGGTTGCAATAAAGCTTCGAAAGAGGGATAGTCTACTGGCTCAAGAGGAAAAACTCCCTATGAAAATGCTGCTGTGTATAGTATTCAAAAAAAAAGCAAAAGCAAAAACTCCAAAAAAAGGGTGGACAGGCCTGTACAAAAATAAAAATGCATGCAGGAATGTACAAATTTGTAAAGTCAAATAAGCAAGCTTGTGCTTCAAAGTCAAAACATGTGAGCCTGCAGCTGGATGACTTGACTACACTGGTCTTGCATCCTGGGATAGGTAGCTACATTGGCTACCGTCCATTCTTCTCTTCACCCCCTCCTCTTGAGCTGGTTGCCACTTGAACTTAGAAGGGAATACCCTGCTCCTTGAGGGATGAGTTGTTGGATTGGGAAATCATTGGGTTGTCATATTGGAGAAGTCAGTCTCTTTGTCATTTCAGTTGGGGAGAGCCACAATCACTTACACTGTACGAGTCAGATTCACAGTCGTAAGGGTTTGCGTATGAATTGAAGTATTTCTGACCTGACTATTGAGGAGACTTGAACAGAGTTTTGGGATACTCATAGGCTGTTGGATTTCAAACCCGTTTCTCGTTAAGGTTTCACCCGCACTAAAATTCCAAAGATCTAACGTAAGCTCCAAATTAAACTTCATCCATCTTTCTTCTTTTTCTTTTCTTTCTTTTTCTTTCTGCACTTATTGCATAAGTGTTTGCTAGGGACTAGCAAAGGTAAAGTATAAGAGGATAATGAAGCCACATTTCATCATCTTTATTCTACCATTTTGGCATCAAAAACCCTAGCAAATGCCTGTAAATAGCATTAAATCCTGCATATTAGCACCCATGCATGTGCACGTAAATAGTGTATAAAACATTGTAATTAAAGCCAAAATTATAGAATAAATAAAATAAAAGAAAACGAATAAAATATTGTAAATATTTTATGACCCAAAACCCCAAGACCTAGGCATCTTGATGAATAGGTCAACAAGGAATAAAGTAGGGGAGATAAGGGTCAAGATACCTTTATATTTATTTATTCTTTATTCATTTTGGGACCTATTTTTGGTTCCAGTTTTTATACCTCAAATAAAGAAACTTTGTACATGAAAGTTGTAGATAATTTAATAAATAAAAATACAAAATTGATTTCACTGAAAAATAATGTGATATAAAGTTATGGTCTGAATAAAAATCCAGAATCCCAACTTCCCAGACCCATATCTTGCAAATAAAAACTCGAAATGTACCAAATTCACCTTTAATTGTATATAGCATAAAATAATGTATTTAATGAAGGTGGTTTCGTATTTTTCAGAGTTACGGTTTGAAAGTTGAGTTTTGGACCCTTGTAGTATACTTGTACAGATTAAAATATTCAATTTATTATTTATTCACTATTTTTGTAGTTTTATATTTTTATGATTTTGTAAATATTATTTATAATATATTTGTATATTAAAATCAGAATAAAAACATAAAAGAAATACAAAATAAAATACTTGTATATATTACACATAGGTATAATACCTATGCTTACACCTGTATAAATTATACTTACATTTTATTTAATATACAAAACACATCAGAAAAATAAAACAAAAATATATTTATGAATATCAAATTATTCTACAAATATATAAAAACTAAATAAAAATAAATAAATTAAAAATTACAAAATAAAAATAAAATAATAAAATATACATATATTATACCTATAAAGGGCATAAAAGTAAACTTGTAAAAATATACCTCATAAAAATAATTAAAAATCAGAATAAAATACTACATAAAATAATAAATATTTTTATTTTTTAACAAAAAATTAATTCAACCATTTTCTATTTTTAATCGAATTAATAAAATCATTTCTAGGGGTTTTTCCTGGTTGGTCCACGTGGACCAACCAGGTGCAAACCCTAGTTGACCCTGGTCAACTAGGCGTTTTCCCCCATGTGCGCATGTCAGAGCGACGGTTGACCTCGATTTCAACAAAATTTTGAGGGCGCTCCTTGCACCCTTTCATGTCGTGCCCTCTGCGACTTTTGTTCCTCGATCAATGGGGACCCTCGCCCAGATGATATCTCGATCAATGGACCACTGCATCGCTGCCAATCCCTCGGTCTTTGGAGCGCCTTAGTCATCTGGTCAAACCCCATATATGCAACCCCCGACCTTCGATCCGATTTTTGAACGTCTCCCTCCATGGGTTAGCCACCGTGCTTGTGTCCATCAGCTCGAGGAAGGTGACAGCATCCTCTTGAGCTCATCATGTCGGTCGTGCAGCACCTGAGGCGCTTCCAATCACCTCCGCTACCACCGCCAGCATCGAGGTACTTCCCTCCGGTCATCACCGTCGAGGCAGTCCCCTTTCACTTTCATTACATCCGCATTTTACTCGCCTTAGTTCTAGGATCATTTCGCCCCAAGAAATCTTCGCAGCCATCGATCAAATCACCCCCTCAGACCCTGATGAATACCCATTCATCACTCTATTCTTTTATTTTTGCTACAAAACCTTTGCCAAACACATGTAGATATATGTAAATAATAATTAGCATTCAGCATGCATTATGTAAAAATAAAGAATTAGCATGTTTTGTGCATAAATAAAAGAATAAAGAAACAAAATAAAAAGAGGGAGATATTTAGAATAAATATTGAGTGACCTAATCCCAAGGGAGGGCTCAGCATGGGCCTGACCGCATAAAATCCCAAGTAGAGAGAGATAATGAAGCTCATTGATGTACATATACATGTAAATAAAATAAAAATATTTTCCTCTAAATAAAAAATAAAAATGGGTTTATAGTTATATGTAAATATAAAATCAAAATAAAAATGAGAAAAGTGAAAATAAATAAAAATCTCCTTCATCCTTGTACATAGGCCATGTGTATATAAATCACTTATGTATTTATTTCACCTTGTAAATAAATCAATAAAATTCCACAAAAATTTGTACATATTCCTTATTCCATAATGTAAATAAATAAAATAAAAATCACAAAAATAAAAATAAATACAAATAAAAATCAAAAGCCACATTGTATATATGCCATGTACATAAATGTATATATCTATTTATTTAAGCCTTGTAAATAATTAATAAAAATAAAATAAAAATACCTTATTGTTCCAAATTTTATCCTATAAATAAATAAAATATAAAATTGGAATAATTTATATAAAAATAAATAATTTAAAATCAAAAATTAAAAATACATATGTATATAATAATAATATTTTGTAAATACCTAAATTATATTTCAGAAAAATAAATAAAAATCACTAAAAAATAGTTTGAAAATAAATAAACATTTTTCATGTTTTGAGTTTTTCGAAATTCATTCATTTATTATTTTTAATTGAATTATCAAATAATTAATAATTGGTGTGATCTGATTGGTCCACGGGGGATGTTCCCGGTCAACTCTCCCCCCAGGACCACCGGACCCGGATTCGCTTTGCCAGACCCGACTTCTCCGACTTTTCCTCGCTCAACCCGATCGCAAAACGCCTAAACCCCGGGCTCCATTTCTTCCTCTTGCATCCGAGACCCACGCTCGGGGTTGAGCCTAGGGATCCGTGCTTCACGCGCCCTTGCCCGATTCGATCTAGCCGGACCCCTCACACTATAAAGCTTCAGCTCTGGCCGCCTTTTCACGCCATCTTTGGCTCTGTCTTCCCATCTCAGGACCTCTACTGCCTTCCCTAGAGTGACAGCTAGCCGCGAGTGGTGTCATAGTGAGGAGGAGGTGCCTCGGCCACTGATCCGGCAACCTAGCACCGTCGTGCGCCGCCCAGGAGTAGCGCTCGAGCCTCGGGCATCGACGGCCCTCGAGGCAAGGACCAGGAGCTCCAGGAGCTCATTCCCAGTCGACCTCAGCCATCTGGTAAGCCTAGTTCTTTCTATTTTTCTCGAATTTCCATTTACGCCCAAATCCCCCGTTCGCCGTCGACCATCGATTCTGCCCATATCAGTCCCCCTTTCGACCATCGGACTCGACCCTCACACCCACGAGACTCCTCCGCCTTTCTGCACCCACTCACACCCCCCGACTCGCCCCGGAGTGGGGACTTCGATCTTCACCGCGTCGCTTCGCCGGAGATCGACCATCTCGCCTCGCCGCTCACCCACCTCGCCTCTAACCGGGTCGAGGCACTTTGCCCTCGACCCAGGAGCTTGTTGTGCCACTTTTCAGGTCAGAAGGGCCTCATCTGGAGGTCTTCACGTTCGAGCACAGGAGCTTCAGGCCACCGCCTTCGCCGGAGCGTCTCTGACGTTCCCGGCCTCATCGGAGACCAGCTGTAGCTTCGGGACATCTTGGCGGAGCCATTCCGCATCGTAGAAGCAACAGAGGAGGCCCACCGCGCGAGTCTGGGCCGGCGAAGTTCGCCGGCCACCTGTTCTTCCAGGAGCCTTCCCAGCCGTCCATTCAGCCTCGAGCTCCAGTTGCGATCCACGCCGTTCATTTGAGGAGCAGCAGACCACCGTCGATCATCTGAGGCTAGATCTGGACCGTCCGTTCCAATGAAGGGTTAGCCACAGTGTACCTCAGCCGTTGATCTTCCACGTGGTTCCCTCTCAACCGTTCGATCACACCCCGAGGTCCTTCGTTGGTGCGCCGCCCACTGCAGCCGTTGGATACACCACGTGGCGCGCATCCAGCCCTTCGTTTAATAAAGGGTGATTTACCCTTAGGCCCTCTATCTTTTAGTCTTTATTATTCAGACCTGTAAATATTTTCCGTAGTTCATTTTATTTTGAGACATTTGCACGTAGGACCCTGTTGTTTATTTTAATTGCATTTCTACCCCTATGTGTGTTGGACATGTGCATCGTTACGTGATGTTTTGGTGATTTTGCAATATATGGGCATGTAGTTCTTATGTGTTACTGATTGAAATATATGTTTTGATATTTGCACTTATGCCCCTGTGAATGGCTTATTTCGACATGTGTTGAATTTGTTGGGTATTTTGCAATATCTCCCCTGGACTTTTAGCACATGTTGCTAATAAGTCCGGGGAAGTATTTTTATTACATATTGGTCACTCCGTGCCCAGTGCACGTGCTTTGCGCGTGAGGACGTGGAGATTTTGCACGAGGGACCCCTGGATTTCTGAGTTTGTTACCTTTCCAGCCCAAAACTTTATTTAAATTACAAACAGGTCCCTATGCACTGTAGGCTCTTGTTGGATTTAAATAAAATATCAAACTTAATCCAAATTGAATGAAAATTGGACATGTAGCTCCTACCACTGTTTAAAATTTTCACCAATTTTTGGGAACATCTTTGAGCCGTTTTAGTATTTTAAAAATTCAGAAACGCCCATTTTTACCTCTGTTCAGATTATAAAATCCCAAAAAATATTAAAACTCTTTCAAAAATTCTAAAAAAATAGGAATGTTAATTTTTGTGTCCTTGATTTTCTGTGCACTTTTGATCATTTTTAGATATATAAAACTCCTAAAAATTGAAAAACCCCTTAAAACTCATAAAAATTCTAAAAAATCATAGAAAATTCCAAAAATCATAAACTCTTTTCCTGAATTTTCTTCATTGCTTCTATTTTTCATAAAAATTACCTCCAGGCCTTTAAAAGACCATTTGATATTTTTAAGTGCTTTTTGAAGCTTGGCTGGACAGTAGCACTGTTTTTCTCCCTTCTTTCATTTTTATAAAATTCTACAAAAAATCATAAAATTATCAAAAAAATCACCAAAAACAGTAAAAAATATAAAAAACACAAAAATAGTTTTGTTTGAATTTATGGATTAATTTTGGATGTTTAAATAATTGCTTGAAAGTGCTTGTTTATATTGTTTTCTTATTTTTTTTATAATTAAAAATCCAAAAAAATATAAAAATATTAAAAATCCACCAAAAAATATTTGTTTATATTTTATTCATTGTTGACTACTTCGTAGGCTGCAAGGCCAATCCGCGCTCCTTGAGTCCGACCCTGGGTGCTATACCAGGCTAATCTCATAGCTAGGGTCACTATTTGTTTTTATTGATTTTTATCTGAGTTTGGTGGTCTGTTCCATAATTTTTCTTGATTGACTGATTGATTTCTTGAGTGATTGAGGTCGCAACGACCCGAGTTATTTTTATTCCTTAGTCGCTTGGGAAATTTTCGGGTCATCAGACCCTCTCGCCGGAGTGCTCCTCCAGCCGAGCTACGCCACTCCGCTTCACGCCACCGCACCCACTCCGCGGGGTCCAGGCAACTTGTCCTGGACCCTCTCATTTTGTTTTGTAGGTCAGCGCTCTTTGACTCGTGCCTGGGTGCACTTTTGAGTCTCGTTGGAGCACGGTTGAGCTCTCCGGCTCCGTCACCCTCTTCCACGAGCCTCGACCACCGCCGAGGTATTTTGAAGCCCTCAAGAGATAGAGGAAGACCAGAGGAACCTCCAGCCTCATTTTGAAGCTCAGAAGCCTGCCGAAGACGGAGCAGGACCTCGACGAACCTCGGCTCGCCGGAGTTCTTTCGCGGTTCTTGCTCCGGACCTCAGCGTCGTTGGATCGAGGCAGAGTTCCAGATCGCACAGCTGCCGTTGGATTGCGCCAGACCTCCACCGTCAGATCTTCGCCCGAGGATCTAATTTTCGCTGTCCAATGCGAAGCGTCATAGGCCGTCAGATCGTGCCGAGTGGGGTATTTTGCAAACTCTACCCCGCGCATTTTTGTATTTAATAGTTAGTCTATAAACTTTCAGGGGTAGTTTAAAAAGTTTTGTAATAATTATACTTAGAACCCTGAACTTTCTATATTTGCATTTAGGTCCTCGCCACGTCACCTCACGTGCCTGTGCGCGTGAGGTGAAGGGCATTTTGTAGAGGGACCCTCAGCCATTTTGTTATTTAGTTTTAGTCCATAAACTTTCATATGCAGTGTAATATCTTTGGAAGATTTGCATTGAAGCCCCTGGGATTTTTGGAAATTACATTTAGGTCCTTCCAGCGTGTGCCAGTCACGCGTAGGGTTGGGTAATTTGTGCTTGTACCCTTGCAGCTTTGACAATTTGTATTTGATCCATTAAATGCAATATTCAGTATTATATTTTGAGAGATAATTACACATTTGCCCCTGGATGTTTGCTTATTTGCATTTATACCCCTGCCATGCCTTGAATTTTTGATGCTCTCTTCATTTAATTAGTGCCTCTTTTTAAATCGAAAAATTCTCAAAAAATAGCATAGGCTTTTGTGTACTTGCTTTTTCACGCCATATTTTTGTATTGCATTTTTGTTGCATTTTCATATTTATGAAAAATCCAAAACATGCATTTCTCTTACTGTTTGCATTAGAAAACCCATAAAATTATAAAAACATTTTGAAAAATTCCAAAAAATTATATTTTGTGTATTTTATCATCTATTACTGTCAGTCCAAAAACCACTAAAAATTTCAAAGTAAAAACCTTAAAAATTAGAAAACACTGAAAAACTTCAAAAAAATCTAGAAAATCATAGAAAACTCCTAAAAATATAAACTCAGGTTCTATAGCTTCCTTATTTTATTGTCTTTATTTTAAAATGAATTTGGGAAAATTTTGCCACTGATTTCTATTTGTAATTCCCATTTTAATTTCAGCCAGAACCTTGATTCACTGTTTTCTTGTATTTCAACTTTTAAAAATACCAAAAACATTTTGAAAAATCCCCAAAAATCACAAAAACATCTTAAAAAATATAAAAAGACCAAAAAGATTTTATTTCCTGATTTTTGAGCATTTTTACCTTTTTGTATAAATACATTATCGTCTCCTTCCCTATATTGTAAATATATTCCTATATTGAAAAAGAAAATAAAAAATATATATAAAATATAAAAAGAAAATACAAAATCAGTAAAAAGAAAACCAAAATACAAAATTAAAAATTAAAAATAATAAAAAATATATAAAAACTAAAAACCCACAAAAACATTTGCATTGCATAGTGTAGACAATACATCACATTCACACACACACACACACACACACACACACACACACACACACACACACACACACACACACACACACACACACACACACACACACACACACACTTGTTGATCTATCCTGCCTTACTCCCTGTGTTCGAACTCTCTACATACTTACACTTATACACCTTATTTGTAGAGTTAAAAATAAATTTGACTCTACGATTTATTTTCATTGCTTGCTATTTATATTGTGGGTTCATTGTTGATTTTAGTTGGGATTTTGCGTGGTCGATACTTCGACTGAGTTCCCGCTTTGTGTGGAACTTAAGACCACTGAATCTTGGCCAAATCAATCCCTGACAACGCCGGCAAATATTTCTTGATACGGTGGAAGAACTAAAGCAAATCAGATGATTCAAAATAGTAACCATATGCAAGTTTATATAGCATCCCCTCCCTGAGAAACAAATCTCATTACAACTAGGACTTCAATTTCTAAATTAAATAGACTTTAGTTCCACAAAGCAAATGTGATCTAGAACCCACGTTTGGTTCGGAGGTTTTCCGGTGACCGGTAACCCCTCAAAAGTGGGTTAATGGGTGGATAACATATTTTTTGTATTTTGATATTTGGATAGAGGATTTTATTGTTGAGAGGTTTTGTTGTGATACGATTGTATTAAAGTTTGGAAAAATGATCAGAAGTTGAATATTTTATAATTTTATATGACAAGATGATATGTTATATTTTTTGTTGTATTGGATGAAAGAAAAACGAGTGATTTGATGTATTAAACGAGATATTGTGATTTTGGGTGGGTCCACATGATTGAGAATAAAACATCCGAGTTGGAAATTGGATTTTTTGGGATTTTGGTGAAACCCCTCCTAAAAAATGGGGTAATCCAAATTTTGTGGGATAACCCTCAACCCAAACGGTCCTTAAAACAAACAAGACTTGAAATCCCGAAAGCAAATAAGACTTTGGATCCCAAATCAAATATTACTCTATGTGCCAGCAACGGAGAGTCCACATTATAAACTCTGCAACATAACTCGTTGAAAAGATGGGTTAGGATAAAATTTGAATCTAGATGAATACTTTAATCAATTAGGATCTTCACATTGAATTGAATCTCAACACAAAAAGGATCCAAATTTGAATATAAATATGATAGTAGAATTTAAGACATCTATCTTGACCCATTCCTTAGCACACCACAGCTACACCAAATCTTAATATAAATAGAATGACAGTTCAAAGAATTAACAATAAACGCAATTCGAAAGAAAAACCCAACATTTTAGGTTGATAATATCGATCGTCGAATAGGATTTAGGGACTAACAGTCGGCCTGTATTGTTAAAGCAGAGGATATAGAAATCTCCTTCAATCTATTTACTCTAGATATAGAAAATATAGAATGGATCGTTTGTTGTAGATGACCCTTACTTTAACGAAGGGGATCCAAAGGATGGGGAATGGATACCTTCAAAGGGGCCCGCTATCCCTAGCCCCCCATCAAGGAGCATCCATTCCGCATCCGACGATCCCCTGCGATACAACAAGGGTTGTCTACAGCAAACGATCCGTCCTATAAAAATATCTCCAAAGTACGTAGAAAAATGGTTCATAGATATGTATGAAGGTCGAATCTACGATATAATTTAAACTTTCATGTGAGCATGTCACCCCGTGGTTCATGAAGAATTAACACCATATATAAAGACAAAAGTAAAATAATAATAATAATCTTCATGAAATTCTACTGTGTCGTTGTATGTTACCGAATGATATAGATACATATACACACATACATACATACATACATACATACATACATACATACATACATATATATACATACATACACATATACAGAGCAGACCAGGAGAGAGAAAATAGAATCATGTAGTCCAGAATCATTCATCTAGTGCTCTCACAACTTTTTGCTCTCATAGGATCACTCCTCTACATATACATATACATATATATGGGTAAAATGGGGCTGCCCCCAGGGAGTAGCCAACTTGGCTACTCCCACCCCTATTTTCCCTCATTTTTTTATTTTTTTGAAAATAAAAATTTGTATATTCATCATTATATCCCTCTCACATTCTATTAAAATTTCGTCAGAAACAGAGACTCCTAAGCCCTCCATCCAGACGTCATTTTTTTAACGGTCGCAGGATTTTTTAAATCGATCATGTTTGGATGGAGGCTGTAGGAGTCTCTGTTTCTGACGAAATTTTAATAGAATGTGAGAGGGATATAATGATGAATATACAAATTTTTATTTTCCAAAAAAATAAAAAAATGAGGGAAAAATAGGGGTGGGAGTAGTCAAGTTGGCTACTCCCTGGGGGCAGCCCCATTTACCTCTCTCTCTCTCTCTCTCTCTCTCTCTCTCTATATATATATATATATATATATATATATATATATGATTTTTATCTAATGGGTCATGTGCACATTACAGATGAGATGAGCCCGCTTCATCTCCAACAATTCGGTAATAAAAATACAAGCTTCAGTAAGTACTATATATTCAAGTTTCAATAAAATATATTGAACCTTCAGTAAGTAATATCATAGCTCTAGTAACTTATATAAAGTTACAAGTAAGTATGAACAAAAGTTATTGATTAAATTACTTCCATTGCTTACAATTGATTCAAAGTTACTGATGACAATACGAAAGTTACCGATGTGTTTAATATTACTGATATAAAGTGTTATTGATGACAATACGAAAGTTACTAATGCATTCAGGTATTACTGTAAAGTGTTACTGATAGCAATGCAAAAGTTACTAATGCGTTCAGTTACTGATGACAAGATGAAAGTTTACTAAAGTTACTAATCATCGGATTAAGATTCTAATGGACACGGGGCCTATTGGATAAGACTCTGTGTGTATGGAAAAAATAGGGCTTCCCCTGTCCCATTTTTCATATGTTTTAGTTTTTTTTGCAAAATGTCACCATATATATTCATCTTTATATCCCTCATATATGTCATTTGAATTTCGTCAGAAAAAGACACTCATATGCCCTCCATCTAGAACAAGTAATTTTAACGGTCTAAACATTGTTGTAATCGGCCCGTTCTAGATGGAGGATATTGGAGTTTCTGTTTCTAGCGAAATTCGAATAACATATAGGAGGTATATCGATGAATATACATGGTGATATTTTTGAGAAAAACACTCGAAAATGGGGTGGGGCGGTCCCATTTAACCCTATATATATGTATATATAGGACTTATCTAGGGGGCCTTGTTCCCATTAACGTCTTGGTGAGCATCAATTCTAATCCATACACGTGTATTAGCAATAATTATATTTCTAATTGTAAACTACCAAGTATTTAACAATTACTATATTTCCAATTATATAATATCTTTAAAAAAGGGAAGACAGTTTTGGAAAGAAAAGCTTCAAATAAACGATTTCGTGCAGATGATTAAGATCCAAATGTTAGGATAATAATAAATATACTTCGATCAAGTAAATGGTTGTTGTGAGAACGGTAATATCAAGATAATGATCAGTAAATCCAAACTATTACCTTATACAGAATTTAATAATATGTACACAGTGGTCAAGTAAATTTGTGTTGCGATCATTTATAACATAACAAATGGTTCGTAATACCATTGTGTATCTAATGCGCATTGCATTCATTTCTGTAATATTTTTCCTTTTTCATCAATGTTTCACTAATTCGTTTTTCCTTATGTGCATATGTTTAATACTTTCTTTTTTTAAAGTACTATTTCCATATTAATCGTATAGAAAGAGAATATGTTGCTAATTATATGTTACTTTCTTACTTGAGCAATATTCATGCCTTACTGAATATTACTTTGTTATTACTGATCTCATAATAGTAATTACTTGAGAATTGTATACATATTACTGAACATGTGATATATGACATAGAAATATACATTATTAAATACACAACAACAATTTACTTAAGAACTATATATATAACTTGAATATTGTCTCTCAATTACTGAATTTTATTCAAAGTAATAATACATATGGAAATTACTTACTATTTTTTATGTCTTTACTAACTTCACAATAAGCACTTACGTAACCTATATATATATATACACGAATTCTATACCATATAATAAAATGAATGTAAATTGCCGACCGTTGTTTGTGTATTACTGAGCGTGCAACAACCATTTACTTGACTATTGTGTGTGTGTGTGTGTGTTACTAACATGAGTATTTGGATCTCAATTTTCTGCAATAAGTCATTGATTTGAACATTTTCCTTCCAAAACATTCTTCCTGTAACACCCTAACCCCAAACATAGTACCACATGGAAAACTCACAAAGTGTGGGTGTGGTTTATAAGTGGTGGGGATTACTACTTGACAACTTGGTCTTAAGCATTTTGGGTGGTTGTGATGAATCCACATTTCATCATCTTTATTCTATTATTTTGGCATCGAAAACTCTAGAAAATGCCTGTAAATAGCATTAATTCCATCATCTTAGCATTCATGCATGTGCATCCAAATAGTGTATAAAATATTGTAATTAAAGCCAAAATTATAAAATAAATAAAAGAAAAGAAAAAGAATAAAATATTGTAAATATTTTATGACCCAAAGCTCCGAGACCTAGGCATCTTGATGAACAGGTCGACAAGGAATAAAGTAGGGGGAGATAAGGGTCAAATACCTATATTATTCTATTCATTCTTTATTCATTTTGGGACCCATTTTTTGTTCCACTTTTTATACATCAAATAAAGAAACTTTGTACATAAAAGTTGTAGATAATTTAATAAGGAAAAATACAAAATTAATTTCACAGAAGAATAATGTACAGATAAAAAGTTATGGTCTGAATAAAAATCCAGGATCCCAACTTCCCAGACCCTTATCTCACAAATGAAAACTCCAAATGCAGCATACTCACCTTTAATTGTATATAGCATAAAATAATCTATTTATTGGCGGTGGTTTCGCATTTGGCGGAGCTACGGTTTGAAAGTTGAGTTTTTGACCCTCATTGTACACTTGTACAGATTAAAATATTCATTTTATTATTTATTCATCATTTTTGTATTTTTATATTTTTATAATCTTGCAAATATTACTTATAGTAATTATGTGCATTAACATCAGAATAAAAGTATAAATAAAATTAAAATAAAATACTTGTATATATCATATACATAGGTATTAGACCTATACTTATACCTATACTTTTCACACTTATATTTTATTAAATATACAAAACACATCATAAAATCAAATAAAAATATATTTATATGTATATAAGTATTTTGTAATTGTAGAAAATAATAAATAAAAATAATAAAATTAAAATACACAGAATAAAAATAAAAGACCAAAATATATAGGTAATATACCTATATAGGGTATAAAAGAAAACTAATAAAAATATACCTCATAAAAATAATCAAAAATCGGAATAAAATACTACATAAAATAATAAATATTTTTTATTTTATAACCTAAAATTAATAAGGTCATTTACTAATTTATTTTGAATTTACAAATAAATTCTGCCTGGATTTCTCTGGTTGGTCCACGTGGACCAACCAGGGGCGGTCGCTTGTTGACCTCGGTCAACTCCCTGACCGAGGCCTGCCACTTCTAACGCCCTAATTTTTCACCCGTTTTCAAGAAATTATGGCGCCCGATCCTTCCATTTTCTCGCCTCGAATCCTTCTTGGAACTTCTTCCCTGATCATCCCTCTCCCACGACGCGCCTTCAGATCACGCAAAATCCTCATGATGCACGCGTGGACCTCGCTTGAAGGAGACGCCATCATCTTCTACTTAAACAACCCGCCACCTTCGAGCCCAAGTTTGAACCCTCTTGGACCATTAATCCTCCTCCCTTTCGTGCTCTTTGGGTAGCCGGAGGTGACAGCTCCACCGCCCTGCCGTTAGACGAGTCGAGGAAGGCTCGAGGCGTCTCCACCACCTCCGCCGACCACCGGCGTCGAGGTTCCTCCACCTCAGGTCATCCACCTTCGAGGTACACCATTTTCCCTCTCCTTTTCGCTTCATTTTATTCCCCTTAGCTTCAGTATCAAAAATCCCTAAAAAATCCGAATTCCATCGATCGATTCGACCTCCCATCGCTCATCGCCGGAGCGCACCTCCGGTCGACATCTCTTCGTCGTCCACAGACCACCTCCGACCTCCATTTCGCCTCCGCGGGGTCCAGGCAGTTTGCCTTGGACCCTTTCACCCCTTTTTGCAGGTCAACGCGCAGTCAAAGCCACTGAAGGCCATTTTGCGAGGTTCGTCGGAGCTACTTGGAGCTCCGAGCTCCGCCGCCTTCGCGCCAGCACTCCGAAGCACCTCCGACGTGCCTAAGCCCCCCAGCATCTTCCTCGACCTCCCAGGAGTCCACCTCTCAATTTTGGAGCCCATCCACCACCGGAGACGCGAGATCAAGCTCGGGGAAGTTCGCCTCGCCGGCGTTCTTCCCTGTTCTTCCACCTCCCTCCTCCACCGTTCGATTGAGCAGCGACCCCAGTTCTGATCTCCGTCGTTGGATCGCGTCACGCCTCAACCGTCAGATCGTCCTCGAGCGATCCATTCTCAGCCGACCATCGCCGAACCGTCATCGCACGTTGTGCGCGCGCCACGTGGATAAGTGAGCGGCTCTCCGCCGTTCGATCGCGCACGAGGAGATAAGGCGTGGGTATTTTGCACTTCCCCCCTCACCAAATTTTGTATTTCATTTCAGTCCATAAACGTTAAGCCGTAGTTCAAATATTTCTGTAATATTTGCAATTAGAACCCCGTAGTTCTCTTATTTGCACTTAGGTCCTATCCACGTCACCTCACGTGCTCGTGCGCGTGAGGGGGCTGGGTATTTTGCAAGGACCCCCCCTGGGGTTTGTTTATTTCGCTTAGGCCCGTGAACTTTTCAATTAAGTTGTAATGATTTGGAAAAATTGCATTGGAGCCCCTAGAATTTTGTAATATTGCAAGAATAACCCTGCCGGGTCACGTGCCCAGTGCGCGTGAGTTGGACATTTTGCAACGAAACCCCTCCGGGTTTGGGCATTTGTTTTCAGTCCAGAAACTTGTATTTAACGTTATATATTTTTGGGAAAATTTGCATGTATGCCCTCAGAACTACTAATATTTGCACTTATGCCCCTGCTAGGCTGTGACATTTTTGTGAGATTCTCGTAATTATTCGGACCATCTTTTTAATTCCAAAAATTCTAAAAATTTGAACTTATGCTCCTGTTTGATTGTACTTGCACGCTATATTTTTGCATTGCATCTTTATTGCATTTTCATATCTATTAAAAATCAAAAACATGCATTTATCTCACTGTTTGCATTAGAAAACCCATAAAAAGTATAAAAACGTTTTGAAAAATTCCAAAAAAAATTATATTTTGTGTGTTTTACCATTTTCTAGCATCAGTCCAAAAATCACTAAAAATGTCAAAAGAAAAACCTTAAAAATTCAAAAATACATAAAAACTTCAAAAAAATATATAAAATCAAAGAAAACCCAGAAAAATACAAACTCAGTTTTTGTTTGTTCTATATTCCATTCTCTTTATTTGAAAATTAGTGTGAAAAATTTTGGTTGCTGTTTGCTAATCTTAATTCCTATTTTACTCACAGCCAGCAAGCACACTGTTCACTATTTTAGTTTATTTCAGTATTTAAAAATACCAAAAACACTTTGAAAAATACCTAAAAATCACAAAAACAGTAAAAATCCTAAAAGTATCAAAAATATTTTATTTCTGAATTTTTGGTGATTTTTGCATATTTTTATAAATACTCTATCTTGTCTTTTATTACATTGTTTTAAATTCCAATATTAAAAAAAATATAAAATATAAAACTATAAAAATCAGAAAATGAAAAATCAAAATACAAAATTAAAAATTACAATAAAAAAATTTAAAAATTAAAAACCCACAAAAATTTCTTTGCTTGCTTGCTTAGTGTAGACACTTCACCTTCACTTGTGCACATTTACTTGATCTACCATGTTTGCTCCCTGTGTTCGAACTCTCTGCATACTTGCCCTTTACATCATTTGTGTAGAGTTAAAAATAAATTTTAACTCCACATTTATTTCTATTTCCGTGATCTGTAGTGAGGCTTAATTGTTGATTAAATATAGGATTTTGTGGTGGTCAAGACACCGACTGTTGACTCGCCTTGTGAGTCGATACGACCGCTCTAAAATCTGTGTTTATCAAATGGCGCCGTTGCCGGGGAGCAACAGCGAGTAGTTTACATTTTTGTTCGCTTGTGATTGTTGTCTACCATAGCTTCAGTTGTCTCTCTTGCACTTTTGATACATGTATTGATTGAGCTATTCTGACCATTCTTCTTTTGTCTTCTTGCGAGGGACAGCGGAGCGGGGCGGATCGCCTAGGTGATCCGAAGCAACCTTGGGAAGTGATGAATCCACATTTCATCATCTTTATTCTATCATTTTGGCACCAAAAACCCTAGCAAATGCCTGTAAATAGCATTAAAATCATCATCTTAGCATTCATACATGTGCATCTAAACAGGGTATAAATTACTGTAATTAAGGCCAAAATTATAGAATAAATAAAGAAAAGAAAAAGAATAAAATATTGTAAATATTTTATGACCCAAAACCCCCGAGACCTAGGCATCTTGATGAATAGGTCGACAAGGAATAAAGTAGGGGGAGATAAGAACCAAAACACAGATAAAATACCTATACATTTTATTCATTCTTTATTCATTTTGGGACCTATTTTTGGTTCCACTTTTTATACATCAAATAAAGAAACTTTGTACATGAAAGTTGTAGATAATAAAATAAAGAAAAATACAAAATTGATTTCACAGAAAAATAATGTACAGGTAAAAAGTTATGGTCTGAATAAAAATCCAGAATGCCAACTTCCCAGACCTGTATCTCACAAATAAAAACTCCAAATGCAGCCTACTCACCTTTAATTGTATATAGAATAAAATAATTTATCCAATGGTGGTGGTTTCGCATTTGGCGGAGCTACGGTTTGAAAGTTGACTTTTGGATCCTCATTGTATACTTGTACAGATTAAAATATTCAATTTATTCTTTATTCATTATTCTTGCATGTTTATATTTTTACAATTATGTATATATTACTTATAATATATATGTACATTAAAACCAGAATAAAAATGCAAAGAAATCACAAAATAAAATACTTGTATAAAGGATACATAGGTATACTGCCTATACATATACCTATACAAATAATACTTGTATTCTATTAAATATACAAAACATATCAGAAAAATAAAATAAAAATATATTTATGTACATAAAAGTACTTTATGTTTTTATAAAATAATAAGCAAAAATAAATAAATTAAAAGACACAAAATAAAAATAAATACTAAAATATATAGATAATATACCTATATAGGGTTAAAAAGGTAACTTGTAAAAATGTAAGTCATAAAAATAAATAAAAATCAGAATAAAATACTACATAAAAAATTAAACATTTTTTATTTTATAACCATAATTTAATTCAACCTATTTCTATTTTTAAATGATTTAATAAAACAATTTCCGGGGCTTTTTCCTGGTTGGTCCACGTGGACCAACCAGGCGCGGTCTAGAGTTGACCCCGGTCAACTCCCCCGACCAACGCCTGCCACCTCTGACGCCCGCGATTTTGCCCCATTTTCAAGAAATTATGGCGCCCGATCCTTCCATTTTCTCGCCTCGAATCCTTCTTGGAACTTCTTCCCTGATCATCACTCTCCCACGACGCGCCTTCAAACCACGCAAAATCCTCATGATGCGCGTGTGGATCTCGCTTGAAGGAGACGCCACCATCTTCTACTTAAACTGCCCGCCGTCTTCGAGCCCAAGTTTGAACCCTCATTAGCCATTAATCCTCCTCCCTGACGAGCTCTTCGTGTTGCTGGAGGTGACAGCTCCGCATCCACACCTTCAGGCGAGTCGAGGGGGCTCTGTAGCGGCTCCACCACCTCCGCCGACCACCGGCGTCGAGGTTCTTCTTCCTCAGGTAATCCACCTTCGAGGCATCCATTATCTTCGTTCCTTTTTATGTCATTTCACTCCCCATAGCTTCAGTATCAAAAATCTTAAAAAAAATTCGAATGCCATCGATCAAATCGACCTCCCATCGCTCATAGCCGGAGCGCACCTCCGGCCGACACCTCTTCGCCGTCCACAGACCACCTCCGACCTCCATTTCGCCTCTGCGGGGTCCAGGCAGTTTGCCCTGGACCCTTTCACCCCCTTTTGCAGGTACCTGGAGCATAACAGCGCCTGGGGGCTCGGATTCGACCTCCGCCGGAGATACCTGGAGCTTCGAGCTCCGCCGCCTTCGCAGCAGCACCTAAGAGCTTCTCCGGCGATTTTGAGAGCCCCAGTCGCCAGAGCATCATCTCAGGAGACTCCCGGACCTTCTTGGAGCGGTCCAGACCACCGGAGGCGCGTCACCTCGCCGGAGGAACTTCGCCGCAGCGGAGTTCTTCCCTGTTCTTCCTCCGTGTGCCTCCACCGTCCGATCCTAGGCCCGCTCCAGACCGCTTGTCAGCCGTCAGATCTTGGCACGCGTCGTCCGTCGATCTCTTCGCCAGATCTGATCTCCACCGCTGATCGCCGAACCGTCATCGTGTGTTGTGCGCGCGCCACGTGGATAAGTGAGCGGCCCTCCGCCGTTCGATCGCGCACGAGGAGATAAGGCGTGGGTATTTTGCACTTTCCCCTCGCCAAATTTTGTATTTCATTTCAGTCCATAAACTTTAAGCTGTAGTTTAAATATTTCTGTAATATTTGCACTTAGAACCCCGTAGTTTTCTTATTTGCACCGAGGTCCAATCCACGTCACCTCACGTGCCCGTGCGCGTGAGGGGGCTGGGTATTTTGCAGGGACCCCCCTGGGGTTTATTTATTTCGCTTAAGTCCATGAATGTTTGCTTCAAGTTGTAATATTTTGGAGAAACTGCATTGAACCCCTTGGAACTTTGTGATATTGCAAAAATACCCCTTCCAGGCGCGTGCGAGTCACGCACCCTGGTGGGTAAATTGCTCAGATACCCTTGCGGGATTTGTTATTCATATTTAATCCTTGAAATGCATGTTTCAGTGTAAACTTTTGTGGAAAAATTGTGTGTATGCCCCTGGATGTTTTAAATATTGCACATATACCCCTGCCAGGACTGTTTAATGTTTGGATGCTTGTTGTATTTATTTGAATGACCATTTTAAGCCCAAAAATTCCACAAAAATAGACTTAAGCATCTGGACATGTGTACTTTAACGCCACATATTTAGTTTTTGATTTTATTTTATTCGCACATTTATTAAAAATCAAAAACTTGCTTTTTGTGCACTGTCTAGCTTAGAAAATACCAAAAAAATATTAAAACACCTCCAAAAATTCCAAAAAAATCACCTAGTGTCTATTTTAACCTATTTTAGTGTCAGTCCAAAAATCACTAAAAATCTCAAAAGAAAAACCTTAAAAATTTAAAAACACTCAAAAACTTCAAAAAAATATCTAAAATAGTAGAAAACTCCAAAAATCAAAAACTTAGTTTCTGTGTGTGCCTCATTTTGTTCTCGTTATTTGAAAAAATAGTGTGAAAAATTTTGATGGCTATTTGATATTTTTAACTTCCACTTTACTCACAGCCAGCATATTTTGCACTGTTTTGCTTAATTTCAGTATTTAAAAATATCAAAAACACCTTGAAAAATCCCCAAAAATCACAAAAACAGTAGAAAACCACAAAAATACCAAAAAGATTTTATTGCTGAATTTTCGATAATTTTTACTTAGTTTTACAAATAGTTTAGCTTGCCTTCTCTTATATTGTCTTTACTTTCCAATATTGAAAAAGAAAAAGAAAAATATAAAATATAAAATTATAAAAATCAGAAAATTGAAAATCAAAATACAAAACAAAAAAAATTAAAATAAAAAAAAATTAAAATTAAAAACCCACAAAAAAAGTTGTAGTTGCTTGCTTGCTTAGTGTAGACACATCACATACACATACTTGTGCACATTTTTTGTGAATTACCCTGCTTGCTCCCTGTGTTCGAACTCTCTGCATACTTGTCACTATACACCATTTGTGCAGAGTTAAAAATAAATTTTAACTCCACATTATTTCTAATTTCTTGATCTTTAGTGTGGGTTAATTGTTGATTAAATACACTTTATTGTGGGTCGCCGCATCGACATCGGTTGTCTCCGCTTTGTGTGAGACATACTCTTTAGACCTACGATAATCTGTGTTTATCAAATGGCGCCGTTGCCGGGGAGCAACAGCGAGTAGTTCTCACTTTGTTTGATTGTGTTGATTGTCTACCATAGTCTTACTTCCTGTCTCTTGCAGTTTTGATATATCTGTTGAGCTATCTGACCATCTCTTTACTTGTCTTCTTGCGAGGGACCGCGGAGCAAGGCGAATTGCTTAGGTGATCCGGAGCATCCTTGGGAAGCGGAGTCGGCTTTTCTTGGGCCAAGCCGGCAGGAGAGAGCAGGAGGATTGAGAGAGAGTGATTAGTTAGCTTGCTTTTTATTTCTGTGAGAGAGTGACTTTCATAATTTGTAATAATACAGGTACATTCGGACTTGGACACTTTCGGGCCCAATTTCCAAGTGTTTGTACACTTGGGGGCTCACCGCGGTTTTGTGTTTTTCGCGGTTTTCTCGGCTTCATTTCTATTTGTTTCACGAGGATTTAGCCCCTAGACATAGGAATTTTTGTTGACTGTGACGAACTAAGAAGCTAAGGCCCAATCCCTAATATCTTGCCTGCACCTATAGAACGTAAGTGGACTTGGCTAAAATTCACTTGAAAAAGCTATTTGACTTGAACTAGAGCCCACGTGCCGCGAGCCCACCCTGTTAAGCGCTACTCCTGAACTCGAGTGTGTCGAGAAGAGGAGGGGTGAGCCAAGACCGGACTCCGGACTCTTTTTCTTTGTCATAGCTACTTGTTCTTCACGTTAATAGAAGTTGCTCATCTTAGGACGATTTCCTCGTGCA
Source organism: Ottelia alismoides (assembly GCA_037367405.1). NCBI lineage: Eukaryota > Viridiplantae > Streptophyta > Magnoliopsida > Alismatales > Hydrocharitaceae > Ottelia > Ottelia alismoides. The sequence continues at coordinate 151,806 of JAZKJV010000803.1, forward strand.
TGCATATAGGTAGTTTAAATTACTGTCTTTCAATTATGCGCGGATCACTTTGCATGTAGAGTGCTGGCGACAAGGTACGCATTTCTATCCCTGCATGCATCATAGATTTTGACCGCGCATCGGCTTTTCCGCTTTCCTCCCCCAGTTTTATTGAATTTTAATAACAAGGAAATTGGAAAATTCGTTAGACGATGTTTGCTCAGAAAAACACCTAAAAAAAGTGAAAACAATAAAAATTGGGACTGCTAATGCAAACTCGACCTTAAAACTCATCCCACCAAAAATTTTTTTTTTTGGGGAGAGTAATCCCCTCCTTGTTTGATTTATCTGCTGCGAGAGAGTGACTCGACACTAGGATAGAGCCACATCTAAAATTTTAGTTGACTACCGGTCGTGGTTAGTCGTTCTCCAGTGAGGATCTCTCCGGTAACCGGTAAAGCGGACCGCGATATCCTTAACAGATTGAATTAGCGGGAGCAACCGGGTTACGGTCCGCAATTCATACTGGCTGGGAAAGATCTGACGTGGATTGGGACAGTCGGCTAGGAAAGTAGGATACCTAACAGCTCGCTCTAACGCTCTGATAGATTGACTGATCACCTAATAAAAATTGACAAGATAACAGACCGAACTCTTACGGTCATCAGCTCAAGTGTGGAGTAGGTGAAACTGGGGTTTTGATTTATCATCCTGTTTGCATTCCAGATCTCATCCGCCTTTCTCTAAATCAAGATGATGGGACGGAGATCTCTTAGGCCGACCTTGTCGGCACCGCTATCCCGCACTCCTCCTTATTCATCTAGGAATACCTCGGAGAGTCCGCTCTCCGAGCCTGAGTTTACATCCACCCTGTTCCCCCTCGACCACCCTTCTCATTCTTCTTCCATCAGTCCAAGAGTGTTTGAATACAGTGCTTCACAGTGTTCCGCTCATTCGACAGCACCTGAGATGGCCTCTTTTGCTTTTTCAGAAAATCCAGCCATGGCAGACAGAGGCGAGCATGAAGATGATCATGAGCACCCTCCGTTCATATTTGATCAAGCAGCCATCAATAATTCCTTGTTAGCATCCCTGGAGACTATGCAGCAACAGATCCGTGACCAGGGCACATTCATGGGTGACCTTATGAGGGAAATTGCTCAGATGAGAGAAAACCGGGAAGGTGGTGGAGGAGGAGGACCAGACGCAGGAGGAGGCGATCCAGACGGCGAGAGACCGCCACAGACTATCATGAGGGAATTGCACAACCCAGCTGCATCCCTCACTCACCGATGGATTCGACTCCCGCCCATCCGCGGAGATTTCGAGCTTCGGCCTCATACTATCCAGCTGCTACCCAAATTCCATGGGTTGCCGACCGAAGAGCCGCACCTCCACCTCCAAGAATTCGAGATGATTTGCAGCACCATCCATGATCGGTTGACGACCGAGGACACAATCAAGATGATCGCCTTTCCATTCTCTTTGGTTGACAGAGCCGCCTATTGGCTCAAACATCTTGGGCGTTTCGTCGACACATGGGCAGATCTCCGGACCGTATTCTTGAAGAAGTACTATCCTCTCGGCCGGACCAATGCAGCTAGAGCAATGATCAGCAACTTCGTCATGATCCCTAACGAACAATTCCATGAAGCCTGGGATCGATTTAGAGAACTCATTGACCGGTGTCCACATCACGACATCTCCAAGCCCAACCTGGTGCAGAGTTTCTTCTGTGGGCTGACACCGGAGCTGCAGGGGCTTGTCAACGCCTCTTGTGGTGGATCCTATTTTTCCAAGGGTGAAGATGATGTCTGGGCCATCTATGAGGGCATGGCAGAAAATTCTACAGTGATGACTCAGGCCCGTGTCTACACCCAACAAAAGCCACTACAAGGAGCAGGATCATTCCAGAGGATCGCACGCATCGATTCCGGTCCCAACACAGTGTCAGTTGCCGCAGCCCAAGCAGAATCAGCCGCAGCCGACATGGGCATCATTAGTGAGAAGCTGGACCGCATGGAGATCCTTGAGAAAAAACAGAATCAAGGCATGGCCCAGATGGACCAAATTGCCAAAGTTATGAGTGACCTAAAAACCCAAATGCTATGTATTCAGGAGGCCCAATCTCATGCCCAACAGCCTCCTAGGTCACAGGTTGCCTCTAGCAGCAGCAACCCCAACCAGGGCTCTATCTCATACCGTCAAGTGAATCACATCCAGGCAGAGCCGGTTCCGTTGTTGCAGTACCATCCAGAGCAACCGCCATCTTCCGACATGCAGATGGTGGTTTACCAGCCGGAGCAGCCACTGGCAGTTCTTCCTCCACCCTCCTTTGAGCAGGAACCATTGATGGAAGTCAATGGGATTTGGTATGACCGATACCCTCAGCCCGCAATTCGTAGGGATCACCCCGGATTCCGTTGGGGGAATGGTGGATCCTCGTCCCAGCAGCATCCTCCTGCCCATGGACAGCAGAGCAGCCAGCAGACACAACAACAACAACCCCAGTATGCCCATCATCAGCAATACCATAATCGTCCTCGTCCCTCCTATCAGGGACAGCAGTGGAGGCAGCGACAGCAGCCTCAGCAGTCTTATCACCATCCTTCCCCCCAGTATCAGCAGCATCAGCAGCAGCCCCATTTCCAGCAGGGACAGACATCCGGTTCTCAGGGTCCAGCCTTTGAGAACCCGGCCCTTGATGATCTTGCCCGCTTGCTATCTGAACAGCGAGCATCTTTCAGGCAAGAAATGGATGAATTCCGGCAGGAGATGCGGGATATTATGAAAGGCAAGGCCGCCATACCCGCTCAGATTGAACCTAACCCGAACAATCTGAAAAGGAAGCCTGAGCAGGTAGAGTTTACAGAGGATACCTCTCCTAGTGATTGTTTGAGTGACATCTCTTATTCCTATCATGATGCTGATTTTGTCACTACTAGGAGCGGTAGGATGCCAGCCGGCGGCGCCTCTTCTGAGCGACAACTAGAGGCAGAATCAGGAGCGCCAGAAGAGCCAAGGAGCGGTGCTGATGCCGCTGATGATGATGTTGACGGTGGTGCTGATGCCACCCATGATGAAGTCCAGAACGACGGTGCTGATACCGTTGTGATACCAGATGAAGACGGTGGTGCTGATGCCACCATTTTTGATGTAGAACCAGAGAGCGGTGCTGATGCCGCAGAGACAGGTGCCGGTGGTGGTACTGAGGCCACCACCTCTACTTTTGTTGAGCCTCCCACTGTGATGTTACCACATTTTGTACCCCTGGACTGTGGTAACAAAAAGAACAAAAATATGAATAAAGGAAAGGTTCCTGTTCCAATTACAGATCCATATGTGTTGCATGATGATATTTGTGTGGATTCTCCACCTTCACAGGCACAGGGACCGTTTCCTAGTCCTCCATCTGAGGAGGCCCCTACCATCCCCTTCCCTGAGGCACTCCGCCGGGCGAAGGGGAATAAAAAAGAAAATCCTAAAAAGAGCCAGGAAGTAGAGTTCGGCAATCAGATGATTGACAGATTTCACATTCAGCTAACTCTACGTGAAGCATTTGAGCATATCCCTTTCTTCAAAAAGAATTTGAAAGAAACAACTACTGTCCGAAGAAAGCGGAGGCACAGAGACCAAATCCATATGCTCACTCATGATACTTGCTGCACCATTCAGAACAAGCTGCCAGCCAAGCGACCAGACGCAGGAGCTCCCTATGTCAGATGCGAGATTCAAGAGCAGCAATTTGATCGTACTCTATTAGACAACGGCTCCTCAATTAACCTCCTTCCGGCAGCCTTACTCAAGCAGTTCGAGTTTGGCCCTCTTCTTTGAAGCAGAACGGTCCTTCAGTTTGCTGATAGGTCGATAAAGAGGCCGAAAGGGTTATTGAAAGACGTGGTCGTTACCATTCAGGGCCTGAAATTCCCCGTGGACTTCGTTGTGTTGGACATGGAGATCCCTGAGTCGGTAACTGATGCCCCATCATATTAGGACGCCCATTCTTGGCCACAGCCAAGGCGGTGACTGACCATGATTGTGGGAAGGTATGCTTTCGCGTAGAGGGCGAGACCATACAAATAGAGACGATCGAGGAAACCAGAGCCAGAGAGTTAGAATGCTCCGAGCAATCTAGTGAAGCCGCGCAGATGACAGAGGAAGAGCTAGACGTCCACCAGGTTCGTGATTTCGAGATGACTGACGATGAATCCAACTGGAAAGACCCTGTAGCACCGACTCTTGCCTTGCCTACCGATTCATTGTATCGCAAGCTCATAGCAATCGAGAGCCGGGAGAGCACATTCCTGGATACGGATACACCTGAGGCTGACAGTGTGGTGACTAGTGGTGCTGATGATCTCAGTTCTTGTTCTTCTGCTTCTGATCCCTCATATTCAGATATTGAATGGGCCTATTTCGATGATCCGTTGTCTTGTCTGATTCATTCTGAGCCAACAACCGTGACAGAGTGCGAGCCCGTACAGTTTATTGATAATTCAGTCAGCCGCCTTTCGTCAGAAATTCATGCAGAGCGAGAGTTCTCCCATACAGACCTGGTAGCATTCACCCAGACATATCAGAAGCCAGATCTGCCGCCTCCCAGTTGTCCTGAACGAAAACCTCTACCGCAATCAATGAAGTATAGATTCCTTGCAGGTGAGCCAGATATGCACCCAGTCATTATCTCAGCAGATTTGACTGGAGAACAAGAATCTCGTCTGATGGAGGTTCTTGAAAGAAACCGCAAGGCAATCGGTTGGAATATAGCTGATCTCAAGGGGCTGAGCCCGAAGCTGTGCTCCCACCACATCTATCTCGAGGATGACGCTAAGCCATCGCGTGAGTTCCAGCGACGGCTGAACCCGAATCTTCGAGAGGTCGTCATGAAAGAAATTTCGAAGTGGTGGAGCGTTGATTTCATCTATCCCATCTCTGACTCTAAATGGGTAAGTCCGTTACATGTGGTACCCAAGAAGACGGGTGTCACTACAGTGGTCAATGAGTCTGGAGAGGAGATCGCTACCAGAGTACCAACTTCTTGGAGGGTCTGTGTGGACTACAGACGATTGAATGAGGCCACCAAGAAGGATCACTTCCCGCTGCCCTTCCTTGATCAGATTATCGAGCGGCTAGCCGGGAAGAGCCATTATTGTTTTCTTGATGGGTACTCTGGATATAATCAAGTGGCCATTGCGCCCGAAGACCAGGAGAAAACGACATTCACCTGTCCGTTTGGGACATATGCTTTCAGACGGATGCCCTTTGGTCTATGTAACGCTCCGGCGACATTCCAAAGGTGCATGTTGTCCATCTTCTCGGACATGGTGGGTGACTGTTTAGAGGTCTTCATGGATGACTTCTCGGTCTATGGCGACGGGTTTGATGCTTGTCTTGACTGCCTAGATCGTGTGCTGAAGCGCTGCATAGAGGTCAATCTTGTCTTATCCTGGGAGAAGAGTCATTTCATGATGACTCAAGGGACGGTCCTTGGGCACATCGTCTCCAACAGGGGCATGGAGGTCGATCCTGCCAAGGTGGATATCATCAGAAAACTCAATCCGCCGTCCACTCTTCGTCAGTTACGGTCTTTTCTGGGGCATGTCGGTTTCTACCGACGGTTCATTCAGGACTTCAGTCGAATTGCCCGACCACTCACTGACTTGCTGACCAAAGACACCGAGTTTATTGTTAATGATAAGTGTCTGGAAGCATTTGAGACTCTCAAGAGTATGGTTGTTTCAGCTCCTGTCCTTCAGCCACCAGATTGGTCTCTTCCATTCGAGATCATGACGGATGCTTCAGATTTTGCCGTTGGGGCTGTGCTTGGACAGAGGAGGGATGGATTACCGTTTGCCATTCACTACGCCAGCCGGACCTTAGATACCGCTCAAAAGAATTACACTGTGACTGAGAAAGAAATGCTGGCCGTAGTCTTTGCTTTGGATAAGTACAGATCTTATATTCTCGGATCTAGAGTGACCATTTACACCGACCATTCCGCCATCAAGTACTTAATGGCCAAGAAGGATGCCAAAGCACGTCTGACCAGATGGATCCTTCTACTCCAGGAATTTGATATTGAGATTAAGGATAAACCTGGAGTCAAGAATGTGGTGGCGGATCATCTCTCCAGGTTGGAGAATCTTGAGGAATCTGAGCCCAGCGCACCTATTACAGAGACGTTTCCAGATGAGGCGATCTTGGCTGTCACCTCACTCCCGTGGTATGCCGACTTTGTAAACTATCTTGTTGCCAAGACAGTCCCTCAGGGTTGGCCCAGGCAGAAACTCGAGACCTTCCTAGCTAAGGCCAAGTTTTACCATTGGGAGGATCCCGTCCTTTATCATGAAGGAGGGGATAGTATCTGGAGGAGGTGCATTCCTCAAGAAGAGCAGCATAGCGTCCTCACATACTGCCACAAGCTTGAGGCAGGAGGACATCATTCTGGAAAAAGGACAGCACAAAAGGTGCTTCAATCCGGCCTATGGTGGCCTACTCTCTTCAAGGATTCTGATGAGTTCGTGAAGGGATGTACTGACTGTCAGAAAATGGGAACCTGCGGACAGAGAGACATGATGCCCATGCAACCCATTCACTTCTGTGAGGTTTTTGATGCATGGGGGATTGATTTCATGGGCCCATTTCCTAAAAGTCAGGGATTCGAGCATATTTTGCTCGCTGTGGATTATGTCAGTCGATGGGTTGAGGCCATCCCCGCCCGAGCCGCAGATGCGAAAACCGTGTGTAAATTCTTGAGGAAAAATATCATTTCACGGTTCGGGGTACCTAGAGTTTTGATTTCAGACGGGGGGTCTCATTTCATCAATGACAAGGTTAGGGCCCTTGCTGACGAGTTCGGCATTGACCATCGGGTTGCCACTCCGTATCACCCTCAGACTAATGGTCTTGCTGAAGTATCGAATCGGGAGATAAAGACTATCTTGCAGAAAGTTGTCCGCCCAGACCGAAAGGATTGGTCACAGCTTTTGGACTCGGTCTTGTGGGCCTATCGGACCTCTTTCAAAAATCCATTAGGGACATCTCCCTTTCGTCTCGTCTATGGCAAGCCGTGCCATTTGCCAGTGGAAATCAAGCACAAATCTTTTTGGGCAGTTACTGAGTTACTTTTGGATCCCGAGAGTATAGGAAACCAAAGAAGAGCAGAATTGGCAGCCCTGGAGGAATTGAGAGATACAGCTTTTTCCAACAGCCTACAGTATAAAGAAAAAGTGAAGACATGGCACGATTCGCATATCAGCCATAAACAGTTTGAGCCAGATCAGAGAGTATGGTTGTTCGATTCCAGGCTGAAATTATTCCAAGGGAAATTGCAAAGCAAGTGGAAAGGTCCGTATGTGGTTAGGAAGGTACATGACAATGGCAGCATTGATATATCCGAACCGTCATCTTCGTCCACCTTCCGCGTCAATGGTCAACGCCTGAAGCTATATCGAGATCATGATCCGCCGACCATTGACGTTGCCCCCATTCTTCTGGTATGAGATGTGTCCTTTAACTCTCATCATCTACATCTTATACATGGTGATCAACTCCATCTGCCGCTGTACAGGTCCATTTGTTCATATCACTTTCATCTGTTGAGTCATTTTCTTCTTCTCTTCTTTTCCATCTCTATCTTCTTTATCTATGAAAAAGGTGCCGCCCTTGTAGACAGTTCCCCAGACTTAGGACGTACTTTGTCCTAAGTATAGGGGGGTGTGCACCCCGAGTTTCTCTATTCTTTGATCCTCTCCATTGTCTCCTCTTCTTGTCTATACTTAGGGATATCTTACCCTAAGTATAGGGGGAGACAATCTGAGTACGATCTGTTCATTCCCACCCTTGACCCTCCCTGCGTTGTGTACAGTCTGCTATACTTAGGATTATTTGATCCTAAGTATAGGGGGGACGGTCAACTTCTCATTCATTGATTCATTCATTCTTTAGACTTGCCTATACTTAGTACGAGTTATGTCTTCTCTTTTCTCTCCGATCTATGAGGACATAGCTCAAGCTAAGTATAGGGGGGTCGTATATACTGTGTATATACTTTAGCCATAACTCGTACTTTCGTATTTTCGTAATAATATGGCTAATAATTCTTTAAAATTCATTAAAATTCTTTAATAAAAAGATGTGGTTATTCCTCAAATTCTTTTTGTATTTACTGATTAATAAATCAGGTGAAAATGTTTTTTGCAAAATGTTTGAAAAATAGTTTGAAAATCTTTGTGAACATCTATTAAAAACTATTTTGAAAATATTTTGTTACATGTTTTCAACCTGTGTAAAAAGTGTGGTTTGTAAAATTTATTTTCTTTGTGTGAAATAAAATGTTTGAAAAATGATTTGCAAATGGTTTGAAAAATGGTTGCAAAAATATTTGAAAAACCTACATATATACTGTTTTGAAAGCCTTTGCAAAATAATTTTCAAATGTGTGTACATGTTTGTAAAAATTATTTTGGACTATAGTTTTCAAAAATTGTGTGAAAAGCTTGTGTCAAATAAGTTTGAGGAATATTTACATCGCACCAAAATCCACTATATATATGTATAAAACTGACCACTTACCCTTGTAAATTCTTAAAATCCACTTCTTGTATATATAAGAAGCACTCCCGTGTACATATTTTTAACCTATTTTTCAGCCAAAATCTTTTTGTTTTCAAAAATCCCAAAAACATTTGCAAAAACTAAAATCCAAAAACATTTGGAAGATCTTTTTGAAAAATACAAAAAAATTGCATCTGCATGCGCATGCATCATCTTTTCAAAAATCCATAAAAAGTTCAAAATCTTGAAAATTGTATCACAAAAATATTTCTTGCATTGCATGGCATGAGCATGTTTCGGATTGAGTTTGATAGTTGAACAAGTCTAAGTAAAATCCGGAGATTGGAGCTTGATTGGACCTTAAAATATACCTAATAACAGGAACCTTATAGGAACTGGGTTTGAGGTACTTCAGGTCTAGTTGACTTAATTCTTTGAGGATCACGGGACTTGGTTCAATGGATTCTTGACTGCCTAAGTAGAGTATTTCGGAGCACACTTACGACTCTTGTTGATAATGACCTAACTTGGACACCTGCACCTTTCACATAGCTCTCCATGGATGAGGTGGTGAGGAGGGAGTCTCCTTTGGCTTGGGGTAGAATATGAGGGTAGTACTTCTAGGCGGAACCTCTCTTCTTCTTATAGTGAAGGAAGTGCACCTCAACTTGGTCTAGTGGTGATGAAGGCTAAAGACAGGAGCCGCGGGTTGCAATAAAGCTTCAAAAGAGGGATAGTCTACTGGCTCAAGAGGAAAATTTCTTGTATATATGCTGCACCATGTAGATATGTTGTACAGATGCAATTGAAAAAAAAAAAAAGAGAACTCCAAAAAAAAAAAGTGGTGGGTCGGATTGAAAATTTAATAACCCCACCGGAGTGTATATAGTCCAATAAAGCAAAAGCTTATGGTATCCACGTTACATCTCATGAAGCTTGCAGCGGGAGACTTGGCTACACTGGCTGAGCTTCCAAAAGTCTATACTTCTTCCCCCTCTTCTTGAGCCGGTTGCACTTGAACTTAGAAGGGAATACCCCGCTTCTCGAGGAAAGAGTTGCTAGACCAAGGCATTAGAGTTACCAGGTTGGGGGAGGTTGTTTCTTTTCACTTCTGAGGTGGGGAGCTACATATCACTTACACTGTACGAGTCAGATTCATAGTCATAAGAGTTTGCGTATGAGTTGAAGTATTTCTGACCTGGCTATTGAGGAGACTTGGACAGAGTTTTGGGATTCTCAAGGACTGTTGGATTTCAAACTTGGTTCTCATTAAGGTTCCGACCGCACTAAAATTCCAAAGGTCCGACTTAAGCTCCAAACTTTGATTTTGTGAAGACAAGTTTGACAATCAAATAAAATCCACATTCTTCTTTTTCTTTTTCTTTTCTCTTTTTGCACTTATTGCATAAGTGTTTGCTAGGGACTAGCAAAGGTAAAGTATAGGGGGATGATGAATCCACATTTCATCATCTTTATTCTATCATTTTGGCACCAAAAACCCTAGCAAATGCCTGTAAATAGCATTAAAATCATCATCTTAGCATTCATACATGTGCATCTAAACAGGGTATAAATTACTGTAATTAAGGCCAAAATTATAGAATAAATAAAGAAAAGAAAAAGAATAAAATATTGTAAATATTTTATGACCCAAAACCCCCGAGACCTAGGCATCTTGATGAATAGGTCGACAAGGAATAAAGTAGGGGGAGATAAGAACCAAAACACAGATAAAATACCTATACATTTTATTCATTCTTTATTCATTTTGGGACCTATTTTTGGTTCCACTTTTTATACATCAAATAAAGAAACTTTGTACATGAAAGTTGTAGATAATAAAATAAAGAAAAATACAAAATTGATTTCACAGAAAAATAATGTACAGGTAAAAAGTTATGGTCTGAATAAAAATCCAGAATGCCAACTTCCCAGACCTGTATCTCACAAATAAAAACTCCAAATGCAGCCTACTCACCTTTAATTGTATATAGAATAAAATAATTTATCCAATGGTGGTGGTTTCGCATTTGGCGGAGCTACGGTTTGAAAGTTGACTTTTGGATCCTCATTGTATACTTGTACAGATTAAAATATTCAATTTATTCTTTATTCATTATTCTTGCATGTTTATATTTTTACAATTATGTATATATTACTTATAATATATATGTACATTAAAACCAGAATAAAAATGCAAAGAAATCACAAAATAAAATACTTGTATAAAGGATACATAGGTATACTGCCTATACATATACCTATACAAATAATACTTGTATTCTATTAAATATACAAAACATATCAGAAAAATAAAATAAAAATATATTTATGTACATAAAAGTACTTTATGTTTTTATAAAATAATAAGCAAAAATAAATTAATTAAAAGACACAAAATAAAAATAAAATACTAAAATATATAGATAATATACCTATATAGGGTTAAAAAGGTAACTTGTAAAAATGTAAGTCATAAAAATAAATAAAAATCAGAATAAAATACTACATAAAAAATTAAACATTTTTTATTTTATAACCATAATTTAATTCAACCTATTTCTATTTTTAAATGATTTAATAAAACAATTTCCGGGGCTTTTTCCTGGTTGGTCCACGTGGACCAACCAGGCGCGGTCTAGAGTTGACCCCGGTCAACTCCCCCGACCAACGCCTGCCACCTCTGACGCCCGCGATTTTGCCCCATTTTCAAGAAATTATGGCGCCCGATCCTTCCATTTTCTCGCCTCGAATCCTTCTTGGAACTTCTTCCCTGATCATCACTCTCCCACGACGCGCCTTCAAACCACGCAAAATCCTCATGATGCGCGCGTGGATCTCGCTTGAAGGAGACGCCACCATCTTCTACTTAAACTGCCCGTCGTCTTCGAGCCCAAGTTTGAACCCTCATTAGCCATTAATCCTCCTCCCTGACGAGCTCTTCGTGTTGCTGGAGGTGACAGCTCCGCATCCACACCTTCAGGCGAGTCGAGGGGGCTCTGTAGCGGCTCCACCACCTCCGCCGACCACCGGCGTCGAGGTTCTTCTTCCTCAGGTAATCCACCTTCGAGGCATCCATTATCTTCGTTCCTTTTTATGTCATTTCACTCCCCATAGCTTCAGTATCAAAAATCTTAAAAAAAATTCGAATGCCATCGATCAAATCGACCTCCCATCGCTCATAGCCGGAGCGCACCTCCGGCCGACACCTCTTCGCCGTCCACAGACCACCTCCGACCTCCATTTCGCCTCCGCGGGGTCCAGGCAGTTTGCCCTGGACCCTTTCACCCCCTTTTGCAGGTACCTGGAGCATAACAGCGCCTGGGGGCTCGGATTCGACCTCCGCCGGAGATACCTGGAGCTTCGAGCTCCGCCGCCTTCGCAGCAGCACCTAAGAGCTTCTCCGGCGATTTTGAGAGCCCCAGTCGCCAGAGCATCATCTCAGGAGACTCCCGGACCTTCTTGGAGCGGTCCAGACCACCGGAGGCGCGTCACCTCGCCGGAGGAACTTCGCCGCAGCGGAGTTCTTCCCTGTTCTTCCTCCGTGTGCCTCCACCGTCCGATCCTAGGCCCGCTCCAGACCGCTTGTCAGCCGTCAGATCTTGGCACGCGTCGTCCGTCGATCTCTTCGCCAGATCTGATCTCCACCGATGATCGCCGAACCGTCATCGTGTGTTGTGCGCGCGCCACGTGGATAAGTGAGCGGCCCTCCGCCGTTCGATCGCGCACGAGGAGATAAGGCGTGGGTATTTTGCACTTTCCCCTCGCCAAATTTTGTATTTCATTTCAGTCCATAAACTTTAAGCTGTAGTTTAAATATTTCTGTAATATTTGCACTTAGAACCCCGTAGTTTTCTTATTTGCACCGAGGTCCAATCCACGTCACCTCACGTGTCCGTGCGCGTGAGGGGGCTGGGTATTTTGCAGGGACCCCCCTGGGGTTTATTTATTTCGCTTAAGTCCATGAATGTTTGCTTCAAGTTGTAATATTTTGGAGAAACTGCATTGAACCCCTTGGAACTTTGTGATATTGCAAAAATACCCCTTCCAGGCGCGTGCGAGTCACGCACCCTGGTGGGTAAATTGCTCAGATACCCTTGCGGGATTTGTTATTCATATTTAATCCTTGAAATGCATGTTTCAGTGTAAACTTTTGTGGAAAAATTGCGTGTATGCCCCTGGATGTTTTAAATATTGCACATATACCCCTGCCAGGACTGTTTAATGTTTGGATGCTTGTTGTATTTATTTGAATGACCATTTTAAGCCCAAAAATTCCACAAAAATAGACTTAAGCATCTGGACATATGTACTTTAACGCCACATATTTAGTTTTTGATTTTATTTTATTCGCACATTTATTAAAAATCAAAAACTTGCTTTTTGTGCACTGTCTAGCTTAGAAAATACCAAAAAAAATATTAAAACACCTCCAAAAATTCCAAAAAAATCACCTAGTGTCTATTTTAACCTATTTTAGTGTCAGTCCAAAAATCACTAAAAATCTCAAAAGAAAAACCTTAAAAATTTAAAAACACTCAAAAACTTCAAAAAAATATCTAAAATAGTAGAAAACTCCAAAAATCAAAAACTTAGTTTCTGTGTGTGCCTCATTTTGTTCTCGTTATTTGAAAAAATAGTGTGAAAAATTTTGATGGCTATTTGATATTTTTAACTTCCACTTTACTCACAGCCAGCATATTTTGCACTGTTTTGCTTAATTTCAGTATTTAAAAATATCAAAAACACCTTGAAAAATCCCCAAAAATCACAAAAACAGTAGAAAACCACAAAAATACCAAAAAGATTTTATTGCTGAATTTTCGATAATTTTTACTTAGTTTTACAAATAGTTTAGCTTGCCTTCTCTTATATTGTCTTTACTTTCCAATATTGAAAAAGAAAAAGAAAAATATAAAATATAAAATTATAAAAATCAGAAAATTGAAAATCAAAATACAAAACAAAAAAAATTAAAATAAAAAAAAATTTAAAATTAAAAACCCACAAAAAAAGTTGTAGTTGCTTGCTTGCTTAGTGTAGACACATCACATACACATACTTGTGCACATTTTTTGTGAATTACCCTGCTTGCTCCCTGTGTTCGAACTCTCTGCATACTTGTCACTATACACCATTTGTGCAGAGTTAAAAATAAATTTTAACTCCACATTATTTCTAATTTCTTGATCTTTAGTGTGGGTTAATTGTTGATTAAATACACTTTATTGTGGGTCGCCGCATCGACATCGGTTGTCTCCGCTTTGTGTGAGACATACTCTTTAGACCTACGATAATCTGTGTTTATCAGGAAGCAGAGCCGGCCTTCTTAGGCCAAGCCGGCAGGAGAGAATAGGAAGAGTGAGAGAGAGTGGTAGATTAGTTGCATTTATTTTTGTGAGAGAGCGACTTGATAATTTGTAATAATACAGGTACTTGGACACTTGAACTTCCGGGCCTAATTTCCAAGTGTTCGTTCACTTGGGGGCTCACCGCGGCTTTGTGTTTTTCGCGGCTTTTCTCGCTTTATTCTCATTGGTTTTTCGAGGATTTAGCCCCTAGACAGAGGAATTTTTGTTGACTGTGATGAACTAGGAAGCTAAAGCCCAATCCCTAATATCTTGCTTGCACCTATAGAACGCAATTGGACTTGGCTAAAAATCAACTGAAAAAGCTATTTGACTGGGACTAGAAACCACGTGCCGCGAGCCCACCCTGTTAAGCGCTACTCCTGAACTCGATGTGTCGAGAAGAAGAGGGGTGAGCCTAGACCGGACTCCGGACTCTTTTGTTTGTCATAGCTACTTGTTCTTTACGTTAATAGAAGTTGCTCATCTTAGGACGATTTCCTCGTGCATGCATATAGGTAGTTTAAATTATTGTCTTTAAATTATGCGCGGATCACTTTGCATGTAGAGTGCTGGCGACAAGGTACGCATTTCTATCCCTGCATGCATCATAGATTTTGACCACGCATCTCCTCCCCCAGCTTTATTGGACTATAAATAACCAGGAAATTGGAAAATTCGTTAGACGATGATTGCTCAGAAAAATACATAAAAAGTGAAAATAATAAAAATTGGGACTGCTAAAGCAAACTTGACCTTAAAACTCATCCCACCAAAAATTTTGTCTTTGGGAGAGTAATCCCCTCCTTGTTTGATTTATCTGTTGCGAGAGAGTGACCCGACACTAGGATAAAGCCATACTCAAAATTTTAGTTGACTACTGGTCGTGGTTAGTCGTTCTCCAGTGAGGATCTCTCCGGTAACCGGTAAGGCGGACCGCGATGTCCTTAGCAGAGTGAATTAGCGGGAACAACCAGGATACGGTCCGCAATTCATACTGGCTGGGAAAGATCTGACGTGGATTGGGACAGTCGGCTAAGAAAGTAGGGTACCTAATAGCTCACTCTAATGCTCTGATAGATTGACTGATCACCTAATAAAATTAGAAAAGATAACAGACCGAACTCTCACGATCATCAGCTCAAGAGTTGTGTAGGTGAATTGGGGGTTTGATTGATCATCTTGTTTGCATTCCAGATCTCATCCGCATTTCTCCACATCAAAATGATGGGAAGAAGATCCCTTAGGCCACGTCTAGTGGCACCGCTTTCAAGCACTCCTTCCCATTCATCTAGGAGGGATTTGGAGAGTTCAGACCCACTCTCCGACCCTGAGTTCTCAACCACCATGTTCCCCCTCGACCACCCTTCTCCAATAAATCTAGAGACCACAGAAGATATTCAGTTGGACACGCCTGAAATGGGTACATTTGCCTTTGCAGAAAATCAAGAAGAACCCATGGCCAACAGTGAAGGAGGCAGACATGAGCAAGGCGAACATCCCTTTGCATTTGATCAAGCCGCAATCAACCACTCCCTTATGGCATCCCTAGAAACTATGCAACAACAAATAAGGGACCAGGGAGCCTTCATGGGAAACATCCTGAGAGAGATAGAACAGATGCGAACAGACAGAGAAGACAGATCTGAAGGCGGTGGAGAAATTCTTGATGCAGCCGCAGGAGGAGGAGGACAGAACCAGGAAAGACCTCCACAAACAACCATGAGGCAGTTGCACAACCCATCTGCAACCCTTACTCACCGGTGGATCCGATCTCCACCCATCTATGGAGACTTCGAGCTTCGTGCGCCCACTATCCAGTTACTGCCTAAATTTCATGGGCTCCCCACCGAGGAACCTCATCTCCATCTGCAAGAATTCGAGATGATATGCAGCACAATCCATGACAGATTTGTGACTGAGGATACAATTAAAATGATTGCCTTTCCATTCTCCTTGGTTGATAGAGCCGCCTATTGGCTCAAACACTTGGGGAGGTACATCGATACTTGGGAACAGCTCCGGACCGCATACTTAAATAAGTATTACCCACTCGGACGGACAAATGCAGCAAGAGCTATGATCAGCAACTTCACCATGATCCCAAATGAACTTTTCCATGAAGCATGGGATCGCTTTAGAGAGCTCATTGACTGATGTTTGCATCATGACATATCAAAGCCCAACTTGGTTCGAAGTTTCTTTTGTGGGCTGACACCAGAGCTGCAGGGGCTTGTCAATGCCTCTTGTGGAGGATCGTACTTCGCAAAGGGGGAAGATGATGTCTGGGCCATTTATGAAGGAATGGCAGAAAACTCTACAGTCATGGCCCAGGCGCGCGTCTACACACAACAAAAACCTCCCCAAGGAGCAGGATCATACCAGAGGATAGCCCGCATTGATGCCGGTCCCAGCACCCCATCGTTAGCCGCAGCTCAAGCCGAATCCACCGCAGCCGATATGGGTATCATTAGTGAGAAGTTGGAACGCATGGAAATCCTCGAGAAGAAGCAGGGACAAAGTATGGCACAAATGGACCAGTTGGAAAAGACCATGAGTGACCTGAAGACTCACATCTTGAGTATTCAGGAGGCACAGTCATAACCGCATCAACACTCCAAGTCACTTGATGAATCCAGAGGTCGCCGTTCTACCCCACCACCTCCCACATACCGCTCAGTGCACCATGTTCAGGAGGTGCCGGTACAGCAGTTGCCACAATATTCACAGCAGCCGTCATCTCAGGAAACTCAGATGGTGGTTTATCAACCGGATCAACCACTGGCAGCACTACCACCTCCACCCTTCGAGCAGGAACCGTTGATGGAAGTCAACGTGATATGGTACGACCGGTACCCCCAACAGCCCGGGATTCGCCGTGATCACCCCAGATTTCGTTGGTCCAATGGAGGTATCTCATCCCAACAACAGCATCCGGCTCAGGGCAATCAGAGTGGCCAACACCAGCAGCCCCAATACTCCCAACAGCAGCAGCAATACCAGCAGAATCCTCGTCACACCTATCCGGAGCAGCAATGGAAGTCGCGGCAGCCACCGTTTCAGCAGCAACGCCCCCAGCATACATCTCACTACCAGCAGCAATACTCTCAGTCTCACCAACCACCACAGTTCCAGCAAGGGAACACATCAGGTTCTTCCACCCCTAGCTTGGAGAACCCTGCACTTGATGATCTCGCCCGACTGCTTTCTGACCAGCAAGCATCGTTTCGACGAGAAATGGACGAGTTCCGGCAAGAAATGAGGGACATCATGAAAGGGAAAGCCGCCATACCTGCACAGAGCGAGCCGAATCCGAACAACTTAAAAAGAAAGTCTGAGCAGGTACATTTTACAAGGGATACCGCTCCTAGTGCTTATTTGAATGAAATGCATTCTATGTTTGATACTCACTTCGTGTCACTTAGGAGCGGTAGGGAACCAGCCGGCGGCGGCTCATCTGAGGGACGACCACATGGAGACTCTGGAGCCCCAGATAAGGGAAAAAGCGGTACTGATGCTGCTAACAACAAGGATGATGACGTTGGTACTGATGCCACCAAGGATGACCTCCCAGACGACGGTACTGAGGCCGTCGTAGTACCAGATGCAGACGGTGGTGCTGAAGCCACCATTGATAATGGACCAGAGTGCGGTGCTGAGGTCGCAAAGAAGAATATTTCGGGTGGTACTGATGCCCCTATTTTGAATCAATCTGTATTCCAACCTTCTGTGTTACCATTTTCTGTGTCTCTGGGTTCAATGAAAAAGAACAAAAAAATGAATAAAGGAAAGGCTTCTCCATCTATTCCAAGTCCGTGTGTGATGAATGATGACGATTGCATGGATGCCGGTCCTTCACAGGCCCAGGAGCCCTCTCCTAACCCTCTGTCTGAGGAGGGCCCATCTATCCCCTTCCCTCAAGCACTCGGCTTGACTAAGGGGAATTCAAAAGAAAATCCCAAAAAGACCCAGCAGTTAGAGTTCAGCCAACAGATGATAGACAGATTTCAGATCCAGCTGACTCTACAGGAGGCACTTGAGCATATCCCCCTCTTCCAAAAGAATTTGAGAGAGAAGACTACTGTGCGCAGGAAGAGGCGAAACAATAGAGGAGATATCCATGTGCTCACCCGTACCACATGTTGTGTCATTCAAAACCATCTGCCAGCCAAACGCCCAGATGCAGGAGCTCCTTATGTCAGATGCCAGATTAGTGAGCAGCAATTTGACCATACTCTATTAGACAGCAGCTCTTCTATCAACCTCCTTCCGGCATCCCTACTCGACCGATTCGAGTTTGGCACTCTTCTTCGGAGCAGGACAGTCCTTCAGTTTGCTGATCGATCGATTAAGAGGCCGAAGGGATTGTTGAGAGACGTGGTCGTTACCATTCAGGGTCTGAAATTCCCCGTGGACTTTGTAGTATTGGACATGGAGATCCCTGAATCAGTGACTGATGCCCCCATCATACTAGGACGCCCATTCTTGGCCACAGCCAAGGCAGTGTCCGACCATGACAGTGGGAAGGTGTACTTTCGCGTAGAGGGTGAGAGTATACAAATAGAGACGATCGACGAGATCAAAGCGAGAGATTCAGCGTGCTCAGAGCAGAACAGTAATACAGGGCCGATGACAGACGCCGAGCTAGACGTCCACCAGGAGTGTGATTTTGTGATGACCGATGATGAAGCAGTTTGGGAAGATCCAGAAACACGAGCCCTCGTCATATCTGCAGATTCAGAGTACCCACCTTTTGAGACAGACGAGAGTTCGGAGAGCACACCTTTGGCAGAGGACACCATACAGGTTGACAGTTGCGTACTGCATGATGACATTGACAATCGTACTGATTCAGATCCCTCAGAGGCAAACGTTGATTGGAAGGATTTTGATACATATTTGCCATGCCTGTTTCCAGATGTGCCGACAGATCAGACTGAGAGCGAGCCAGCACAGATGATAGCCACACCAGCAGGGTTCCCTTCGTCAGATGATCACATACAGCGAGAGTTCTCACATACAGACCTGGTTGCTTTCACGCAGACCTATCAGAAGCCAGATTTGTCAGCTCCCACCAAAACCAGAATTGAAGCCTTTGCCGCAGTCGCTCAAGTACAGATTCCTTGCGGGTGAGCCTGAAATGCACCCAGTCATTGTGTCAGGAGATTTGACTGGAGGACAAGAATCCCGTCTGATGGAGGTTCTTGAAAGAAACCGCAAGGCGATAGGATGGAACGTGGCCGATCTCAAAGGGATAAGTCCGGCCCTGTGCTCCCACCATATATACCTCGAGGAGGACGCCAAACCTTCGCGTGAGTTCCAGCGACGGCTGAACCCGAATCTTCGAGATGTAGTAATGAAGGAGATATCTAAATGGTGGAGCACCGATTTTATCTACCCCATCTTCGACTCCAAGTGGGTTAGTCCTTTACATGTGGTACCCAAGAAGACGGGTATCGCTACAGTTGTGAATGAGTCTGGAGAAGAGATCGCCACCCGGGTACCCACTTCTTGGAGGGTCTGTGTGGACTACAAACGATTGAATGAGGCCACCAAGAAGGATCACTTCCCGCTACCATTTATTGATCAGATTATCGAAAGAATAGTCGGGAAGAGTCATTACTGTTTTCTTGACGGGTACTCCGGATACAATCAAGTGGCCATTGCGCCCGAAGACCAGGATACAACGACGTTCACCTGTCCATTTGGGACGTATGCTTTCAGACGGATGCCCTTTGGTCTATGTAACGCCCCTGCGACATTCCAAAGGTGCATGTTGTACATTTTTTCGGACATGATAGGTGAATGTTTGGAGGTCTTCATGGATGATTTCTCGGTCTATGGCGACGGGTTCGATGCTTGTCTTGACTGCCTAGACCGAGTACTTCAGCGCTGCATAGAGGTGAACCCTGTACTATCTTGGGAGAAGAGTCACTTCATGGTGACTCATGGGACGGTCCTTGGTCACATCATCTCCAACAGAGGCATGGAGGTTGATCCGGTCAAGGTGGATATCATTATAAAACTCAATCCACCATCCAATTTGAAACAGTTGCGGTCTTTTCTGGGGCATGTCGGTTTCTATCGACGTTTCATTCAGGACTTCAGTCGAATTGCCCGACCGCTGACAGATTTATTGACTAAAGACATGATGAATCCACATTTCATCATCTTTATTCTATCATTTTGGCATCAAAAACCCTAGCAAATACCTGTAAATAGCATTAAAACCATCATCTTAGCATTCATGCATGTGCATTCAATTAGTGTATAAAATACTGTAATTAAGGCCAAAATTATAAAATAAATAAAGAAAAGAAAAAGAATAAAATATTGTAAATATTTTATGACCCAAAACCCCCGAGACCTGGGCATCTTGATGAATAGGTCGACACGGAATAAAGTAGGGGGAGATAAGGTCAAAAACACAGTCAAAATACCTATTCATTCTATTCATTTCTTATTCAGTTTGGGATCTATTTTTGGTTCCACTTTCTATACACCAAATAAAGAAACTTTGTACATGAAAATTGTAGATACTTTAATAAAGAAAAATACAAAATTGATTTCACAGAAAAATAATGTACAGATAAAAAGTTATGGTCTGAATAAAAGTCCAAAATCCCAACTTCCCAGACCCGTATCTCACAAACGACAACTCCAAATGCAGCATATTCACCTTTAATTGTATATAGAAGAAAATAAGCTATTTAATGGCGGTAGTTTCGCATTTGGCGGAGCTACGGTTTGAAAGTTGAGTTTTGGACCCTCGTTGTACAGTGTACCGAATAAAATATTCATTTTATTCTTTATTCATTATTTATTCATTTTTATATTTCTATAATGTTGTAAATATTACTTATAATAATTATGTACATTAAAATAAGAATAAAACCTAAATACAAACCAAAAATAAAATACTTAAAAATAAAATACATAGATACATAACTTGTACATATACCTATACAAAACATACTGGTATTTTATTAATTATACAAATTATATCAGAAAAATAAAATAAAAATATATTCGTGTAGATAAAAGTATTCTATAATACCTAAATAAAAATAAAAATACTTAAATACATAGATATAGATACCTATAAGGGTATAAATGCAAACTTGTAAAAATATGTCTCATAAAAATAAATAAAAATTATAATAAAATAATTTATAAAATTTTAAACATTTTTTTATTTTATAACCAAGATTTAATTAATTCATTTTCTATTTTAAAACGAATTAATAAAACATTTTTTCCAAGGTTTTTTCTGGTTGGTCCACGTGGACCAACCAGCTTCAGCCCTTGGTTGACCTTGGTCAGCTCTCTGACCAAGGTCTGTACATGTCAGACTGAATTTTTTCCTCGACTTCGTGGCTTTTTGGAGGGCGATCCTTTCACCGAATGAGGTCGGCCTCTTCTCGAGAAATGTAGCCCTATGACTGCTCATCCACGCCTAGCCATTGGTTGGGCGTTTGAATCGTTGTGCCGCCCGTGATCTTGCCTCGAAAGTCGCCCGTCCACCATATTTCAAAAACCACCCCATTCCTTCCCTTCTCTCTTTGAACCAGCTTTGGGCGCCAAAAACCTTCGGGTGAGGGTCGAGGGCCAGTCTCCGGTGACAGGGGAATCCTCCCCCATCTCAGGCAAGGTGCGGCGAAGCACCTAGGGCTGTGTTCCAACTCCATCTCCGGCCACCGCCGTGAGGTCTTCTTCCTCGTGGTCAACGCCATTTGAGGGCAGTTTTCTTCTTGTTTTTCCCTTGTTTACCTCGCTGTTAGTGTTAGGATTAATGTTTAGAATTTAGTAGGTTAATCTATAACTTGAAACCCCCCGATTTCGACATCAAACACCTCGCCGGAGCTCTTGAGCTCCGGCCACCATCTCCGCCATTCCACTCCACCATTCCTTTTTTTTTGCTGGCCCTGGAACCTTTTACTTCTGCTGGTACTTTTACTGCAGGTCCAGGAGCAAGAGACCCCACCTGTGGGTCGAGTTTTGGAGCACGCCGGACCTCCTGGGGGTTCATTCACGTCTTCATCGCCTCAGTGGCCCTCCGGAGGATCACCTCCCATTTTGAGGCCGCCGTTCCACGAGGGACCTTCCAGGAGACCCAGGAGCCATTTTGGGGCGTCGAAGCCCACCGGAGGAGGAAGCGAGCTCGATTCCAAGCTCGCCATCGGCGAGTTCATCCTGTGTTCGTCCTCCAGCGCTCAGCACCGTCAGATCCGGCTTGTTCTTGAAGATCAGCAGTAGCCGTCGGATCGAGGGTGCCCTTGGCCGTTGATCGCCCTTCCATGATCTAATCAAGACCGTTCGCTGCCAAGGGGTATCGGCTTCTTGGGTGTTGCCACGTATATTAGTGGTGCACGATCGACCGTTCATCCGCGTCAAAGGCTTGGGTAATTTTGCAAGATACCCCTGCCATTTTTGCGTAATATTAATCAGGACACAATCTTTCATCTGCAGTTATAAACTTTTTGTAATAATTGCTAAACACCCCCTGAAGTTTTCATATCTACATTTTAGTCCTTGCCAGCCCACCGCACGTGCGTGGCACGTGCGCGTGGACATTTTGCGGACAAGGGCCTCGCAGTTGTGATTTTATTGTTTAGTCCACTGAACATTTTGTCATGCTATAAAATTGTAGTGAAATTTGCAGTCCAACCCAGCGATTTTGTAATATTGCAAATAGGTCCTTGCCAGGTCACGTGCACAGTGCGCGTGACCTTGGCAATTTTGCAGGTCCACCCTTGTGAGTTTTGGTTATTTGTGTCTGGACGGAAAATATATTTTATTCAGTACAAATTTCGTGGAAATTTTGCAAGCGTACCCCCATAGTTTTAGATATTTGCATAAAGGTCCCTGCCAGGCCTTTAATTTTTGTAGGCTTGTTGTATTTATTGGACCTATCATTTCGAGCCCAAAAATTCCACAAAAATAGACTTAAGCTTCTGGACACGTGTACTTTCACGCCACCATTTTAGCTTTTTGATTTTACTTTATTTTCATATTTATTAAAAATCAAAAACTTGCTTTTTGTGCACTGCCTAGCTTAGAAAATGCCAAAAAAATATTAAACCATCTCTAAAAATTCCAAAAAAATTCGCTAGTGTGTATTTTATCCTATTTTAGTGTCAGTCCAAAAATCACTAAAAATCTCAAAAGAAAAACACCAAAAATTTAAAAACACTCAAAAACTTCAAAAAAATATATAAAATCAAAGAAAACTCTAAAAAATACAAACTCAGTTTCTGTTTGTTCTGTATTTTGTTCTCATTACTAGAAAATTATTGTGAAAAATTTTGATTGCTGTTGCTATTTTTAACTCCTATTTTACTCACAGCCAGCAACTTTGTCACTGTTTTCTCTTATTTCAGTATTTGAAAATATCAAAAACACCTTGAAAAATCCCCAAAAATCACAAAAACAGTAGAAAACCACAAAAATCTCAAAAACAATTTATTTCTGAATTTTTGGTAATTTTTACTTAGTTTTATAAATATTTTTCCTTGTCTTTTATTCTATTGTCTTTAAATTCCAATATTAAAAAAATATAAAATATAAAATTATAAAAATCAGAAAATTAAAAAATCAAAATACAAAATTAAAAATAAAAAAAATTAAATTAAAAATTAAAAACCCACAAAAACATCTTTGCTTGCTTGCTTAGTGTAGACATATCACACACACACTTGTGTACACTTTTGTGAATTACCCTGCTTGCTCCCTGTGTTCGAACTCTCTGCATACTTGTCACTATACACCATTTGTGCAGAGTTAAAAATAAATTTGACTCCACACTTGTTTTTCATTGTTTGATACTTGATTGTGGGTTCATTGTTGA
Source organism: Ottelia alismoides (assembly GCA_037367405.1). Taxonomy (NCBI): domain Eukaryota; kingdom Viridiplantae; phylum Streptophyta; class Magnoliopsida; order Alismatales; family Hydrocharitaceae; genus Ottelia; species Ottelia alismoides. The sequence continues at coordinate 175,536 of JAZKJV010000803.1, forward strand.
TTAAATACACTTTATTGTGGGTCGCCGCATCGACATCGGTTGTCTCCACCTTGTGTGAGACATACTCTTTAGACCTACGATAATCTGTGTTTATCAAATGGCGCCGTTGCCGGGGAGCAACAGCGAGTAGTTCACATTTTGTTTGATTGTTTGATTGTTTACCATAGCATCATTTTCTATCTCTTACATTTTTGATATATCTTTTGAATTGTCTAACCACTCTCCTTGTTTGGATTCCGTGCGAGGTACGCGGATCAAGGGAGGAGCCCCTTTTGGAGCACCTTGGCACCCACGTGAGGCGACTTTAGCCTAGCACGAAGAAAGACTTGGAGGATTTTGCAAGACAACTCCTTAGCATCCATTTTCTTGCATTGTATTTAGTTTTGTAATTCAAGTGAGAGAGAGACTCTATTTTGTAATAATACAGGTACATTCGGATTTGGACATTCGGGCCCAATTTCCAAATGTTTGTTCACTTGGGGGCTCACCGCGGCTTTCCATCAGTTTTCATCGCCTTTTCTTACTTTGTTTTCCGGTTTTGTTTTCCTCACTTTGTGTGATTGAGCCCTTAGATTTAGGGTTGCTTGCGATAGATTAAGGCCAAACACCTAATATATCTTGCATGTACCTATAGCCGCGTTTGGACTTAGTCAAAGTTTAAACAGTCTGTTCATTAATCTCTTAACCCGTGTGCCGTGAGCGAGCCCCATCAAGCGCTACTCCTGAACTCGAGTGTGTCGAGAAGAGGAGGGGTAAGCCAAGACCGGACTCTTAGGTTAAAGATAAGTGGCCGACTTGTGGTTCTTCACGATAATAGTAATTTCTGAAACTTAGGGCGATTTCATCGGCTTGCATTTGCATATAGATAGGTTTCAATTCTGCTGAGCATCCTTGCATGTAGAGTGCTGGAGGCAAGGTGAGCATTTACGCTTTAGCATCCATCATTATTTGCCGCTTGCATTGCTTTTCCGACTCTCCCTCTGATTTTGCCAACCTAGGTGCTCAAAGGAATTGAATCCCCGTTAGGATCGTGCATTTTCATTAAAAATACAAAAAAAGTGATAATCAATAAAATTGGGACTGCTAATATTACTCGACCCTAAAATCGACCAAAAAGAAAAATCTTGTATTGGGGCGAGTAATCCCCTCATTGTCTTCGTTTTACATTGCTCGCGCACACACTAAGGTTAGTGCCCAAATCCCATTGAGCCCCTAAGTGTTTGTGCAACTTCTTGACTTTTTCACCTAACTCTAAAACAGACAAGATAAAAAGACCGACTTTTCGGTCTCTACCGAGTTGAGTAGGTGAATTGAGGGTTTGGTTGTTTCATTTTTGCTTGTGATTGTTTTGTGTGCATTCTACATCATCTCTGCGCATTTGCGCCTTTCTCCACACATCTATTGATTTGACCATCGTGATCTCCCGATCATTCTCTCTTGTTTCAAGATGGATCCCTGGAGCGATTTTTATCGGGATTTTGCGGATTCCTCGTACCCTCCAGCCGGTCCACCTCCCTTTTGTCAGGAGGATCCTCCTCCTACTTTTTCGGACTTTTGCACATATCCGCCTCATCCACAGTATCAGACTTCGGACTTCTTCCCACCTCCATCCCCACCTGTGTATTATCCACCTCCACCTTCACATCCACCCGAGTTTGACCTGATGGAGTCACCTCCCTCGATCTCTATGAGTGATATCTTGAATCGGATGACAAAGCGCATTGATTTGATGAATGATGATATTGCTTTCTTGAGGAAGAATCAGATTAATGCTCCTTATGTCGGGAATACGGCTTCACTTGTAGGTGATCATGGGAGCTTGCAATCACCAAAAATACAAAAAAATGAGAAAAAATCAAAAATCCAAAAAGATTTCGGGAGACACTTGGTTGATCAAGATTTTGAGGAGAGAGTCCACTTGCCAGAACCCTAGACCACACACCCATTCACACCTAGTCCCACCTTTGACCCCGAGGATGCCGCTGTACAGACTGCTCTTGGCATGCCTCGTGTATATGCTGATTCTGACTTCCTCCCTTGTATGGAGGAAGTCCAAAAATTCAAAAAAATGTTATCTGAACCCGAAGTGGTGGCTACTATTCATGAGATTATCCGTACCCCACTTCAGCAGGCCATGACCCCATTATCTGCTCCTCTTCCCAAGAAGAGAATGCGGAGGAGCAGATCTGAGCGTCACATTCTGACCATGGGCACTGCCCTCGCCATCACACACCGTCCCATTCCCAAGAAGAAGAACACAGCTACACCTTTCATCACTTGCACCATCTCTGACTATACATGTGATCGCACTCTCCTAGACGGCGGTGCTTCGATTTGCATACTACCCTTCTCGCTGGTATAGTCTCTTCACTTAGGGCCTCTCAAGAAGACCAGGATGATCGTTCAGTTTGCTGATGGATCCATCAAGAGGCCGAAGGGTATCCTTGAAAATGCCGTCATTTCTATTCAGGGCACGAGCCACAAGGTTGATTTTGTCGTGTTGCCCATGGAGAACTCCACAGGGGAGCCATCTCCAATCATCCTGGGACGACCATTCCTCGCCTCTGCGAGGGTCGTTATTGACTATGGATCAGGAGAGATTCGCTTCCGTCCTATTGACGAGAGCGAAGTGTTGATCACCTCACCCACAGTTGACCAGAGACCTGCACCTGATGCACCTTCACCGATTATAGCTGACTCTGAGGCCTGTGACCGACCTGATGCTACTAGAGATACTTCCTTAGCGATCCCTGATGAGACCCGACGGATCCCCCGAAAGGGGAGGAAGTCGGAAAGCATGGACCTCACTAATCCTCCTCCTGGTGTGTGGCGATGTGTTGATGAGATCCAGAGTATTTATGTGATTGAACCATTTGATCAGGGGGCAGATACCAAGATAATTGAGGATGCTTATGATGTTGCCCATTACTTTGAGAGACCTCATAAGGCAACAAATGACCCAGGTAAGACTAGACAGGACGAATCTAGTTTGACTACTTCCACGGATAAATCCGTTCCTGGCCCTTCACAGGTCAAGATGATTGAGGTCGGTTATGATGCTGCCATTTATTTTGATAAATTCAGACCTCTTGTTGAAGACAAGGATTCAGGTGAGAGTCTTGAGGATGATATGAGTTCGTATACTTCCACTGATGATTTCGTTCCTTTTGATTTTGACCTGGACGAGGACTCGCAGGACGACTCCGATTACACTTCTTCCGAGGATGATGAGTTTGTCCCATTTCACTTCGATATCGGCGAGACTTCCAAGGCCGGACCTAGTCGTTCTTCTTCCACTCACCCGTCTGTGCCTTCACACCATAGGACCACCAAGGGAGAACCTAGCCATACTGCTTCCATCGATCAGTTCGTCCCTTTCCGTTTTGACTCCACTGAGGGCCTTCACCGGGTCGACCCTGATCGGCTTCCGTCCACTGTGGACCCCGATGTCGACATACACCATATCAGATCTATCCCTCAGCGGTCTCACAAGAAGGTCAGCTTTCCACCTTCTTGATCATGTGTATATCCATCTCTGGTGTATATTCCCTTGTGTACCTCGGTTCTTTCTTCCGTATTGCTCGACCACCCATTCTCGTATTTGCCTTGCTTAGGACGTACTTTGTCCTAAGTATAGGGGGGTGGACGAGCCGAGTGTTCCTTCTTCGTTCTGTGTCATCGCTCTTGTTGTTGTCTATACTTAGGGCTTCTTTTACCCTAAGTATAGGGGGCGTGATGTGTACATCCTCACGATCTTTTCATCCATCTTCTGCTTTCATTTTCTTCTTTTCTTCTTTTCTTCTTTTCTTCTTTTCCATCTCTATCTTCTTTATCTATCAAAAAGGTGCCGCCCTTGTAGACAGTTTTCCATACTTAGGACGTACTTTGTCCTAAGTATAGGGGGGCGTGCACCCTGAGTATTTCCATTCTTTGATCCTCTCCATTGTCTCCTCTTCTTGTCTATACTTAGGGACATCTTACCCTAAGTATAGGGGGAGACAATCTGAGTACGATCTGTTCATTCCCACCCTTGACCCTCCCTGCGTTGTGTACAGTCTGCTATACTTAGGATTATTTGATCCTAAGTATAGGGGGGACGGTCAACTTCTCATTCATTGATTCATTTATTCTTTAGACTTGCCTATACTTAGTACGAGTTATGTCTTCTCTTTTCTCTCCGATCTATGAGGACATAGCTCAAGCTAAGTATAGGGGGGTCGTATATACTGCGTATATACTTTAAGCCATAACTCGTACTTTCGTATTTTCCTAATAAATATGGCTAATAATTCATTAAAATTCTTTAATAAAAAGATGTGGTTATTCCTCAAATTCTTTTTGTATATACTGATTAATAAATCAGGTGAAAATGTTTTTTGCAAAATGTTTGAAAAATAGTTTGAAAATCTTTGTGAACATCTATTGAAAACTATTTTGAAAATATTTTGTTACATGTTTTCAACCTGTGTAAAAAGTGTGGTTTGTAAAATTTATTTTCTTTGTGTGAAATAAAATGTTTGAAAAATGATTTGCAAATGGTTGCAAAAATATTTGAAAAACCTATATATACTGTTTTGAAAGCCTTTGCAAAAGGATTTTCAAATGTGTGTACATGTTTGTAAAATGTTTGTGAAAATTATTTTGGACTATAGTTTTCAAAAATTGTGTGAAAAGCTTGTGTCAAATAAGTTTGAGGAATACTAACATCACACCAAAATCCACTACCTATATATATGTATAAAATTGATCACTCACCCTTGTAAATTCTTAAAATCCACTTCTTGTACATATAAGAAGCACTCCCGTGTACATATTTTCACCTAGTTTTTAGCCAAAACTTTTTGTTTTCAAAAACGCCCAAAAACATTTGCAAAAATGAAAATCCAAAAACATCTGAAAAATCTTTTTGAAAAATACAAAAAAAAATTGCATCTGCATGCATCATCATTATCTTTTCAAAAATCCATAAAAAGTTCAAAATCTTTGAAAATTGCATCACAAAAATATTTTCTGCATAGCATTGCATGGCATGAGCATTTTTCGGATTGAGTTTGATAGTTGAACAAGTCTAAGTAAAATCCGGAGATTGGAGCTTGATTGGACCTTAAAATATACCTAATAACAGGAACCTTATAGGAACTGGGTTTGAGGTACTTCAGGTCTAGTTGACTTAATTCTTTGAGGATCACAGGACTTGGTTCAATGGATTCTTGACTGCCTAAGTAGAATATTTCGGAGCACACGCACGACTCTTGTTGATAATGACCTAACTTGGACACCTGCACCTTTCACATAGCTCTCCACGGATGAGGTGGTGAGGAGGCAGTTTCCTTTGGCTTGGGGTAGCATATGAGGGTAGTACTTCTAGGCGGAACCTCTCTTCTTCTTATAGTGAAGGAAGTGCACCTCAACTTGGTCTAGTGGTGATGAAGGCTAAAGACAGAAGCCGTGGGTTGCAATAAAGCTTCAAAAGAGGGATAGTCTACTGGCTCAAGAGGAAAATTTCTTGTATATAGGCTGCACCATGTAGATATGTTGTACAGATGCAATTGAAAAAAAAGAGAGAGAGAACTCCAAAAAAGTGGTGGGTCGGATTGAAAATTTAATAATCCCACCGGAGTGTATATAGTCCAATAAAGCAAAAGCTTATGGTATCCATGTTACATCTCATGAAGCTTGCAGCGGGAGACTTGGCTACACTGGCTGAGCTTCCAAAAGTCTATACTTCTTCCCCCTCTTCTTGAGCCGGTTGCACTTGAACTTAGAAGGGAATACCCCGCTTCTCGAGGAAAGAGTTGCTAGACCGAGGCATTAGAGTTACCAGGTTGGGGGAGGTTGTTTCTTTGTTACTTCTGAGGTGGGGAGCTACATATCACTTACACTGTACGAGTCAGATTCATAGTCATAAGAGTTTGCGTATGGGTTGAAGTATTTCTGACCTGGCTATTGAGGAGACTTGGACAGAGTTTTGGGATTCTCGAGGACTGTTGGATTTCAAACTTGGTTCTCATTAAGGTTCCGACCGCACTAAAATTCCAAAGGTCCGACTTAAGCTCCAAACTTTGATTTTGTAAAGACAAATTTGATAATTAAACTTCATCCAATTTTCTTCTTTTTCTTTTCTTTCTTTTCTTTTTGCACTTATTGCATAAGTGTTTGCTAGGGACTAGCAAAGGTAAAGTATAGGGGGATGATGAATCCACATTTCATCATCTTTATTCTATCATTTTGGCATCAAAAACCCTAGCAAATACCTGTAAATAGCATTAAAACCATCATCTTAGCATTCATGCATGTGCATTCAATTAGTGTATAAAATACTGTAATTAAGGCCAAAATTATAGAATAAATAAAGAAAAGAAAAAGAATAAAATATTGTAAATATTTTATGACCCAAAACCCCCGAGACCTGGGCATCTTTATGAATAGGTCGACACGGAATAAAGTAGGGGGAGATAAGGTCAAAAACACAGTCAAAATACCTATTCATTCTATTCATTTCTTATTCAGTTTGGGATCTATTTTTGGTTCCACTTTCTATACACCAAATAAAGAAACTTTGTACATGAAAATTGTAGATACTTTAATAAAGAAAAATACAAAATTGATTTCACAGAAAAATAATGTACAGATAAAAAGTTATGGTCTGAATAAAAGTCCAAAATCCCAACTTCCCAGACCCGTATCTCACAAACGACAACTCCAAATGCAGCATACTCACCTTTAATTGTATATAGAAGAAAATAAGCTATTTAATGGCGGTAGTTTCGCATTTGGCGGAGCTACGGTTTGAAAGTTGAGTTTTGGACCCTCGTTGTACAGTGTACCGAATAAAATATTCAATTTATTCTTTATTCATTATTTATTCATTTTTATATTTCTATAATGTTGTAAATATTACTTATAATAATTATGTACATTAAAATAAGAATAAAACCTAAATACAAACCAAAAATAAAATACTTAAAAATAAAATACATAGATACATAACCTGTACATATACCTATACAAAACATACTGGTATTTTATTAATTATACAAATTATATCAGAAAAATAAAATAAAAATATATTCGTGTAGATAAAAGTATTCTATAATACCTAAATAAAAATAAAAATACTTAAATACATAGATATAGATACCTATAAGGGTATAAATGCAAACTTGTAAAAATATGTCTCATAAAAATAAATAAAAATTATAATAAAATAATTTATAAAATTTTAAACATTTTTTATTTTATAACCAAGATTTAATTAATTCATTTTCTATTTTAAAACGAATTAATAAAACATTTTTTCCAAGGTTTTTTCTGGTTGGTCCACGTGGACCAACCAGCTTCAGCCCTTGGTTGACCTTGGTCAGCTCTCTGACCAAGGTCTGTACATGTCAGACTGAATTTTTTCCTCGACTTCGTGGCTTTTTGAAGGGCGATCCTTTCACCGAATGAGGTCGGTCTCTTCTCGAGAAATGTAGCCCTATGACTGCTCATCCACGCCTAGCCATTGGTTGGGCGTTTGAATCGTTGTGCCGCCCGTGATCTTGCCTCGAAAGTCGCCCGTCCACCATATTTCAAAAACCACCCCATTCCTTCCCTTCTCTCTTTGAACCAGCTTTGGGCGCCAAAAACCTTCGGGTGAGGGTCGAGGGCCAGTCTCCGGTGACAGGGGAATCCTCCCCCATCTCAGGCAAGGTGTGGCGAAGCACCTAGGGCTGCGTTCCAACTCCATCTCCGGCCACCGCCGTGAGGTCTTCTTCCTCGTGGTCAACGCCATTTGAGGGCAGTTTTCTTCTTGTTTTTCCCTTGTTTACCTCGCTGTTAGTGTTAGGATTAATGTTTAGAATTTAGTAGGTTAATCTATAACTTGAAACCCCCCGATTTCGACATCAAACACCTCGCCGGAGCTCTTGAGCTCCGGCCACCATCTCCGCCATTCCACTCCACCATTCCTTTTTTTTTGCTGGCCCTGGAACCTTTTACTTCTGCTGGTACTTTTACTGCAGGTCCAGGAGCAAGAGACCCCACCTGTGGGTCGAGTTTTGGAGCACGCCGGACCTCCTGGGGGTTCATTCACGTCTTCATCGCCTCGGTGGCCCTCCGGAGGATCACCTCCCATTTTGAGGCCGCCGTTCCACGAGGGACCTTCCAGGAGACCCAGGAGCCATTTTGGGGCGTCGAAGCCCACCGGAGGAGGAAACGAGCTCGATTCCAAGCTCGCCATCGGCGAGTTCATCCTGTGTTCATCCTCCAGCGCTCAGCACCGTCAGATCCGGCTTGTTCTTGAAGATCAGCAGTAGCCGTCGGATCGAGGGTGCCCTTGGCCGTTGATCGCCCTTCCATGATCTAATCAAGACCGTTCGCTGCCAAGGGGTATCAGCTTCTTGGGTGTTGCCACGTGTATTAGTGGCGCACGATCGACCGTTCATCCGTGTCAAAGGCTTGGGTAATTTTGCAAGATACCCCTGCCATTTTTGCGTACTATTAATCAAGACACAATCTTTCATCTGTAGTTATAAACTTTTTGTAATAATTGCTAAACACCCCCTGAAGTTTTCATATCTACATTTTAGTCCTTGCCAGCCCACCGCACGTGCGTGGCACGTGCGCGTGGACATTTTGCGGACAAGGGCCTCGCAGTTGTGATTTTATTGTTTAGTCCACTGAACATTTTGTCATGCTATAAAATTGTAGTGAAATTTGCAGTCCAGCCCAGCGATTTTGTAATATTGCAAATAGGTCCTTGCCAGGTCACGTGCACAGTGCGCGTGACCTTGGCAATTTTGCAGGTCCACCCTTGCGAGTTTTGGTTATTTGTGTCTGGACGGAAAAGATATTTTATTCAGTACAAATTTCGTGGAAATTTTGCAAGCGTGCCCCCATAGTTTTAGATATTTGCATAAAGGTCCCTGCCAGGCCTTTAATTTTTGTAGGCTTGTTGTATTTATTGGACCTATCATTTCGAGCCCAAAAATTCCACAAAAATAGACTTAAGCTTCTGGACACGTGTACTTTGATGCCACCATTTTAGCTTTTTGATTTTACTTTATTTTCATATTTATTAAAAATCAAAAACTTGCTTTTTGTGCACTGCCTAGCTTAGAAAATGCCAAAAAAATATTAAACCATCTCTAAAAATTCCAAAAAAATTCGCTAGTGTGTATTTTATCCTATTTTAGTGTCAGTCCAAAAATCACTAAAAATCTCAAAAGAAAAACACCAAAAATTTAAAAACACTCAAAAACTTCAAAAAAATATATAAAATCAAAGAAAACTCTAAAAAATACAAACTCAGTTTCTGTTTGTTCTGTATTTTGTTCTCATTACTAGAAAATTATTTTGAAAAATTTTGATTGCTGTTGCTATTTTTAACTCCTATTTTACTCACAGCCAGCAACTTTGTCACTGTTTTCTCTTATTTCAGTATTTGAAAATATCAAAAACACCTTGAAAAATCCCCAAAAATCATAAAAACAGTAGAAAACCACAAAAATCTCAAAAACAATTTATTTCTGAATTTTTGGTAATTTTTACTTAGTTTTATAAATATTTTACCTTGTCTTTTATTCTATTGTCTTTAAATTCCAATATTGAAAAAAAATATAAAATATAAAATTATAAAAATCAGAAAATTAAAAAATCAAAATACAAAATTAAAAATAAAAAAAATAAATTAAAAATTAAAAACCCACAAAAACATCTTTGCTTGCTTGCTTAGTGTAGACATATCACACACACACTTGTGCACACTTTTGTGAATTACCCTGCTTGCTCCCTGTGTTCGAACTCTCTGCATACTTGTCACTATACACCATTTGTGCAGAGTTAAAAATAAATTTGACTCCACACTTGTTTTTCATTGTTTGATACTTGATTGTGGGTTCATTGTTGATTAAATACACTTTATTGTGGGTCGCCGCATCGACATCGGTTGTCTCCACCTTGTGTGAGACATACTCTTTAGACCTACGATAATCTGTGTTTATCAAGACACCGTTCCTTGTAGATGATAAGTGTCTTCAGTCTTTCGAGACTCTCAAGAATTTAGTTGTCGAGGCTCCTGTCCTTCAGCCACCCGATTGGTCTCTCCCATTCGAGATCATGACGGATGCTTCCGATTATGCCATTGGGGTTGTGCTTGGACAGAGGAGGGATGGATTACCCTATGCCATACACTACGCTAGCCGAACTTTGGATGCAGCTCAGAGGAACTATACAGTGACTGAGAAAGAAATGCTAGCGGTAGTCTTTGCTTTGGATAAGTACAGATCTTACATTCTTGGATCTAGAGTGACAATTTTTACAGACCACACTGCCATTCGGTACTTAATGTCGAAGAAGTATGCCAAAGCCAGATTAACCAGATGGATCCTTCTCCTCCAGGAATTTGATATTGTGATTAAGGATAAACCTGGAGTTAAGAATGTGGTGGCAGATCACCTCTCCCGCCTAGAGAACCTTGAGGAATCTGAGCCCATAGCACCTATCACTGAAACTTTTCCAGATGAGGCGATCCTTGCCATCACCTCTCTTCCATGGTATGCCGACATTGTGAATTACCTTGTTGCCAAAACTATCCCACAAGGTTGGCCCAGACAATGGCTTGAGACCTTCCTTGCGAAGGCCAAGTCGTACCATTGGGAGGATCCCGTCCTTTATCATGAGGGAGGGGACAGTATCTGGAGACGGTGCATTCCTCAAGATGAGCAACATAGCGTCCTCACCTACTGCCACAAGCTTGAGGCAGGAGGACATCATTCTGGGAGACGGACAGCACAAAAGTTGCTCCAATCCGGCCTTTGGTGGCATACCCTTTTCAAGGATTCTGATGAGTTCGTGAGAAGGTGTACTGACTGTCAGAAGATGGGTACTTGCGGACAGAGAGACATGATGCCCATGCAGCCCATTCACTTTTGTGAGGTTTTTGATGCATGGGGAATTGATTTCATGGACCCATTTCCTAAAAGTCAGGGGTTTGAGTATATTCTTCTTGCTGTGGATTATGTGAGCCGTTGGGTTGAGGTCATCCCCGCCCGAGCCGCAGATGCTAAAACAGTATGTCGCTTCTTGAGGAAGAATATTATTTCACGGTTCGGGGTGCCAAGAGTCTTGATTTCAGACGGGGGGTCTCACTTTATTAATGACAAAGTTAGGGCCCTTACAGACGAGTTCAGTATTGACCATCGTGTTGCCACACCGTATCACCCCCAGACTAATGGTCTTGCTGAAGTTTCGAATAGGGAGGTTAAGACAATTTTGCAGAAGGTAGTACGCCCAGACCGAAAGGATTGGTCACAACTTTTGGACTCGGTCTTGTGGGCTTATCGGACCTCCTTCAAGACACCACTAGGGGCGTCCCCCTTTCGTCTCGTCTATGGCAAGCCATGCCATCTACCAGTGGAAATAAAGCATAAGTCACTTTAGGCAGTTACCGAGTTATTATTGGATCCCAAGAGTGTAGGAGAGCAGAGGAAAGCAGAGTTGGCAGCCCTGAAAGAATTAAGAGACGCAACCTTCTCAAGTAGCTTACAGTATAAGGAGAAAGTGAAAGTATGGCACGATTCCCGAAACAGCCATAAACAATTTGAGCCAGAACAGCAAGTATGGTTATTTGATGCTAGGTTAAAATTATTCCCAGGGAAATTACAAAGCAAATGGAAAGGACCATATGTGGTCCAGAAGGTGCATGATAATGGCAGCATTGATATATCTGAACTTTTATCATTCTTCCACCTTTAGAGTCAATGGTCAGATCTTGAAACCATATCTAGATCATGATCCGCCGACTGTTGCTATTGCTACAATTCATTTGGTATGAGATGATTCTTTGACTCACACCTTCGGCATCTCATACATGATTATCATGAGATCCGACATTGTATATATATTCATCTGTACATCGATCATTCATTCTTTATGGCTCACACCCCATCGTCATCATTTGATTTTGCTATACTTAGGACGTACTTTGTCCTAAGTATAGGGGGGTGTGCACCCTGCGTTTTTCTATTCATTAGATCCTCTCCATTGTCTCCTCTTCTTGTCTATACTTAGGGATATTTTACCCTAAGTATAGGGGAGACAATCTGAGTACGATCTGTTCATTCCCACCCTTGACCCTGCCTGCGTTGTATACAGTCTGCCATACTTAGGATTATTTGATCCTAAGTATAGGGGGACGGTCAACTTCTCATTGGTTTATTCATTCATCTCTTATTCAATTAATCTTTAGACTTACTCATACTTAGTACGAGTTATGTCTTCTCTTTTCTCTCCGATCTATGAGGACATAGCTCTAGCTAGGTATAGGGGGGTCGTATATACTGTGTATATACTTTAGCCATAACTCGTACTTTCGTATTTTCTTAATAATATGGCTAATAATTCTATAACAACCCTTAATAAAAAGGTGTTTTGTTCCTCAAAATTGTATATACTGATTAATAAATCAGGTGCTTTGAAAAATAGTTTGACAATCTCTTTGAAAACCCTTTTGAAAACTATTTTGAAAAACACTTTGTACAAGTTTTCAACCTTTGTAAAACCTTTTGATTGAAAAAAAAATTTTAATTTCTTTGTGTGAAATAAAATGTTTGAAAAATGATTTATAAATGGTTTGAAAAATGGTTGCAAGAAATATTTTTGAAAAATCTATATATACTGTTTTGAAGCCTTTGTAAAATGTATTTTCAAATACGTGTACATTTTGTAAAATGTTTGTAAAAATTACTTTTGACTATAGTTTTCAAAATTGTTTGCAAAATCTGTGTCAAATAAGTTTGAGGAATAAATACATCACACTATATATATATATATAATAAATAGATCACTTACCCTTGTTAATCCTTAAAATACACTTCTTGTAATTATAAGGAGCACTCCCGTGTAAATATTTTAACCTAGATTTCAGCCAAAATCTTCTTATTTTCAAAAAGCCCAAAAACATTTGCAAAATTAAAATCCAAAAACATTGAAATTTTTTTTGAAAAAAATGCATCTGCATACGCATGCATCATCTTTTCAAAAATCATAAAAAGTTCAATCTTGAAAATTGCATCACAAAAGATTTTCTGCATTCTGCATCGCATTTGCATAGCATTCGCATTTCTCGGATTGAGTTTGATAGTTGAACAAGTCTAAGTAAAATCCGGAGATTGGAGCTTGATTGGACCTTAAAATCTACCTAATAACAGGAACCTTATAGGAACTGGATTTGAGGTACTTCAGGTCTAGTTGACTTAATTCTTTGAGGATCACATGACTTGGTTCAATGGATTCTTGACTGCCTAAGTAGAGTATTTCGGAGCACACGCACGACTCTTGTTGATAATGACCTAACTTGGACACCTGTACCTTTCACATAGCTCTCCACGGATGAGGTGGTGAGGAGGCAGTTTCCTTTGGCTTGGGGTAGCATATGAGGGTAGTACTTCTAGGCAGAACCTCTCTTCTTCTTCTAGTGAAGGAAGTGCGCCTCAACTTAATCTAGTGGTGATGAAGGCTAAAGACAGAAGGCGTGGGTTGCCATAAAGCTTCAAAAGAGGGATAGTCTACTGGCTCAAGAGGAAAATTTCTTTTATATATGCTGCACCATGTAGATATGTTGTACAGATGCAATTGAAAAAAAATTTGCAAAAAGAACTCCAAAAAAATGGTGGGTCGGATTGAAAATTTAATAACCCCACCGGAGTGTATATAGTCCAATAAAGCAAAAGCTTATGGTATCCATGTTACATCTCATGAAGCTTGCAGCGGGAGACTTAGCTACACTGGTTGAGCTCCCAAAAGTCTATACCTCTTATTCCCCCTCTTCTTGAGCCGGTTGCACTTGACCTTAGAAGGGAATACCCCGCTTCTCGAGGAAAGAGTTGCTAGACCAAGGTATTAGAGTTACCAGGTTAGGGGAGGTTGTTTCTTTGTTACTTCTGAGGTGGGGAGCTACTTATCACTTACATTGTACAAGTCAGACTCATGAGTCGTAAGAGTTTGCGTATGAGTTGAAGTATTTCTGACATGGCTATTGAGGAGACTTGGGCAGAGTTTTGGGATTCTCAAGGACTGTTGGATTTCAAATTAGGTTCTCACTAAGGTTCCACCCGCACTAAAATTCCAAAGGTCCGACTTAAGCTCCAAACTTTGATTTTGTGAAGACAAGTTTGATAATTAAACTAAATCCAAGTTCTTCTTTTTCTTTTCTTTCTTTTCTCTTTGCACTTATTGCATAAGTGTTTGCTAGGGACTAGCAAAGGTAAAGTATAGGGGGATGATGAATCCACATTTCATCATCTTTATTCTATGATTTTGGCATCGAAAACTCTAGCAAATGCCTGTAAATAGCATTAATTCCATCATCTTAGCATTCATGCATGTGCATCCAAATAGTGTATAAAATACTGTAATCAAAGCCAAAATTATAGAATAAATAAAAGAAAAGAAAAAGAATAAAATATTGTAAATATTTTATGACCCAAAGCCCCGAGACCTAGGCATCTTGATGAACAGGTCGACAAGGAATAAAGTAGGGGGAGATAAGGGTCAAATACCTATATTATTCTATTCATTCTTTATTCATTTTGGGACCTATTTTTGGTTCCACTTTTTATACATCAAATAAAGAAACTTTGTACATAAAATTTGTAGATAATTTAATAAGGAAAAATACAAAATTAATTTCACAGAAGAATAATGTACAGATAAAAAGTTATGGTTTGAATAAAAATCCAGGATCCCAACTTCCCAGACCCGTATCTCACAAATGAAAACTCCAAATGCAGCATATTCACCTTTAATTGTATATAGCATAAAATAATCTATTTATTGGCGGTGGTTTCGCATTTGACGGAGCTACGGTTTGAAAGTTGTGTTTTTGACCCTCATGTACACTTGTACAGATTAAAATATTCAATTTATTATTTACTCATCATTTTTGTATTTTTATATTTTTATAATCTTGCAAATATTACTTATAGTAATTATGTGCATTAACATCAGAATAAAAGTATAAATAAAATTAAAATAAAATACTTGTATATATCATATACATAGGTATTAGACCTATACTTATACCTATACTTTTTACACTTATATTTTATTAAATATACAAAACACATCAGAAAAATCAAATAAAATATATTTGTATGTATATAAGTATTTTGTAATTGTAGAAAATAATAAATAAAAATAATAAAATTAAAATACACAGAATAAAAATAAAAGACCAAAATATATAGGTAATATACCTATATAGGGTATAAAAGAAAACTAATAAAAATATACCTCATAAAAATAATTAAAAATCGGAATAAAATATTACATAAAATAATAAATATTTTTTATTTTATAACCTAAAATTAATAAGGTCATTTACTAATTTATTTTGAATTTACAAATAAATTCTGCCTGGATTTCTCTGGTTGGTCCACGTGGACCAACCAGGGGCGGTCGCTTGTTGACCTCGGTCAACTCCCTGACCGAGGCCTGCCACTTCTGACGCCCTGATTTTTCCCCCGTTTTCAAGAAAATTATGGCACCCGATCCTTCCATTTTCTCGCCTCGAATCCTTCTTGGAACTTCTTCCCTGATCATCCCTCTCCCACGACGCGCCTTCAGATCACGCAAAATCCTCATGATGCGCGCGTGGACCTCGCTTGAAGGAGACGCCATCATCTTCTACTTAAACAACCCGCCACCTTCGAGCCCAAGTTTGAACCCTCTTGGACCATTAATCCTCCTCCCTTTCGTGCTCTTTGGGTAGCCGGAGGTGACAGCTCCACCGCCCTGCCGTTAGACGAGTCGAGGAAGGCTCGAGGCGTCTCCACCACCTCTGCCGACCACCGGCGTCGAGGTTCCTCCACCTCAGGTCATCCACCTTCGAGGTACACCATTTTCCCTCTCCTTTTCGCTTCATTTTATTCCCCTTAGCTTCAGTATCAAAAATCCCTAAAAAAATCCGAATTCCATCGATCGATTCGACCTCCCATCGCTCATCGCCGGAGCGCACCTCCGGTCGACATCTCTCGCCGTCCACAGACCACCTCCGACCTCCATTCTGCCTTACCCCTTTTTGCAGGTCAACGCGCAGTCAAAGCCACTGGAGGCCATTTTGCGAGGTTCGTCGGAGCTACCCTGGAGCTCCGAGCTCCGCCGCCTTCGCGCCAGCACTCCGAAGCACCTCCGACGTGCCTGAGCCCCCCAACATCTTCCTCGACCTCCCAGGAGTCCACCGCTCAATTTTGGAGCCCATCCACCGCCGGAGACGCGAGATCAAGCTTGGGGAAGTTCGCCTCGCCGGAGTTCTTCCCTGTTCTTCCACCTCGCTCCTCCACCGTTCGATTGCGCATCGACCCCAGTTCTGATCTCCGCCGTTGGATCGCGTCACGCCTCAACCGTCAGATCGTCCTCGAGCGATCCAATCTCAGCCGACCATCGCCGAACCGTATCGCACGTTGTGCGCACGCCACCTGGATAAGTGAGCGGCTCTCCGCCGTTCCGATCGCGCACGAGGAGATAAGGCGTGGGTATTTTGCACTTTCCCCCTCGCAAATTTTGTATTTCATTTCAGTCCATAAACTTTAAGCCGTAGTTCAAATATTCTGTAATATTTGCAATTAAAACCCCGTAGTTCTCTTATTTGCACTTAGGTCCTATCACGTCACCTCACGTGCTCGTGCGCGTGAGGGGGCTGGGTATTTTGCAAGGACCCCCTAGGGTTTGTTTATTTCGCTTAGGCCCATGAACTTTTCAATTAAGTTGTAATGTTTTGGAAAAATTGCATTGGAGCCCCTGGAATTTTGTAATATTGCAAGAATACCCCTGCCGGGTCACGTGCCCAGTGCGCATGAGTTGCACATTTTGCAACGAAACCCCTCCGGGTTTGGGTATTTGTTTTCAGTCCAGAAACTTGTATTTAACGTTATATATTTTTGGGAAAATTTGCATGTATGCCCTCGGAACTTCTGATATTTGCACTTATGCCCCTGCTGGTTGTGACATTTTTGTGAGCTTCTCGTAATTATTTGGACCATCTTTTTAATTCCAAAAATTCTAAAAATTTGAACTTAAGCTCCTGTTTGATTGTACTTGCACGCCATATTTTTGCATTGCATTTTTATTGCATTTTCATATCTATTAAAAATCAAAAACATGCATTTATCTCACTGTTTGCATTAGAAAACCCATAAAAGTATAAAAACGTTTTGAAAAATTTCAAAAAAAAAATATTTTTGTGTGTTTTACCATTTTCTAGCGTCAATCCAAAAATCACTAAAAATCTCAAAAGAAAACCTTAAAATTCAAAAATACATAAAAACTTCAAAAAAATATATAAAATCAAAGAAAACCCAAGAAAAATACAAACTCAGTTCCTGTTTGTTCTATATTCCATTCTCTTTATTTGAAAATTAGTGTGAAAATTTTGGTTGCTGTTTGCTAATCTTAATTCCTATTTTACTCACAGCCAGCACACTGTTCACTATTTTAGTTTATTTCAGTATTTAAAAATACCAAAAACACTTTGAAAAATACCTAAAAATCACAAAAACAGTAAAAAAATCCTAAAAGTATCAAAAACATTTTATTTCTGAATTTTTGGTGATTTTTACATATTTTTATAAATACTCTATCTTGTCTTTTATTACATTAGTTTAAATTCCAATATTAAAAAAAAATATAAAATATAAAACTATAAAAATCAGAAAATTAAAAATCAAAATACAAAATCAAAAATTACAATAAAAAAATTTAAAAATTAAAAACCCACAAAATTTCTTTGCTTGCTTGCTTAGTGTAGACACTTCACCTTCACTTGTGCACATTTACTTGATCTACCCTGTTTGCTCCCTGTGTTCGAACTCTGTGCATACTTGCCCTTTACATCATTTGTGCAGAGTTAAAAATAAATTTTAACTCCACATTTATTTCTATTTCCGTGATCTGTAGTGTGGCTTAATTGTTGATTAAATACATGATTTTGTGGTGGTCAAGACACCGACTGTTGACTCGCCTTGTGAGTCGATACGGCCGCTCTAAAATCTGTGTTTATCAGGTTGTCAACAGGTCCAATTGGGCCCCGAACCCAACAAGTTGTCAGGGCCAGTTTTCCTCGATAACGGACCGGGTACCTAAGCCTGAGACGTTACAAATGGTATCAGAGCCAATATCCCTCTGATAGTGGAAAGGGCTACCCGAGAGGTGGAGCCCCCTACAAAGAGGTTGGAGGAAAAGGCTACCCGGAGCGTGCAATCGCCACTGTCACTGGAAATAAGTGATAAGCATATCGCAACGAGGACGTTGCGAATATAAGTGGGGGAGGTTGTAACACCCTAACCCCAAACATAGTACCACATGGAAAACTCACAAAGTGTGGGTGTAGTTTATAAGTGGTGGGGATTACTACTTGACAACTTGGTCTTAAGCATTTTGGGTGGTTGTCAACGGGTCCAATTGGGCCCGAATCCAATAAGTTGTCAGGGCCAGTTTTCCTCGATAACGGACCGGGGACCTAAGCGTGGGACGTTACACTTCCCTTTTTAAGCACACGATATACTTAGAATAATACTTATTATTAAATTGGCGTGCATATTATTCTCCTTCCAAAAATGGCATTCTTCGAAATATGTAACCAATCAATTGGTAATACACGTGTATGGCCTAGAATGGGTGCTCACAATGACGCAATGGGCATATGGTCCATTGGATAAAAATCCTATATGTGGGGAAATGAGTTTGATCCTACCCCATTTTCCCATATTTTTGAAATTTTTTTGGAAAAAAATATAGATTTTCATCACTATATCTCCCTAAAATATCATTCAAATTTCGTCAGAAATAGAGACTCATATACCCTGCATCCAGAACAAGTAATTTTAATGTTCTTAGAGTTGTAATTGACCTGGCAGCCCATTGATTCCTCCCAAGGATCAGCCCCATTTTCCCCCATATATATAGGGGGCCCTTCCAATATTGTGAACCTTTTTCGAATTTTAAAAAGGCACTATCAAATTTGTAAATTATTTAACAATTGTGTATATAAACCGCACATTGTAAAATAATGATGATCATACTGTTTATAAAATATATTATATAAATTGTAACTAATATTTTTTGTCCAATATAATAATATTTTCATAAATCTTTCTAGCTGTACATATTATAATAACATTTATTACTAAATTTATAGAACTAGAAAGAGTAAAATAAATAAAAAAGGGGTTTTTATCAGTTATGTCCCTATGAGATGTTGCAATTTCAGTTATAGCCCTCCCTTTTTGGGAATATCAATTGTGCCCTTGACTTCTTGTTGTTTTATCACTTGTGCTCATCGGATTAGTTACCGTCCATTTCCAACTCAAACGGACGTTAACTTTGAGGACAAAACATGAATTAGTTTTAAAAAATGGACTGAAATGTCCTGCCCCTTCTTCTTCCTCCTCCCCCATCCTCTTCCTCTTCATCCCCCTTCTCTTTCTCCTCCCTACCTCCTGCTTCTCCACCGGCTCCTCCCGACCGCCCCCAGCCCCTCCATCCGCCCCTACGCCTCCCCCTTCTCCCTCGAGCTCCTCTCACCCGCCCCGCTCCTCCCCCTCTGCTCCTAGCACCTTCGTCCACCCCAAGCTCCTCCCCCCGCACATGTGTTTCTCCCTCAGCGCCCGAGCTCCTCTCTCCTCCCTTGCCCCTCTTCCTCTGCCTCGAGCTCCTTCCCCGGCCCTCGTACCTCTGCCCCCACTCCTCCCCGTCCCCCCTAGCTCCTCCCACCTGCCCTCGCTCCTCCTTGGCCCCCTGTTCACCCCCAGCTCCTTCCTCCTGTCCCCACGCCTCTGCCTTCGCGCCTCCCTCCTACGTTCATGCTCCTCATCCCTGTCCTCCTCTCCTCCGCTCCAAGCTCATCAAAAGCAAGAGTTGCACAAAACTGTGGATCTTGGTGGTTGGTATCAACATTTACAATATAATCAAGTGCCCGCATTCCAGTAAGAACCTCCCTCTTCCATGTAAATCCCGTCTCAAGAGAATGTGCCAAAAAATCAGGAAACCTGAGAAGGAATTGAATATAAGGAAGCATCAAATTGGTAAATATGCAACTAAAAGTGGATTTTCATATGTTAATGAGCACAATTTTTATAAGCTTTATCTCAGTTCCAGGCAGACGATGTGTGGAATTTTCATAACGATTGGAACACTATCACTCTAAAGAACCAAATACATCAAGACATTTTTCTGGTTCGGGTATTCAGGTAAACTTACAGCCAAAACATATACATCATGAGGTTAAATACAATACAAAGCACTCAACAAAATAGTTAAGGGTGGACCAGAAAACTGTAAAAAAATGCAAGTAAACTCAAATAGAATGGATACTTTGATTTCTGAATTCACTATAAACTACATATTCTTATCCATTAAGGAGTGATCCTATGAGAGCAAAAAAATATGAGAGCATGAGAGCATGCATTCCGAACCACATGATTCTATTTTCTCTCTCCGATCTTCTCTCTCCTGGTTGGATCATGTGATCCAGAATACATGCTCTCATGCTCTCACAGGTTTTGGCTCTCACAGGATCACTCCTCTTTATCCATTACAATAAATAAATTAGTTTTTCAGTGTAAAAACTCAATAAAAATATTTCAAATATGTTAGTTGCCATAATGTGATCTCTCTGTTTTGTTGCATTCCTAATCAGTTTAAAAAGATAATATATTTTAATGGTTACGCCTATTAAGGACATACACTCGTCAAGAACTCGCGACCTCGTCGTTGACATGATGCTATTAATGGTGAACAACGGAGAAGAGGATGTATGAGGAGGTGGTCGGAGGGAGGAAGGGTTGGAGGTTGAGGAGGGAGGAAGTGAAAGCAGTATGCGTGTTTTTTTTTAATATGCCCCTCTTAGCTATACCATGGTTTGAGAAACCATGGTTAGGTTCAAGTATTGGCGGCTAACGTAACGGATGGGCACAAGTGATAAAACGGCAAAAAGTACTCAAGGGTACAACTGATATTCCCAAAAAAGGAGGGGCATAATTGAAATTGCAACATCTCAGAAGGGCACAACTAATAAAAACCCAATAAAAAATACCTAAATTGATGCGGCTTATTCCACCCATTTCACTATCACAGATTCACAAATACATCACCGTTATGTCACCTTTATACCACTACCATCAAACCTGACTCCACCAACAAATGGAAATCGAGAATGAAAGCCCTTAATCATTATGCCATTGCCACCCCGTTATCCCTCATATCATACTTCACTTGGAGAATAAGAAAAGGTAACCTCGAATTTCTCTCCTTATCTCAGAATTTTCTGATTCATGTAATATGTAGTCTCTTCCTTCTTATGCTTCCTTCTTATGCTCCCTTCCTATTCACCGTTCATTCTAACTCCATAACTGCAACTTATTTCATTCTCAAGAATAACAAATAAACAAGGAATGTGAATAACTCTATCTCGATCTACCTTTATCCTACCAACACAGAAACACCCAAAATGAACATATCAAATTTGTATCAAATTTGTTGACAATTTCAAATATACTGCGACTTTTATCTTGAGTATTATGTCCACATTTGCCTCTAATATAGAACCTTTTGTGGAAACTAGTTACTCATTAGCAGTGACAACCTAGAAAAGATGATAGCCAAGAAAAATCAAGAGACACCAAATCATTCAATAGCCAATTGCCCTCACAACCAATAGCTTTAGTCATTCAGTACAGTTACTGGTGGTTCCTTACATTCTCCATCATCAAGCAAGCACATTAACAACATCAAACCATGAACCTTGGACATGCATGGTTCCTTCTATGTTACCACCTCAAAAAAGAACCATTTCAAAATTAACTCGTACCGCCTTTTCAAACAAAACCTACTAAAGTAGTTGTCAAAGCATGTGGGATACATATCACATGATGTGCTCTGCACATAGGAAGTATTCATCCCTCTTAACCACATTGTCCAAGAACAGAGGTGATGTTGTCACACCCAGCAGGGCACCCTATCACAAGTGGTTGGTAAGTGGAAGATCGAAATGGCAACCATAAGGACGCAGGAGGCTCTTCACCCAAGTGGCACTTGTATAGGTATTCCTCTGCCCCTTCCATTGGGAGCATGGATCCCTTCACTCCTATATTGTGCCTGGCATGGCAATAGACAGCATATAGCACTATAGTTATTAAATGGTAACCACTAGATACACTGTTTGCATAAACAATGCCCAAGCAGTTATTGTAGGAGCTCCAAACCTGCAGGAGCATTCTTTAATGAAAACAAGAGACATAGGTAGGGATGAAAACGGATCGGATACGGATCGGATATGCCTATTTCCATATCCATATTCGCTTCATCTATATCGAATACGAATACGGATATGACTCGGATATGCATTATGGAAACCATATCCGTAAAAATACGGATACGAATCCGAATCGGATATTTATCGAATCCGAATACGGATCGAATAAAGAGCGGATCTGAATACGGATCGAATAAAAAGCGGATCTGAATACGGATCTAATAAAGAGTGAAATCCCAATATGGATCCAATAAACATGAAATCCGAATACGGATTGAATAAAAACCACATATGAATTGATTTTTTTTATAAAAGTTCAAAATGATTTTAAAAATAGCAATGAAATATAAATAAGTTGCGTCATAACAAAAGGGAGTATCGACGTGACATGTATTCTTGATCGGAAGCAAAAAGGAGATAGGATTTCATAAATTTTGTTAGCGCTCATGCCCAAAGAAATAGAAATTTATTAATATCGTCAATATATTGTATTATATTATGTATAATACTGATATAATAGCATAAGGTTGTAGCTTATATTATATTAACTAATATATAGAATAACATTAAATACTGTATTCGGATATCCGGATCCGAATCCGGATATTCAAGCTATTACCATATCCGTATCCGTATTCGGAAAAAGTTTACAACCTATATCCATATCCGATCCATATTCGATTAATATTCAGATACGGATATCCATATCCGATAATTTTCGAATACGGTAAACGGATATTCGGATATATCCGTATCCGTTTTCATCCCTAGACATAGGAGCTTCTTGAACTGAGGGGTGAGAGGGAGATGGAGTCTGAGATATTGTATAGTAGATAACGGAAGAAAACAGTAAATTATTTTCGTTCAAGATAAACTACTTCCCTTATCCCAAAGGAACTCACTTGTTTTGGAAGATTTGTCATGCACCATTGCCCTGCAAGAGAAAGAAATGCAGAATTATCATTATAGCAACTTTAGACAATGCAATGCCTCTCTTTTTCCTATAAAACAAGAGCAAAAAGTATACCCATAGATAAGAGCTCTTCTATTCATGATTAGAAGATAAAGCTTCTTTATCCCAGACTAGAGGGGTTTTATCCTGGAATAAGCAATCTCAGGCTAATGTGGTTACATCATGGTTACATATACATCGTCTCTCATTATACATAATCTTATTTTATCCATAAAACCATTTGAACAACTGTGCAAAATAGATCCACTTATTCCTCTTTATCCCTTATCCTTGATGAAACTAAAACGCTCTTAAGAGAAGCCTCAATTGATGGATATTCTCAGTCTCAGTCTTGGAAAAGTTTTCACTAGTTTTTTTGTTTAGAAAAGAATTTGCGACTACCAACAACTTCACCACATGTAAGATAAACAATTGACATCACAAACCAAGCTTATCCTAACCAAAATTTCCAGCAGAGTAATTAAAATTCTCAACTGAAGTTCACCCCAAAGAACCACAATCTAACAGTAAACACAAAGGACGCACAAAAATGGAAAGGAGTGAGGAAGCAGCCAAAGCCATCTCCAGTTTCCCCCAAGAATTTAACCTCGGAGTGCACCGCACATCAAATCCATCTGGGTCCTCTCCCTCAAAAAAGTCTTCCCAGCCCCATCATATCTACCACCTACCCAGACGGGCTACCACTGGAAAAGGCCAACTGAATCATCCCAAAGTAGGCAGTGATCAATAGGGGTACTGAACAAATCCAACTTGCCGTTGTGGCAGTGCAACTTAAGGCAAGTCCAGTGCAATAAGCTAAGAGGAAAACGGCCGGAGTAATGGCAGTGATACCTGGCCCTGCACAAGGAATTAATGGGGGTCAGAAAGGTGGGATTGGTTGGGAGCTCTGTGGCCATGCAGGTGCCAGATGGGATTTGCTGTTGCTGATGCTGATGGGCAGACTTGGATGGGAGTAAAGGATGCTCAAAGTCAAACATCACTGCATCTGCATGTGCATAGCACCATGAATTCAGATATAACAGGTTAATTTGATTTACTTTTGAAATTAAAGTTTGCATTGAGGATTGAAAGACTTAAATGGCAAGTAGAGTGAGTCTAATATTTAAAGTTGTCTTGATGCATCAGATTGTGAAATTGTCATGCTATTTCCCTGGCAAATTTAGCAGAGGGTAGAATGAAATGGTAGAGTTGGCAAGGTTTGCTTGGAAAAGGAATCATGAGATCGAAAAGCAAGCAATTGAAATGGTTCAGAGTACTACCAATGCAAGGAAACATCATGCATGTTGTCTCTCATTAGAAAGTATAAACAGACTACCTGCAGCATAGACCTTTTTGAACAATTTGTTACGAACCAAAACCATTTACATCTTATTCAATAAACTTCAGCTATCATTTGCATACCAATTGGTGACCATCCAGATATAGCCATCTTCAAGTTGGTAGAAATACTAGCATTCAAGTAAAAGAACACTATCAGAACTTAAAAACTGAGATGGCTTCATTTTGGAAAATAGAGGCTCAATTCGGCTGTGCGCAAATGGGTAATATTTGTCATTTCCTTGTCTTTGTAGTTCATTCTTATGCTTCACTTTTCTTCCAAAGAGATGCAAAATAGAACATAAACAATTAGAGATAGAATCTATTCAAAGTTCATTATATATACTTGGAAGCCTAACTCATCAGTTGCATAGATGTCTGAACACCTCCATCACAAGCGAGTAGGAAGGCCACCTGCCCGAAAAGGTCTCATTGTTCCCTAGGGTTAGGGTTTTGGCTTTCCACCCATTTGAAAACAAGGTCTCAATGTTCCCTAGGTCCAGGGCTTCGACTTTCACATGATCTGTATTCATACGTACTGGTATCCTACTTCCACTGTAAAGAACGATCCCAACCACCCAAAGACATAGAGCCATAAACCAGTTATACAAGAACATTGTAAGACTTGTAGTTGTGCCCTATTGAATCATTATATTGGTTCTGAGCTACAAGTCGTTTTATCTACACACCCATGCACTCGCACAAGCACGCCAGGATCACTTGGATAGGGCTAACTTGCATACCTAGACCCATATTACATGGCCAACAAAGTTAGCCCCACTTGACTATTGTTCGACTAAAATATCCCCAAATCTAAGATAAACTAACACCTTTCTGCAAACACCCTTACCTTCAACAAAGAGAGAATCATCCATCACAATAATAAGCCATTCCAACCTCATCAGCCTTCTCTAATCTCCACATAATTTTCCGTTGCCATCCTAAAAAGAGATTAGATATATTAGCAATGATGACGATAAGTTCTTGGTTGAATAAGGTATATGCAGCATCTGATTTGGCATACGTACTTCAAGATAATCTTAAAATCTCAGGAAGTGCAATGAAACCATTTTGGGAGCATGGCGACAACATATCACGGACATTTATTGATTACCAGACACACTCCCCCAACAAATGGACATATAAAAATGGGCAGCATTCAAATAGACAACATTGAAACATTTCCTGTGAAGACAATGGTAAATCTATAATTAAAGCTATGAACTGGAAAAATGGATAAAGAAGAGTTCAACAGACCAACAACTTTAATATATGGCATTACTTCCCTCTATAAACATTCAGCATTAGAGCAAATAAATCCAATTTTCCAAGACCACATTGAGGGACTAGACTCCGGAATATATATTTCTGAATAATTCACCTATTCAGCACCAGAAAGAACAAAAGAACCTAATAAATCAGGGGGAGACTTCGAGCCTTGGTTCGAAACAGAAGCCGGTGAAAAGCTGAAGAGGAAATTTTTTGTTTGCGGGGCATTTCAGCACCCATTTCCATTGCTTCATGCTCATGTCAAAAATAAGCAGAGCCGGAGAGCCATAACTTTGTATGTAGATGAGGTCATCAGTGCCATTGCTTGCAAACACATCGTCAAATTCACCAAATCCTTGGAAGAACCTGTGTGGCATTCGGGAGACCTCACACCATTCCCGCTTATTAACAAGTTCCCAAATACCTATACCCTTAATTATATCAGTCCTGTCCTGCTTACCAATGCCCCCCACCAATATCAGCTTTTCTTTGAGATTCATTAAGCGGCCACAAGTAAGCGGGCATGGTGCCAAAATCAATGTCTTAAATAGAGAACCACGATGAGCTTTGCTCGACATGTCATACATAATTAAAGCATGACGAAGATCAGAATGCCACAGAACACCAGACGCATAGATCATACAATAGAGAACTCCATCAGAAATGGCACTTTCATCACCTCCCCTCCATCCATTGAAGACTTCCTCCACACAAGTATCCCACAATCTAGTCTCCGAGTCATATACATGTATCGAGAATTCCCATTGCAGGAAATCATCAGGGACTTGCACAGACTTCGCGACAACAATCGAGTAGTCATGAGATTTTCTGTCTACGGATATAGCAAGCGAACTGTAACACGAATGCTTCACGCCTGGGGCCTCACCAAGACCCCTCCATCGCTTTGTGATTGGGTTGCACACATAGATCTTGCTCCTGCTGTCATTGTCCATGAAGCAAACAAGACCACATGAAGCGGCAACAATCCAACTACTCGACTCAATGCACGGGAGACTGATGCCTCCATACCACTTCCGAAGAATTGGGTCATATGTGAAGCCCTCGGCAATTTCGTTACACGTGAACATGAAATACCATGGCTTTTGGGAAGTCACCACACAAGAGAAATTCCAGAGGAACCTCTTCGATTTCACAATGTCATGCCATCTTTTGCAAACGGACCCTGCACGGAAAATGCTTGCAACAGGTAAGCAAGCGAAAATTTTCTCCAACATATCCTCTGGGAGAATCGCATCGATAGAGATCAAAGGGGCATCTTCATTATGATACTCTTCCGGTAATGGTTCCAGCTCCCTGGCTACGGCAGTTATGCGTCTATAAGACTGAGAGGCCCGCACACGATAATCCATGAATGACAAGGAACTAACGAAAATGAGAAGTACCTAAAAACAAGCGCAACAAGTACATGTTACATAGATAGCATTAAGAACGGATCAACACCAACAAGAAAACACCAAATCACTGGTTCTGAGTGGGCATTATATTCTCATGTATTATTGAGGTTCTTCGTGAAAAAAGAAGAAGAAACAATTACAGCACATAATTTTTCTAATACGTTCTAGAAAAGAAAGAAATAGTTACATCTGAATCACGTTTTGCACAATGTCATTGAAAAATCAAATGTAGCCACATATATAAAGACAGAAAATCTTATAAAAAGGGAAAACTAGGAAATCATCATCTGAAGCTTCGTATCTGCTACCAAGGAATCTATCTATCGTACAAGCCGTATTAAACAGACCAGGGAAACTTGGAAGAGACTTATTATTTTCCGGAAAGAACATAGCAAACATGTTTACAATCATTGAAAAGGACATAAAACAAAAACAGCGCAATCAAACATATGAACACAGCAAAATATGGATGCATGCAAGCGAAACAGCTCAGACACTGCTCACCTTGACGATCCCACCCCCAGAAAAAACAATCACAAAACAAGCAAAAATAGTACAAAACCAAGAATGTAAAATCCCAAGAAAGATAGAAAATAGGAGAAAATAAACCAACCTTCCAGTAGAATTAAGCATAATCAATATAACAAAAAAAGGACATATAAACACAAAAACGGGCGGTCCCCGAACAGCTAGAAAACAAAGAGAGATACAAAGGAGCCGAAAAAACGACAAAATAGGCAAAAACCAACAATACCCAGGAGACCCAACAAACCATCAACGCCCCAAAACCAGGAGACACGGCTCCACACCCACCCAATGCTATCGCCCCAGCATCGATCAGCACAGGATGAAAACTTGGTACCCCGCAAGAACCCGTCTTTCTCTGATCTGGAGCGGAGATTACGCCGGATCTCTATTGGTATTACCTTTCCACTTTCAATCGGTGAAAAGCGGATCAAGCAGGGAATGGTCGAAGCTGCAGAGAATGGGAGTTGGCATGAATCAAAATGGGATGGAACAGAGATTTTGGGAATGTGGGTATCGGAGGGGGAGGTGTGGGAGGAGAACAGGCGGAAGCTTTGGGGGTGTGGAGGGAGGTAAGGGAGAGAGATGGGTTCTATATATATATGCTCTGTGTATTTTTTCTTATGTAGGTAGAGTGGGTTTGTGGTTGTAGGGCTGCCTTTTTTTGTCGTCTCTAACAGCTGAAGGGTTTTATTCTATAAATGTATTTACCTTGCAATGAAGATGAAGAGATAATCCTAAGTGAAAATACTTATATGTGTATATTATAAGTTCCATTGCTAGGAAAAATTATCACATCAATCAAAATATTAAAAAAAATGATCACATGCGGAGAGATGAAATATAAAAAATAAAGCATATTTTGTCAGCATTTTATTACTCTGTAAATATTTAGAATTTGAATTAAACATCTATAGGTACGAACGCATTGTTAGAGGATATGGGATGTGATTCAAACATTGTTGCATACCAGCTATTGTATTACCGGGTTCCGTGAAATCTGGTGGCATTTATATTATAGGTTGCCAGCGCATTGTTAATATGACGCTCTTATCATCATGTGTTACCTTTCCGACATGAGGAGGATGGTCATCAATGCCTCTTATTTGTAGGAATTAATATAGAAATAGATATATCCGTATTTGATCCGCTACCGTATTGAGTTTGTATAGGCTTTGACATCTGTAACTATGCATTTTGAAATGGGTATGAATGCGGGATATCACTTTTATGCATGCAAATCTAGATAGCTTATTCGCATATCTATTTTAATATATAAATATAATTGTAGAGTTTTTTGTAATTGTAAGTAACAAGTTTAATAATTTCTTCCATGTTCGATAAAATTATTATGGAATAAATATGTATGGTATATTTATTTTATATGTGAATGATCATATACATGTATATTTAAACGAATCGATAAAGCATTATATTATGATTTGTATCCAATATATATATATATATATATATCCATTTTATATCAGTGTTCAATTTTTAAAGATATGATAACATACTTTTCACAAAAAAAAAAAGTATATAATCACTTACAACGCCGCTTATTTGTTTATTTCTAACCACTTCTCCCAACCTTTCACGACACACTCTATATCCTGATGCCACTTATTCACAAGCAAAGAATAAGACAAAGATTCTGCAACTCCGGCATGATATTTTTACTATGAAGCAGAATGGACGTCCTCTTCACTCGCTATATACATCCTTGCGAGGGATGTTCGAGAAGCTCTATAGCTCCATGCCTCTCACATCTACTCCTGAGCAGCAAAAGACTTATAGGAATGCCACCATAGTTGGTGTATTCCTGGCAGCCCTAGATCCTGAGTATGAGGCGGCCCGTTCCCAGATTTTGATAGACTCTAGTATTCCTACTATGGAGAAGCTTTCCAAAGGCTCAGTCGGATCACTGTTTCATCCTCTACTACCAGTCAGACTTCCTTAGTAATGGCGGCCTCCCGAGGTCGAGGAGGCTCTTCTCAATTTCATGGACGAGGACCTCGTGGGAGAGGAGGTCGTGTTCGTCAGCCCTGCACATTTTGGCATCGCTCTAGACATACCGAAGATAGATCCTACTCTAAGAATGGATTTTCTGTCTTTGCTCGAGTGGCTGAGCAGACTGAGCCCCTGGTCGCCTCCTCTCTGGATCAGCGATTTGATGACCTTGTAGCTAGTTTGAGCATGATACCTCCAGCTGGTCCCATTGTGACTCCCTCAGCCTCTGGGAGTCACTCTGATATAGCAGCTTCAGCCTCCTCCAGTACCTCAGGCAGTATGGAGAATAGGATCAACTTCCAACATAGAGACAAGTTCCTCTAAGAAGAACTATGGTTATTGCTTATGGGACTCATTCCCCAATCATCGGGTAAGGGGAGATTAGTTTGACGCCCTCTATGCATTTACATAACGTGTTGCATGCACCTGACTTATCTATGAACTTGCTATATATTAGTCAGATTACGAAGGATTTACATTGTCGAGCTATATTTGACCCATCTTCTCTTGTTTTTCAGGACATCCTTATGGGCAAGGTGATTGGGTGTAGTCGTGAGTAAGGTGGCCTCTATCGCTTAGTTTTGACTCCGTATGCGGGTGTATCCGCTCTTTATGTTGGACTTGTCTCATCATTCATATGGAACCTGCACTATGGTCATCTCCCGCTCCAGAAAAGGGGTCGTGTTTTGCTTCAGATCTCTTCTCACTCATCCTTTAATAATGAGGCTTGTCAGTTGGGAAAACATCATCTATTTGTGTTTCCCATTCATTAGAGTCGGAGCAGTAGCTCTATTTTTGAGTTGTTGCATAGGGTCGTTAGATCTGATGCAATCAACAACGCTGACGAGGCATGGAGACGGGGCAGTGGAGATCTCCTGCATGGGGTGATCATATGGCCAAGGATCCTTGCGTACATGCACCGTTGGATCAAGATCCAGAGGTGCATGTACATCGTGTTCCTCCACATGTAGTGGCGCAATGGGTGGAACTCCAGAGAGGCTTCCTGAGCTCCACCTAGAACCTGATGGCAGGCTGAGGGTCCTTGTAGCTCGGGAAGGTATTGGTGAAGATGACGGGTCGCCTCCAGAGTGGTCGAGGCGGCGTGGCGGTGTGTGCTCGTCGAAGGCGGAGGATGAGATCGGAGCTCAGTTGCTTCGTCTGATTAGTGAAGGGGGCGAGGTCCTACAGGGTTAGACTTATAGAGCGAGTCGAGAGGAGTGGTTTGGAAGTCTAAAGTGTATGGGAGGAGGTGGACTTGGAGCTCTAGGTCTGTGCAAGACCTGAAGGCGAAGCTTGGTGGATGAAGTTGCAGAGAAGGAAGGAGTAGTGAGGTGTATGTCAGTGAAGATCTTGATGTGAGGCGGATGTGATGAGACCCTCAAGGGGGTCAAAGGTGGGTGTGTATGTGCGATATAAATTGGAGAAATGGGAGAGGGACAATGATGGGTGAAGTACCTGCTGATGAATCTCGTATTTATCATGATAAAAGTCAATTATTAAACTCCATTCTTAAATAATCCAATAAAAATCACTTATAATTCATTCATTTTATCTTATACTATAATGTATATAATATGTATTTAATTAACCAATAATTAGTGTATATAATTACTATTATTTAATTTGCAATTATTTTATCATTAAAAACCCTTAAAAATTAGATTGATTAATTGTCTATAAGTAGTTCGTAACCCTTAAAAAGACTAAAATCTAAGAAAAAAATATCAAAATCCCAAAAATCGGTGTCTTTAGCCCTTTAAAAATACCCCCCAAAAATACTTTTTATACAAGTGACCTTTTTTAGTTTTTTATCCAATATAAAACTTGTAGATCTCGTTGAGATCTACAACTTTCATGTTTTGACTTTTCCCTAATTTTGCCTCTAACTAATTCTTTTAGATTTTTCTTTATTTTTATCTTTCTGATTTTTCTGATAGGGCCACGTGGTGCCCCCTAGGCCGTCCACGTGACCTGTTCTTTCTCTACCACCCGCCTCCTCTTTCCACCGTCCAATCTCTTTTTGAGACCCTCCATCCTAGCCTCTCATCACCCATCCCATTTTAGCTGTCTGATCTGAGCTCTGATAAGATCTGAGCCGCCCCCTAGGGCCTCACCCTCAGCCACTCGATCCCTCCTAATCCTACGGACCCCCCTGCACCATGCCACCAAATCCATTCCCACCATTGGATAACACGCTAAGATCCATCCAACCCGTTCATCTCCGCCTAACCCTCAACCCTTAGATTAGATCCTAAGATCTAATCCTCACCTATCGCATCCGCCCCCATCCTAGCCGTTGGATCAAACGGCTAAGTCTTCATCTTCCTCCTCAACGTCTCCCACTCCCAAGCGTTACACATCGTCGCCCGTTCGCCCCCTTCCATTTTTCGCTCCCCCTCCAACCACTATCCCCCTCATAACAACCATCTCCCCGTAACCCAAGACTCCACCATCTTTGCGCACCTCATCACTGCCCCCGCCTTCACTCCTCCATCACTCCTCCGACCGTTCAAACACCCCAACCACCTCATAACGGCTGGCCATGCCTCTTATAAAACCACCACCCTTCGCTTCCGAGAACCCCGTCCACTGTTCCCGGCGTTCCCCCCTAGTTGTTCTGCTCCTCCTGTGACAAAGGAGGAGGAGTTGATTGGCGGCAATGGCGGTTTCTGCCCTTGGTGTTGACCCATGGCTTCGACCATGATTTGGCCGTAAATGCATGCTGACGAGCTCCGAGGCCCGGCTGACCTCGTCGGGCGATGACCGGAGCGCCTCTCAGGCGCTCAGCCCAAGCCATAGACTCCATCAATCACTTGGCTCCGGCCAGGTACATGTTACTTGTTTTTCTTCATGTTTCTCTGAATTATTCCAACCTCTACAGCATCGATCACCATCTTTCAACCATCCAAATATCTCCACCATCCTTCATACATCCATGACGACCTCCCTTCCCTTCTCCGGAACTACTCCGCTCTGACACCCCTTCTTCTTCGTCTCACCGGAGAAACCCATCCACCACTCCTGTCGCCTCCACGGCCTCCATTTCACTCACCAAGCACTCACGCATGATCACAAATGCACGCTTCGGCTACACTGACATTGCAGGAACTTGATTGGTTGGAGTTTGCATCGGAGCTCCATTGAGCGATTCTCCTCCGACGAAGCTTTGTCGACCTCCACCTCCGATCATCCCCGGAGCCTCGCCAAACATCCAGGCTTTTCGTCAGGACCGTATCTGTCTTCCTCGACTATCAGGCGTACCCTCGGAGCACAGAGGAGCCACATGGGGCCTATCGCAGCACAACCTCCTTCAGTTGACCACGGAGGAGCATGGAGTACGGTTACCGTCCGATCCTCATGATCAGACGGCCGAGATTTCACCACGTGGGTCGGTCGAGCCTCACAACGCACCAGCAAGCTTGGATCCTCCAAGCCTCATTCTAAGCCACCACCTGACACTACGTGGCCCGAGCCAGCCGAG
Organism: Ottelia alismoides; assembly: GCA_037367405.1. Lineage (NCBI taxonomy): Eukaryota > Viridiplantae > Streptophyta > Magnoliopsida > Alismatales > Hydrocharitaceae > Ottelia > Ottelia alismoides. The sequence goes on from JAZKJV010000803.1 coordinate 208,814, forward strand.
CCTCCCGAGCATGGTCCTCGCACGTGAGGGCCTAGGCAATTTGTAGAGAAGCCCCTGATGTTTTGGAATTTTCATATTGGTCCCCAGGCACGTGCCTCACATGCGCGCCTGGGTATTTTACAGGAATGCCCTTGAGGATTTACAGAATTACAGATGTGCCCCTACGCGTATTGGGAAAATTACAAATAGGGCACCGCCTCTTTTTGTTTATTGCAAATAGGTCAGTCCAGGGATGTATTCGTAATATTTATCCTTTTATTTCTTGCATTTTATTGCATTTATGCCCTTGCACTGTATTATTCATAACTTGAGCATCGTAAGTTCAAATTGCATGATTTTAGTGTCGTTTTGTTCCTTGTTTCATCATCTATTTCATGGCATGTTTAATTTTCTCATATAACACCATTTTAAATGAAATGATTTTTTATGTTAGATGAGGGTCTTTGCTCTATATGTTTCTACCATTAAATGAGCGACTGCTCATATTTTTATGCTCAAAATGACTCTGATTTCAATCTCCATCTATGCTAATGACTTGTAAGGCATTTTTGTAATTAACTTTTAGCATGCATATTCTTTTCCTTTATTCACATATTATACATTGCATAACATTTAATTACATCGAAAAAGTAACTAAAAAAATACATCCATCATGTAATTGCATTGTATTCCGCATCTGCATGAAGACCTTGGAATTGAGAAGTTATTCACACATGATATGAATTGACCAAAATTCGATAAATATATTAAAGTAGCTCGTGTCCCTGTGTTCGACCTTGGTAGACTTGCCAAGTATAAGTACTCCACAATATTCAAACGATTGTGGTTTTTGTTGATTAAAATCTATCTCCTATATTACTACAATTTATGACTCTTAAAGAGGCGGATTTCACATTCATCACCTGCAAGGATGGCGATGGAGATAGGGCTTGAAGCGGATGTTGAAGGTATTGGGAGTGGAGACGGATGGAGTGGTTCGCCTTGGGAGGAGATGAGGCTCATAGAGGTCCTCGCTCAAGAGATCCAGTAAGGTAGAGTTTGAGCTCTACAGCTTAACGAAGCTGCTACATGGTTTAGAAGGATTGGTCGTGGATTGCACCTAGGTCTACCTCGTCAATGAGTCCTAACTACATGTGTTGTCACCTAGGGAGATAGGTCAGGTTGGAAAAGAAGACCCTGTATAGGGTGGAAAAGGGTGATAGCAGGAGGTGGATAAGGGTGATATCTGAAACCTCCAGCCTATGACTATATTATTACAATAAGGTTATGGAGAAAACCTTCAGCGCATCACAAAAGTGTGGTGATTGCATCACTAGTTGCTCGGGGCCACGAATTTTTAAAAAAATAAAGTGCTGAACCCATTGATTCGAGAACACTTCTCGGATCATTATTCCATCTAAATTAAAAACAGGTAATAGGGTTACCTCTTGAAGTGTGGTTGCGATCGAATCTCTAAAGGAAGAGACCTCCTATCTCAAGTTCGATCGACATAGGAGATGCTTGCGAGCACTTTAATGAAACACGCACTCCTTCCAATCCATGTTGATGATCCAAGCACTGAATCTCCTGATATCATCTCACAAGATCCGATGTATTCTTCACGAGCAAGACACATCGAAGGAGACGGAGATCCATAAGCAGTCAAAGCGACATCATGATGAAATAGTAGTGACGACGACTCTCTATAGGGCACCAAGGTGGACGACTACAATGATAGAGAGAGAATAGATGTGTAGACAGAGAGAGAGAGAATTGTGTCTCATGTTGTGTGTGTTGAGATTGATTTGTGCTTTCAATCAATGGTCTGGTATTGTTATGTTCTAATTACCAACAACAAATAATTAATTTTAAAGAAATTAAATATATTGAATTATATTCAATAAATTTAAAATCAATTAAATCCACTCATATAGAATATTATGGAAAGGAGTGTGTCCTCCTTCCATAGAGTGGACCACCACCATTGAGATATTTTCTTTGTGGGCATCCATACCATGTATGGTATGGTGTCCATCACCTTCCAATTTTGTGAGATATCATATCTCACCAAATATCCCACATGTGCAACAACTATTATTGTAAAATTATTCACCAAAATCATTCCAAAATTATTGTGATAATTTCAATCATGCCATTGATAAACTGTGAATCATATTCACATATCCAAAATAAAATGTAAATTGTATTTAAAATTAATTGTCTAATTTAAATCCAATTCACATCAACTATTAATTCGTAAATACAGATTACAATTATCTCTCTCAAATATATTATAAATCGCATTTATAATATCCATGAATAATATGGATAGTACTATCCGTATTATTCAAATCCTTGATAATTAAATCACATGTAATCTTCTTGGATGTCCATTCTCATGAACCCAAATAATATCAATCAAATTCATAATAATAATTATTATTATTATTAAATCACATATAATTACCTATTTTGCTCAATGCTCAGATGCAATATCAAGAATGGAATTATTCTTGAACTCTTTCAAGAATAATGCTTTCTCTGTGAATACTTGGATACAAGGATAGGATGATTGTACGATCCACGTATAGTGACTTGGATATCGAGATCACATCTCAAATTCAGATCTTGGTGACCTCTCAAAGATGTTTGATTAAATTAAAACTATAAATCTAATCTTCTCATTGCATCTGAATCACATTTAGATCACTATCCAACATTTGGACCAAGATTAGACCACTTCGTTTTTTAGAGGAGTCATTAAAATCCAGACATATTTTATTACTCCCTCGGAATGGAAGCATCATTGTTATACAATCGTTTATTTATCACATCGCCCTCAGGTATTCTTAATACTTGTACATCTTGCATACTGTATGACCTTGAATAAACCTGAAATTTTAGATCTTATTTAGATTGTTTCCTTTAGGGTTTTGTCGTTAAGTTTCTCATTTGATCATTGGGAGTTGGTAACGATCATATGCTTTCCAAAAGCATATATCATACCTAGGTGTTGATCATGTACTTTCCAAAAGCATATATCAAAGCTACAATTTCAGTCAAGCCTTCAAAGCACGACAACCATGCACAAAATTTGATCCCCAATATATCCTGAGTAAGATCATATCTTCTGGTTTAGTAATGAATCTGAATGATACCTTTGAGAGATCGTATTACTCATAGGCCCTTGTATGCACACTAGCTCGTCGGTATGTAGATCTTAATTAGGTCATCAACCTATTGGTCTGCCAAATGTACATACTTAGACATATAGCAATGCCTCTGTCTCTGATTAGAGGATGCATGCATATATCGTGACAACATACGACATAGGACTTGGTTATCTCAATCTCGCTAAGTCAACTCTTTGACCTAACTTATCTGAAACCTTCGAATATCTATTCATATGCAGAGGACCTGCATCAAGAGGTCAGTTAGATATCAGCCCATTAGAGAAAAGATTGACATCTCCTGCTCAGGATAGAGATCATCTTTTAATAATCATTTAACGGTGCTTAATGAGTCCTCAATCTAGATCTTTAAATTCCATCCAAGTGATGTTAAAATAAATATATATAATATTAAACTATTTTTTATTTAGCTTAATATTGAAGAAATACATAGAATAAATGCATAATAATAAAATTATTTAAGTACATATAATTAGTGTTAATTATTTACAAAAGGTTAATTGTTAAATTAAATTAATTATTACTTATTATTATTAATGAAATGTTTAAGCTTGAGAGATGATAAATATAGATAAATATGATAAATCTGGGATTTATCACCCCCTATACTTTAACTTTGCTCGCCCTAGAGAAAATAAAGAATGAATAAATCGATTGAATCCATGACATTGCATGTGAATGTACAAGACTTAATTAATTCAGAAATCTTGATTTTAGTGACCTAGAATTCTAAGTTGAACCATGTCTTAATCAGAATGAACTCAACTTCTCTAATCATCAGACTCACTGTGTATATATAAAGTAAGGGTATGACAATTAGTGTAGACTGCATTTATAAGAGTAGAGTCAAAACGTCACCCGAGGTTCAAGAGACACTCCTAAGGACCCAATCGTCAACACTAGGGAATTAATCTATTCTTGCATTCAATCTATCGTCTCTTTAGTTGTCAGATTTAAATGGGCATATGGAATGCTATTGTATGGAGGGACTAGGTCTTTTCTTCTCTTCCTCTCATTGGAAGAAGGATCCTCTCAAGTAACTTACTAACCAACGCGTGTATATTTTTTATTTTGATTACTGTGTCCATCAAGAGAATGCTGAGTCGTCTGCACTTGTTTTTCTAAAAATGTACTAGGGTATGTCTCTTTTGAGTATCTATTATGCCTTCAACACCCAGACTTGTATCACTATACGATGCAAAGATCTTTTATGATGCTAATCTAACTAATAAAAGCCTAAGAGGTTGGTCCAAGTGGACATTTAAAAGGTTGATATTGCTTGCATTTGATAGAAGCTCTTTGAATTTGACTTGGTAATTTAAGAGATTCTCTCTCTCCCCCTTTTTATATTTCTTTTATTTTTGGCTAGCTCCACTACTTTTACTAAGATTGATACACACTGATCAAGATTTTTAATGTTTCATCACACCCTGGTACTTAGGTCAATATCACAAGATAGTATCTAAACTTGTTCTCATACTAGCAAAGTTGCAGACACTCAGGTTTCATGTAGCCTTCATTGATTTTGTCTGATCCTCGAGCATCATTAAATCATGTCCAAACTCAAATCTCTCATCATATTTCCTCAAGTGAAACTTCAACTTGTCACATCATATATGTAGTCGTGCATGTGAGATGATGGTCATATTCTTTAAGGTGGGGATTAAACATGTAAATATAGCATGCATATCTTTCAAACTAAGGAAGTGTAAATTATTATGTCATAGACCCTAATCATCGCTCGGATGCAGTCCCAAATATGCAAGGGTTCTCACATAATGGACGCATGCGAGTAAAGAAGTTAGTCCAAAAGAGGTTGCAAAGGAAGTTGCGGATTGATAGTTGGAATATTGGCACTTTAATTGAAAAATTAATGGAGATAGTGGATATGATGGAAAGAAGGAAGATTCACATATTATTTCTTCAAGAGACTAAACGAATTGGAGAGAAAGCAAGGGAGATCGAGAAGACATGCTTTAACTTTTATACTCAAGTAAAGATAGGGGGAAAATGGGGTTGGAGTGGTTTTTCATAAGGATTTGAAGGATTGTGTAGTTGAGGTGCAAAGATTCGAAGATCGGATTATTTTGCTAAAATCGATGCTTGAAGAAGAAATTCCGAATATCATCTCAGTTTGTGCAACACAAATTGATTTAGATGAATGGACTAAACACGCTTTTTTGGAGGATCTAGATAAGATTTTACAAGTAATCCCACAAAGAGATATGATTTGCATAGGTGGGGATCTTAATCGATATGTGGGAAAAGATGCTTCAGGGTATGCTAGTGTTAATGGAGGACATGGTTTTGGGGATAGAAATGAAGAGGGAAAAGCCATTCTAGATTTTCTAACGGCATGTGATATTTTCATAACAAACACTCTCTTCAAGAAGAGGGAGGAACATTTAATTACTTATAAGAGTGGCCCAACTATAACACAAATAGATTACTTTACGTTGAGGAGAAGAGATCAGTTGTATTGTAAAGACTGCAAAGTAATCCCAGGAGAGAGTTTGAGAACCCAACATCGCTTGTTGGTCTTGGATGTACAAATAAAAGGGATAGTAAAGAAAAGGATGGTTCCAAAGATTACTAGAATTAGATGGTGGAAACTCCCACTGAAGCAGTCAAGCTTCAGGGAGAAGGTTTTAGAAGACTTATCTTGGGATTATAACGGATGTGCAAATGAGATGTGGGAGGTAGTGGCATCTTGTATTCGAAAGGTAGCCAAAGAGATGCTAAGCAAGTCAAAGGAAGGAGCTCCATGCCAAAAGGAGGCTTGGTGGTGGAGTGAAAGGGTGCCAGAGAAGATAAAAATTAAAAGAGCATGCTTTAATGCTATGTTTAAGGATAAAACAAGGGAAAGTGTCACAAACTACAAAATAGTGAAGAAGGAAGCAAAGAAGGCTGTAAGCGAAGCTACGTCAAAATCTTATGAAGTTTTTTATAAAAATCTCGACTCTAAGGAGGGACAGAAGGATATATTCAGGTTGGCCAAAGCAAGAGAAAGAAAGACCAAAATCTTTCTCAAATGAGGTGCATTAAGGACGAGGAAGGTCACATGCTTGTTACTCAGAAGGATATAGAAATTAGATGGGAGCAATACTTCCATAAAAACTTTTTATTAGGGAAGAAAATGGATAGATCACTTTGGGTGATCTATCTAGTAGCGAAAGTTACTTGAATCGTACAAGATATAGATGAATACAAAGAAAGGAAGTAGATGAGGCTCTGAAGGTTATGAGACTTGGGAAAGTTGTATGACCGGATGACATCCACGTAGAAGTATGGAGAGTTTTAGGTGAGCACGGTTTGGCTTGGCTTACAAATATATTCAATGTTATTTGGTGAAGCAAGAAAAGTCTGAAGATTAGAGTATTATCATGGTGCCTCTTCATAAGAATAAAGGAGACATTCAAAATTGTTCAAATTATAGAGGTATCAAGCCGATGAGTCACATTATGAAAATTTGGGAAAGTGTGATCGAAAAAAGGTTGAGGGAAATTTCCAAACTAAAAGAAACCTATTCGAATTCATGCCAGGTCGCTCAACTATTGAAGTCACCCATTTTATGAGAACAATGGAGATTTATAGTTAAAAGGAAGAATCTTCATGGGATATTTATTGATTTAGAGAAAGCTTTTGATCCCCTCCCATGAGAGATATTGTGGAGAGTTTTGGAAAAGAGACAAGTACTTGTCCTATACATTAACCTCATAAAGGATATGTATGATAGGGCTTTATCTTGTGTAAGGATCCCGTCTGGGAAGACTGACTATTTTGACATCAATATTGGTTTACATCAAGGTTCATCTTTGGGTTCATTTCTTTTTACTTTGATTATGGACAAGTTAACAAGTCATATTCAAGATGAGTTACCTTGGTGTATGTTATTTGCTGATGATATTGTGTTGATTGATGAGACTAGAGTCTAAAGATGGAGTAAATGAGAAGCTTGAGGTCTGGAGACATGCTTTGGAGATTAAAGAATTTCTATAAGTAGGGATAAGATGGAATATATGGAGTGCACCTTTGATGGAAGTATGATGAAGAAATCGAGGTGAAGATTGGTGATGATAACATTCAGAAGAGGGATTCTTTTAGATATATGTGATCTATTTTGCAACATGATGGAGAAATTGATGGAGATGTTACTAATAAAATAAATACAAGCTGACTAAAGTGGAGATGATCCTCTGTTGTTCTCTGCGATAAGAAAATTCCTTTAAAAATTAAAGAAAAGTTTTACAAAGCAATCGTGAGACCTACTATGCTCTATGGATCAGAGTGTTGGCCTGTGAACCATAGACATGTGCAAAGAATGGTTGTAGCAAAAATAAAAATACTAAGGTGGATGTGTGGACACACACATAAAGATTGGATTTGGAATGATGTAATCAGAGAGAAAGTTGGTGCAGCTCTGATCAAAGATAAGATGCGAGAAAACCACTTAAGATGATTTGGTCATTTGCAAAGAAGACCAACTGATGTACCAGTTAGGAGATACGAGTGCTGGGATGTTGAGCTGGCTAAGAGAGGACGGGGATGCTTCAAGAAGTGTTGGAAAGAGACTATACGAAGGGATCTCAGTTTTTTGGATATATGCCCGAGATTGACCCAAGATAGACTTGAATGGAGGCGAAGAATCCATGTAGCCGACCATACTTAATTGTGGGAAAATACTTTGTTGTTGTTGTAGGCCCTAATGACTAAGGTTGGTTAACTCCAAATTAAGGACCACATAAACCAAGTGTTCTGAACTTTTCAAGCCTTGTGTGAATGTGTAAATGTTGAGGATATATCCAACTTATTAGTTAGTATTTTTGTGATTTTTTGTTAGATGGTTAATCTTGGAGATATAACAATAATTTTTTTAAATATTGACAGGGTCCTATTTTGTCCTTATGAAAAGTTTATTAGAGACATACATTTCTTGCTTTTAACATTATCTTAAATTATTATGCATTCCCCATTTATTATGGTACTCCGAACTTCTTCTAAATGTAAGGAGACTAAATCATCATACCTAGTAAACTTATTACACGCACATTTGTTTTATGTCAATCTCGTTACAGTCTTATCTACATTATTTTTTTATGGTATGATTACAATTGTAAAATTTACATTGTTAAGGCATGAAATAAATTCAAACCAATTAACGTACCACTCAAGTATTATAATCAAACATATAAAATATATTGTATCACATATAAAAACATAATAAAAATAATTATACATCTATATAAATACAAATATACGACATAATATAATACATTTCTTACTACATTATTTTTAAATACAATTATCTAATATTTAAACATAAATTCTTTGATTTCCTTGATTTGATAATGTATTCTATATTGTGTATTTATTAATGTGATAGTTTTATTATCTTCCTTGTTATACTTTTTTGCATTATTTGTCATGGAAAAAAATTATAATCCTTCTACACTACTTGTCTTTTATGAAAATTAACATTATTAAATGAGAAAGATTGATGTACATGAAGCATCTTTCATATAAAAATCAACAAGTCTGTCTCATCAGATTTTCAGGCACCCATGATGTGTTCTTTGAGAAGTTGACAATTATAAAAGATACGATCGAGTTAACTATTTATCTTTTTCATTGAGATTATTGCTATCTATGTTGGCGGATAGGATCATATAAATATTAAGGGATTTTATCACTTGTGCCCCTCCGAGATATCGCAATTTCAGTTATGCCCCTATCTTTTTGATAATATCAGTTGTGCCCCTCAAAACTTGCTAATTTATCACTTGTGCCCCTCGGGTTAGTAACCGTCCATCCACGGTGCAAACGGCCGTTAACTTTGAGGACATAGATGGAATTACATTAAAAAAAAGGTTAGGAGTTCATTTTAACCTTCTTCCTCATCCTTTTCTTCTTCCTCCTCTTGCCCATCCTCTTCCTCCTTCTCCTCCTCCTCCTCCCTCTCCGCCCCGCCCCTGTCACGTGCTGCCCAGCTCCGCCCCGAGCTCCCCTCCCCTCCCCGGCGCCGCCCCTGCCACGTGCCGCCCAGCTCCGCCCCGAGCTCTCCTCCCCTCCCCGGCGCCGCCCCTCCGCCCCAGCCTCGAGGCAGCCCCGACCTCCCCCATCCCCTACGGCCCCTCCGCCCTCGTCTCCCCTCCCCGACGCCGCCCCCTGCCGCCCCTCCGCCCCAGCCTCCCTCCGCCCAGACCTCCCCCGCCCCCCTGCCCTCGCCTCCCTCCACACTGGGACGCGCCTCCATTCCAGGCGCTTCATTCATCTCTACGTCATCTCCAGGTTAGATGCTCTCTTCCGCATCCTCCTTCTGTTCTCTTCATAATTCCCCTTTTTTTCTCTCTAAATCTCTCTCCTCAACCCATCCAAATCACTTTATTTTCATTCAAATCTATCCAGTACTCGTCCAATCACCAGCACCGTCCCGCTCGAATCCACTCGCGAACCATCTGGAGTCGACGCTTCATCACGTACGATATCGGAGTTCACTGCAGTCAGGAATCATACGCACATATCCGAGATCGGAGAGGAAGCACTGAAATCAACATCGACTAATTCTACTGCATAAATCATCGAGCTCCGCCGATTGCCTTGACACCGTCTGGAGATTCAAATCGATTTGGGGGAGAAGAAGACTCGCTATTTTTTTAATCCCACAGATGAAATTCAATCGATGGCTTTGGAATTCCAACAACTCTACCGCTTAAGAGATCCTGACAGCTGGTCATTATGTGCGTGATTGCCAAAGGAAATAGTGTGGTATTATACATGTTCATCAAGGTATTATTTTGACCATAATACCCCTCTTAACCACACCAAGGTTTGAAAAAACCATGGTTAAGTCAATTCATTGACGGTCAACCTGACGGAAGGGCACAACTGATGACGGAGCAAGTTTTGAGGGGCACAACTGATATTACCAAAAAGATAGGGGCATAACTGAAATTGCGATATCTCGGAGGGGCACAAGTGATAAAATCCCAAATATTAAAGGTTGGTGGAGCCACACATTACACATGCCATCCAATAAGGTATTGCTTTACCTAATCGAGACCTCACCTCTTTGATATCTTCCTTTATTGGCATAATAGAGCTCTATCCATTAAGATTTGGAACCCACTTATAGTGATCCCCACCTACTAAGATCATCATCAAACATTTATCCAAACCTTCTTTTAGAAAAAAACAAATCATGGGTAAATTCTTACCTATTAGTAAGATGGGGATAAAGGTCCTACAATACTTAAAAAAAGCATACTATGAGCACTATTATATGTTGTCCTCAACTTTCTCAATCAGTCATCACTATCTATTTTATCTTATTACCCATTTCTTGATTATCCTCTCCGTTTAGTTATAAATACCAAAATATTACACAATCCTTTTCTCAGTTACATCCAAGTGTATTCTCAGATCCATGTTCATGTAGCTTGAAGAACACATTTTCAGAGAGTTTATTGAAAAGATGCTTCGATCGCTTGCTTTTTTATGACTAATTAATCATATTTTTACCAATTACATTGATCTTGTGATCGATCACTGTCGTCTAGTGATAAATCAATCGCACATCAGTGAGATGGTCTAATTGATCAAGTATAAAACTTCTTTACACATAACTCCAAAATCAATTTCTTGATTCCCATCCAAAATCAATTTCTTTATTTTTCCTTAAAATCCACGCGAATTAGCTAATATACAACATTTTCATGTTTCACATAAAATTATTTAAAAACATGAACAACAAAGATGATTATATCGTTTGCATCTATTGATTTTGAACTTTAGTAATTTAATTCAAATACATGTTCTTCACTCATACTTTTATCTATCTTACTAAATTATTTACGTACATGTTTTATGTAAAAAAATAGAAATTACACTCTCTAAAAAACAAAAAACAAAAAACAAAAAATGAAGTGTGTACAATAATACATATTTTATGAGTTTTCCCTATTTTATATAGGGCACTAACCAATCATAAAAGATAGTAAAATATACTAATGTACTTATAAATATATATTATAATAAAAATATAAAAATATAATCTAAAATACAAAAATAAAATTATAAACACAATAAAAATAGTCAAACACATGTATTTTCCACATGTATATGACCTAAATAATTTGTATCTTGAGAACATGGACTGAATTGGGGATTGTATCCATGAAAGTTAGCATGGCATTTATTTTAGTTCAATTATCATGTTTTGAGTTTTTCAAAATCAGGCTCGTAGATGTGTGATCTACAATTTCATTAGAATGACATTTTTGGGCAAATGGAGGGAGGGGTGACATGTGTCGCTAAGCCCACCTCCTTCAACTTCCAACACATCGAGCCACAATCTCCATGCCTGAAAGGGCCTATTCACAATCTTCACAAGATCGATTCAATTGATCTCTCCCCTTGATCCTTTGACCAAATGAAAGCCCTTTGATCACTCTCCCTCACTACGATCTCCATGGCATCTAACATCCCTATTTTATCCTCGAATTAAAGCCAAAAATTCGTAAAAGACCTAATCCTAGCATGGCTCTAGCCAACAAGAATCTAATGTGGTGGCTTTAAATCTTTTCCATCGAGTATCAAGAGATATGTCATGTGGATCCAAGGTGATCGTATCACCTCTCACGGTTTGTTGGGAAAGTATTTGGGTTTGTTGAACCCACATCCCAAGTGACTATATCTCCCATTCAATCTTTGTTTCTTCGTTTCGGTTTAACTTTTATTTTGTGTTCGTTTTTATGTGTTGACAAGTACGGAGGAGCACCATAACAAGATTGCAAGCCACCTGCAAGCTCCATCTGCTCTTGAAAGGGGAAGAAGTAGACTCACAAATTCTAGCAACATGGTAGCTCCTAGAATTCGGATTGCACACCTATTCTATCCTACATAATAAATGAATGGATAGGAAATTTACATAAAGGTACGCACTAGTTTTGAGTATTGCATCACATCGCCCGTCGACTCTTCGTAGCGTGACACAAGACATATTTTTGAAAATAAAATAAATGGGGTTCGAATTCGAGCTCAAAGTTAGGGTAAAAATGTAATGTATAAAAGATGAACATTATATTTTGTCCTCACTTTGAGCACGAATTTGAATTCCATTTAGTTTATTTTATTTTCAAAAAAGGATATGTTGTAGAGCCACAAATTATCGTTCTTATGAATATTTTTCATAATATTCTGTAATGCTTGTGATGAACTATATTTAATTTAGTAAAAAATCATCATATTTTGTCTATTTAATTCATTGTAAATCACATTCTTGCTAACATATTCCAAAATAATTATATTTTATCCATCTTTTCATTCTCTGTCATTTACCTAAAAAATCAACAAAAAAATAGTGCATTGTGTTCTTTCAATATTTAGTTGAGTTATATTGGTATATTCTAACGATATATATACAATCCATAAGCCATACATTTCCATTTAATGTAGCTTAAAATTTTACAAAAAAATCCAAAAATATTACCATTTTCTCTTAGTTGAATATTAAATAAAAGGGATTTTCCAACCATAATCCCTAGAAACTTCTTCAATTTCCTTCTCGCCCTATAAACATTGCCCCGCAAACATGCTAACTCTTATACTACATACCCTTTGGTTAACTCGAACAATTGTGGTCATCGATGTGTATGAAATCCTTCAAATAAAGGTGATAAAAGCCCCTTATTATTTATAAATTTACAATATCATGCTCTTCATCCCCCTCTAACCATCCCCTCACTGCCTTCTGAAAAACACCACCCGATCACTTACTTATCCCTGCAAAAAGAAACATAGAAAATGCCGCAGTCGTTGTATCGACCATGTGGCTTTTGTCAGAAAAGATTAAGGATTAGTTAATCTTCTTCTATTTTATTTATACTCATAAATAAGATGTATAGTATTAAGTATGGGAGTGTCGAACTCTGGGAGGCAAACTATTGATAACTAGGAGTAAACTATAGACAAACTAAGGTAAACGGTTTCTTAATTTTTATTTTGTTTTTAGAGAATTTTCTGGAATGCTAGTTGATTTTTATGAATTTTATATTATTTTTGTGATTTTAAGTATTTTGTAATTTTTAAATGATTTTAGGAAAGGTTTTATTATTTTTATTTAATTTTTATTTTGTGATTTTTATGTTTTTACTTTGTTTTTCTATTTTTATGGATTTTTAGAGGTTTTTAGGATTTTTTTGGAGTTTGGATTATTTTAAATGTGAAAAATGGGACTTTTATTAAAAATTGTGACGTATTTTTTATTTTAAGTAGTGAAGACAATGAGATAATATTTGTATTTTGTTTTTATTGAAATGCAGATGAAATTATCTTTAAACGATATATTATGCATTTTCAGATGATTTGTATTTATTTAGTTATGAATTTTTGAAGTTTTATAAATTTTGTAATTTTTTTTATTAATTTTATTATTTGATTTTTATTTTGTTTTTAGGTTTATTATGCAAAAGATGGTAAAATATGTTATAGGTATTTTTTAGAATTTTTTTAAAAGATGTTTTTATATTTTTTAGAGTTTTAAAGTTTGTTAGAAATTTTTTTTAGTGTTTTAGTTATTTATTTTATGCTAAAAAGTATTTTTTATTTTTTTTAAATTTATTTAATACTATATATGGTAGAGTATAGGGTATTTTTTATGTATTTTTATTATATTTTTATATTTTAAGTTTTATTTATGATGTATAGGATTATGTGTAGAGGTTATATACATTTTTTAGGGGTATAGATGTAATCGGTTTGGAAACCGGGGTGTGTCTGTAAAACAAAAGCTGCGAGGAGCTTCGCGCAATTGTCCCAGGAACCACGTGCACCTGCATGTGAGGTCTTCAACGACGCACGGCTTAGACTAGGCGGTCGAATTCGATCGGGCGGCCCGCGATTGCCTAGACTGCACGTGACGAACATGCGGCTTTGGTTTAAGCAGTGGAACAATGGATTTTTGGAACGACATGTGAATTGGATTTGTAGTGTTGGATGTTGATCCAACAACTAGAAATGCGAGTTATTCCAACAGTTATACGAGTTTCTCTTCAATTGATTAGATGGCTTCTGATTCTGATGTCCCAATGCTTCCCCAGATTTCTTTGCAGGTGGCGGATAATAGGAGTCGATCGAAGCTTCAGATCTCCGAGGAAGGTGATGGTTCACGGTTCAGATTCGGTTCAAAAGCTTCGAATGTTGTCCTTGCGCTGATTTCAGATGTAAACTCCAGGTCGTATCGCGATCCGAGACCTTAATGGATTCATTCTTCTGGAGGTTCTATTCACAGGTGACGGATTCAATATCCACTCCAAATGCTCACGCTCCAAATATTTAGAATTGCTCGATTGCACATACAAATACTGCTTCTGATCCATATTATTTTCTTCCTGCAGAAGTGCATGCGACTCAAGGCCAAATGCTCGGTCCAATGTCAACAAATGTAAAGGGGTTTTAACACCCTAACCCCAAACATAGTACTACATGGAAAACCCACAAAGTATGGGTGTGGTATATAAGTGGTGGGGATTACTACTTAACAACTTGAGCTTAAGCATCTTGGATGGTTGTCAACGGATCTATTTGGTCCCGTACCCAATAAGTTGTCAGGGCCAATTTTTTTCGATAACGGACCGGGGACCTAAGCCCGGGACGTTACAGGGGCGGAGGAATGATGATCCGTTGTGGATGGAGGAAAAGGATTGGTCCCTAATCGGAACAATCAGAGGTGATGAACTTATGCATGATTGTGGAGAGGCAGATTGGGTATAATGGGGGTGATCGGAACGATGGAATTGGGAGAGATTTTAGAATCAAAATAAAGGAGCAAGATAGAGAATGAGAAGAGGAATCTGTGATAGAAAGAGGGGAAAAAATAGAGGAAGATGATAGGAGGCAAAGCTAACCTGAACGTGGGAAAAAAATGCCATGGTCGAGCTCCGACGAAGCTCGGGAATCCTCGCCTCGACAGCATGACAAAACTGGAGGTTGATACGCGACGGAGCAGAGCTAGCACCGACGACTGATCGCGCCTTACCCCCTCAACCACGCTTGACAGCGGCCGGAGAAAGTTGTCACTCACTCTCTCATGCACGACCACTCACTGGGAAGGAGGAAGTTGGAAATGGTGGATCCTTCCAAAGGAAGGGGGTCGGTTCCTATATAAATAGGATGGTATTCCTTGGGGATCACGGAACTAGATCTCCTCACCGACGGTGGTGACGGCATCGTGAGGAGGTTGGAACACCGATGAGCAATTAGACAACGACCGGCCGTTAGAGCGGTTGACGGAGACGGCTTGGCGTTGAAATGACAAAATCTATAAAATATAATGAATCTAGGAATTTATCAATAACAAGTCCTCTATTGAATTGAATGTTCTAAGGTGAGATTTCACTTAATACCTCTTGATTCAATAATCATAGTTTCTTTATAAGGAGGTAGTATTAAGTAAATAAAACTTATCACTAGAAACTAAGAAATATGTACCAATCACAATAATAGATAAAAATTTCCATTTATAAAACTTTAAAAATAACCGAAATTGTCTAATGTAGAAACAAAAATTAATTTTCATCTAAAAGATGGAACAACAATGGTAATCTCTGATTCTGGATAATGATCAGTTCCTAGAAAAAGCTTGAAAAGTTCAACTGTCTCAAACTTTTACCTTTTTTTCATCTCTTATGTAGATGGATTCTTTAACATCATTGGCCTTCGGTAGTTCAATCAATCCTATATAGAAACACTTATGTGAGATGCATTAAAACTTAATCACAACTTTTTTCTTATAATTGAAGCCAAATTAACTTCAGAACAAACCAAAGTATGATTTGTACTTTTTTTTCATGTGCCACGCATGACATTTGGCACAACCTTTCTTGACTTGTCCATACTTTGGCGGAAAAAACACCTTATACATCTTTATACTTCTTTATTTGACCCATCACAACAACATTAGTCCTTTAATTTCTTTTCTTACCCTTATCCTCAGATATCATAACGAAATGAGCACCCTCTACCTTTTCTGCTTCAGTCTATCTTCCTTTGGAGCATATGAAATGATCTCATTAAGAGCCAACTTCTCCTTTTGGTAGTTAAAATTGACCCTAAATTGTCTATGCTATGAGTGAAGTGTTAATAGAACCAAATTAACTAATAACCATGTATTGTTAGCTCTGACTCTATAGTTTTGAAGCAATATGAGCCATTTTGAAAATGTATTCCCTCATGTTCCTTTGTCAGTGGACTTCATGAAAATCAATCATTGTAGGTAAGTGATTGTTTTCATCTTATCGTTTTTCACAAAATGCTCTTAAATCTTCACAAGTTAATATGTAATTGCAATTATATTTTCTTCAATAGTTCCTCTATAAGGGTCTTCGGAATGTTCAGCTTTACGGTCATGAAACACTTTCAGTTGGATCATTCTCACTTCTCGTAGTGCTTCGCTGTATTAAAAGAACTATTTTCTATAAGAAGATTGGGAGTCTTTGTTTGAGATATAAGGTCTAGATCAATGCATACAAACAATATCATAATGCTCTCTTTTCCTGTCTTGAAATTTATGCCTCGAAGCACAAGAATGGTGCTAAAAAGGAAGAGATAAAAGATGCAGAAGCAGAAGCTATAAAACAACAAAGAACGAAAGCAGGTTGAAAAATATAATATTGAGTATCAAAGTGAATACGTATATGCAGAAGGTAAACTAAGATACGAATCAGGTTAGTAAAGATAAAGTTTTTGGATAATAACTTTAGTTGTAAAGGGCACTCTTGGTGTGATGATAAAAGATTATAGTAAATTCTATAAGTAATGAGTCCATCTTTGGATGGGTCTCATAACTCACACAGAAGCTTTATAATAATTGCGCAATCATCATCATATATATGTGAGTTATGTACATAAATATTGCCATTTCTCTGGGAAGGATAATATTAACAATGTACATAAAATCATCCAAATATCTATAATAATACAATTCATTGATATAGGTCACTTTCATGAAATATTCACTTCAAATATATCACTAGGGATATTGTAATTCTGTCTTAGAAATGATGTGAATTTAAATAAAACTTAGTTCATAAAAAACATAAAAAAATATTTTACTATGGATATCAATATCACAAATAAATAGTGGAGGATCTGATGATACAATAATTAACAAACAACAAACAAGTTGTCATTCCATATCAAAACATGGTTCTGATAGCACTTGATAAACAAAATCAATTTAAATTTAAGAGTAGTGAAATACTTGATGCCATTACTTTAATCTTCGGTATTGGTAGAGATCTCAAAAGGATGCAATAGGATCACAATGTCTTTCTGAGGAGCGTACACCTTCTCTCTTTGTTATCGATGGGAATGATAGATAAAGGTACATCCATCGTTTGGGATTGCTATTTTTTAATGGGCAAGAAACCATAACAACTGTCATTCACATTCTTCTTTTGTCCAACATCAAGAGGAATATTATAATTTTATTAAATGCAACAATAAAAAAATCAAGGAATTTTCAAAATCTTAATAGACTCTTGCAAAAAGGACGTGAAGAAACATGAAAATGTAATACAGAAAACTTGGTGTTTTATCGACTATGAACCAAGAGATGTATAATATGAATATAGTTTCTAAAGTTTGATGGCATTGTATTTATGAGAACCAGTACTTTATATGTGAAACTATTGATTCATATCTCGCATTACATTTTCTTATTTGTGTTGCTCATGCGGAGTGACATGTTTCAGCCATGCATCTACTTGGATTTTCACTAGTGCTCTTGAGATTTTGCCTAAAAATATCAGAGGAAGCAATCCAACCTCCACACCCATATACGTGGATTTTCATTAAGTATATACTTCCTTTATACACCTCCAATATCGGGCTATGATGTCCATTAAGAACATGCATGTTACCCTCACAACTTTAGATACTATCATTTATACACCCAGGGGCGGAGCCAGAAAATGTTTATAGGTGGGGCCAAAACACACACGGACAAACACACACACACACACACGATTCATGTCCAAATTATAAAATGAAATTGTCTGATTTATATCCGAATCATAAGACATGTTATGAGGCCAGCTATATGATTGAAAAAAGTTAATTAAAAATATAATAAAAAATGATAAATACGGTACACCAATATGCCTACTATGGAGAGATAGAAAAGTGCAGTTATCAAAAAAATCATTAAAAAGGATATTATTACGAAAAATACAAATGTTACATATATGGGAAAAATGAGACCGCATCCTTGGAGGAGCTAACTTGGCTCCCCCATCTCATTTTTCCTTTCCTTTTATTTTATTTTTTGAAAAATAAATCCGTAGAAATTCATCACTATATCCCTATATTATGTCATTCAAGTTTCATGTGAATCAAAGACTCCTTTTGTTCATCTAGGCAGTCACTTTTTAATGGTCGCGGAATTGTTGAAATCGACCCCATCTGGATGGAGGCTGTAGGAGTTTCTATTTCACACAAAACTTGAATGACATAATATAAGGATATAGCAATGAAACTCCACGAAAGAGTTTTTCAAAAAATGGAAAAAAATAAGGTGGGGTAGCCAATTTAGCTCTCCTAGGGGGCAACCCCAATTTACCCTATATATATATTAATGACATGCAATCAACCTTAATAAAATGAGATGGCATATGATTGGATATCCGACAAGACCATATTCGATCAATCTTCGAAATTGGTTAAGTTTAGATATCTATACATATTCCTAATCTCCAATTATAATTGAATCTGGTATACAGACGAATGGATGACCAATGCAAATGTAGTCATGTGAATGACAAAGTGGACTTTGGACTATTAGTGACGTTGAGTCGCCGATGTGACGACGATGAAGCTGTGATGAGTCGTTAACTGCTTGGATAATGAATTCGCACCAAGTCAGACGTGACCGACTACCGTGAAGGAGGCGGAGTTAGTGGGGGCTAGCATTGCCTGGAGAACACGTGCTTGCTATCGTGCTAACATTGCTAGACCAATGGTTTTCCATGTGAGGTGATGGAGAATAAATTTTCATGAATGGTAAGGCTGAGTTTGGATTGGTTTCAATATGAAATAATAGGAAAGGGGGAGTGGAAGGATGGAAGTTGAATCATTTCCTGGAAATTTAGAAAAATGATGGATAGAAATTAGGAATGCAAATAGATAAAAATATATTTGTATCCGACCGCTACCGTATCTGTTTATACATATTTTGACATCCGTATCCAATTTAAAATGTATATGAGTATGAATATCACTTTGATATCTGTAAACCTCCATATCCATATATGTTTATCCATTTTTAAACATAAATAAACTTGTAAACTTATTTTTAAATACATATAACATAATTTTATACATTCTTTCATCTGTTTGATATAATTACATTGATTTAAACTGATTAGATACATTCAAATTATTTGCATCAATCCAATACATGTATATTTAAGTTGATATATACAATATTTCTAATATTATTCACATGCGATAAATATCCGTTTTACAACCGTATCCATCTTTTATTATATTAATATAGTTTTCATATTTATTACGTAAATTTAGAAAAATGAGGAAGGAATGATGGTGGTACTTATAGAAGTTTAAAAAAATGGATTGTCCTTTATAGAAATTTCAAAAAAGGAAAAAAATGTTTCTAGAAATGGAAAATGGTAAGACTATTTAATAAATTACCAACTTGGGAGGGGGCCGTGGCCCCTACCCGCCGCCCTCTCCCTCCGCCCATGTATACACCATAGGAGTTGAGAATAATTGATAGTATCCTCTAAGTCGTCTACATAATTTCTTTTCCGATGTGGACTTTCTTCCTGGAATCTACGCTCATAAAGGTTGGATTTCCATCACTTCAATATTGACTTGGGTATGATCTCATTTTCCTAGGTGTACTCTCCACAAGTTTTTAACCTAGCGGTTTCATTATAAAATCTACTAAATTCGACTCATATCCCATATAATTCATGGATACGATGCCATCACCAATGAGTTATCTCATAAGATAATGTCCCAGATGAATATGCATGCTTCTTGCATTGTACGTTTTATTTTTAACTATTGCTATAGCAGCTTGGCTATCATAATGTCTGAATATGGATGTCATTGGTTTCATCTAAATGGGAAGATATGCCAAGAGGTTTCTCAACTTCACAACCTCAGGGCTTACCTCCTTAAAGGCAATGAACTCTAATTCCATTGTAGACCAAGCAATGCATGTTTGCTTGATTGATTTCTAATGCAGTAGTACACATATTGGTTGCATGGTTAAGGTTGGAGACACACACATAGATAGGGGTGTGCATGGGATGGGTACCCGATCCGTTCAAACATGATCCGCTCCGATCCATTATTACCGGGTTGACGGGAAGACCCGACCCACTACAACGGGTAACCATACTAACGGTTACCCGAATTATATGAATGAGTTTCGGTTACCCGCGGATACCCACGGATCACTAGAATACATCAATCTGTGATATGCTTGAGATGTGAAAGAGTCTAAATTAGAATTTTTAAGCCCAAATCAACGCTCATAAATATGCCATTGATATTGATTATATATTCACACATCTTTTGATTGAAAAGATCACGATGGACTAGAAGCCATCCGGATTAAATTATAATACTATATGATACAACTTCAGTCTTCATCGTACAAAGAATATGATGAAGTTGTTTTTACAATTTATGGATTATTGGAACAATATAATGTCATATGATTTAGAAGGTAATTATAGGGTTATAATAAAAAAGATTACACAATTTCGAAGTCGATAGGGTTATAATTAAAAAGATTACATAATTAAAAGGTAATTATAGGGTAATTATAGGATTATAAATAATAATAATAATAATTTAATTTCGTTTAAAATATAAATATGTAGAAGCCTCTTTGATAACCGCCCGAACGACTAAGGTAGAGGTAAAGAAATGGTCGTTGCGACCTCAATCACTCGGGCTAAGTATATCAAGAAAAATCGACCACTCAGAACATGTAAAACTAATAGAGCACAAAAGAGAGCGGTCCTAGCTATGAGATTAACCTGGTATAGCACCCAGGGTCGAACACAAGGAGCACAGATTGGCCTTGCGGCCTACGATGTAGTCAGAAATCCGAGAGAGTATTTTTTTAGTGTTTCTAAGGGTTTTTATCTTTTTTTTAGGATTTTTGGAATATAAAGAAAACAGGAAAAGCACACAAACAATTAACTTGAACAATTTATTTAATGCATTAAAAAGCAAGCAAAAATTCAGACAAAAATATTTTTATGTGTTTTGTATTTTTTTATGTTTTTGGTGAATTTTTGAGATTTTTCTGATGTTTATTTTATTTCCTAAAAATCCAACAGTGCGAAAAGCAAGGGGTACTGTCCAACCAGGCCCAAAACCCAAAGATAAAATATCTAAGGATCTCAAAGGGGCCTGGAGGTAATTTTCCTGTATACTAGAGAAAACAAGGAAAACTTGAGCACCAAAATTATTGTTTTTGAGTTTTTAAATTATTTATTATGATTTTTAGGAGTTTTGAGGTGTTTTTAAGTTTTTAGGGTTTTTACTCAATGAAAAATAGCCAAAATTGGCTAGAAAATCAAGGAACACAAAATAAACAGTAACTAATTTTTATGGAATTTTTAAAAGGGTTTTGATATTTTTTTGGGGTTTATGACTCTAAACAGTAGCAAAAATAAGGGTTTTTGAATTTTTAAAAATATCAAATGAAATCAAAAATGTCCTCAAAAATTCACAAAAATTCTACATCATGGCAGGAGCCATGTGTCTAATTTTCATCGAATTTGGAGGTGATTTGATATTTTATTCAAAGATAAAGGAGGGGCACTGTGCACAGGGACCAAAGTGCAAATACCCAAAGTTCTGGGGGGTCTGGTGCAAAATACCCAGCAAAACACGTGCCAAGCACGTGCCTGGGGCACTCAGGGACCCAAATGTAAGGAAAATAAGTTCCGAGGGCTTATTGGTAACAAGTACCAAAAGTCCAGGGGCTTATCTCCAAATAACCCAAAAAATATCGCACATGGGGAATTAAATCACGCACAGGGGCATAAATGCAAATAAAGAAAACTTTTTATCCAATCCATAACATCCAGAACTACAGGATTTATATTGCAAATAACCCAATAAAGTTCACGTGACGAAGCACGTGGTCCACGTAGACAGGGGTATAAGTGCAAATAAAGTAAGTACGAGGTCCTTAATGCAAATATCCCAGAAAATAAACAACTGAATTTAAAAATTATAGGACTAAAATGAAATAAAACAAACAGAGGGGCCTAAGATGAATTTACCCCTTTTATTATTATCGGCGGCCTGATGTGCGCCACGTGGCTGATCGGACGGTGGAGTACGGGTGCGACTTTAACTCTGGAAGGGCTGGCCTGATCGAACGGTGGACAGTATTCCACGTGGCAGATCTGACGGTGACGAAGCGTGGTGGAGATACTCTTGGTGAATCGACGGCTGAGAGTAGGACGCGTGGCGAATCTGACGGTTGAGGCTAGCTGGTGCCTCTCTCTCTGCGCGAGCGGTCAAGATCGACCCTCGGGATGATCGGACGGTGGCAGTGCTCCGCAGATGAATGGTTCATATCGGATCTGGAGCGAGGAGGATGATCTGACGGTTCTGGAGAATCCTGGAAGAACTGGTCGCCGGCGAGATTCGCCGGGCTCGTGCGTGCGCTAGGGTCCTCTGGAGAGCCTTCTGGAGGTCGGAGAAGAATCGCGGAAGGCTCCCGCGTCTGCTGGTGGTCTCCGACGAGCACACCGAGCTCCGAGGAGCTCGAGCGAAGGCGGCGGAGCCGGGTCTCCTGGCTGGATGGCGAAGAGTCTCAGATGACCCTTGTCTTGACCTGAAAAGCGAACCAGAAGACTCACGGGTCGAGGGCAAATTGCCTCGACCCGGTTAGGCGGCGTGAAGGTGCATGGTGCGTCGGAATGGAGAGCTCCGGCGAAGGTGGTCGGCGGAGGAGCTCGATTCCCAGATCCTGTGCGATCTGGGTTGGGTGAATGGGTGAAGAAGATGCGGAGAGGTCTGATGAAGATGATGGTCGGGTCGGAATGGCAGATGGGATATCGGAGGTGGCTGGCGACGGCGGCGGAGCTACGCTAACAGTAAGCTAAAAATCGAAACCTACTCTAATCTACGGCCTAAGTGATCTACCTGGGTGGTCGGAGAGACTGGGGAAGAGCAGGTGGTGCTCCTGGTCGTAGCCTCAAGGGTCGTCTCGGCCCGAGGCTCGGTGCTCACGCTGGTGGCGGAGCAACGGCGGCGCGAAGCTGCCGGATCGATGGTCGGGGCACCCTCTCCTCACTGCAACAGGGGCAAACGCGAGCTGTCACCTCGGTGATTGCTCTGGAGGTCACGGGAATGAAAGTGGCGAGCCAAAGATGAGGCGCGGAGGCGGCGGAGGTCGGGATATATATGGAGACAGGGCAGATTAGGGTTGAATGGAGGCAGCTATGGAAGGCGTGGATCCCACGGCGAAGGATCCGACGAGGATGTCGGATGAACGGCGAAGAATCCGGGCGCGGGGTTCGCGGGGGCGACAGGCTGGAGACGCGTGGAGAAATCGACGAAGTCGGGTCGGGCGCGAGTCGACGCAAAAGGAAAGAGTCCGCGGGGGAGTTGACCGGGGTCAACAATCCCCCGTGGACCAATCAGGAGCTGCCACGTTTTTAATTTTTTGTTTATTTAATTTAAGGTAGAAAAAGGCCGAATTAAGAAAAACTCAAAACATGAAATATTTTTCTTTTATTTTTTTCTATTTTTTGGTGATTTTTAATTAATTTTTGGAAATAAAAATAGGGTAGCTATATATATATATAGGTATATGTACATTATATAGATTTTAATTTTTGATTTTTTTATTTGTTATTTTTATGTATTTTCATGCCCATTTTATACTTTATTTATTTACATCATAAAATAAAGAACAAAATGGTATTTTTATTTTATTTTAATTATTTATACACAAGGGTGAAATAAATAGTTGTATACATTTATATACATGGTATCTATACAATGTATTTTTGTATTTTTAATTTTGTAATTTTTATTTGATTTTTGTTTTGTTTCTTGTTATTTTATGTATTTACAATATGTAACATAGAATATTTACAAAAAGTTTAGAAAATAATTTTATTTATTTATAGGGTTAAATAAATAAAGGATGATGGTCTATGTACATGGTGAAAGGGCATTTTTGGAATTTTGATTTTTAAATTTTTATTTTGTTTTTAATAGTTTCTACAAAATGTATACAAGCATATTTTTGGGTGAGGAAAATATAATTTTATTTATTTACAAAAGTATGTACACATGAGCTCCTATCTCCCTCTACTTTGGCTTTTATGCGGTCAGGCCCATACTGAGCCCTCCCTTGGGTTAGGTTGCTCAATATTTATTCTAAATATTTCCCTCTTTTTCTTTTTACTCTTTATTCTTTTATTTTTGCACAAAAGCATGCTAATTATATCTTTTTACACAATGCATGCTTTTGGTAATTATTTGTATTTACACATATTTACATGTATTTGCAAAGATTTTTGTAGCTAAAATAGAAGAATAAAGAGTGATGAATGGGTATTCATCACCCTCCTATACTTAACTTTGCTAGTCCCTTAGCAAACACTTATTTGAAAAAGAAGTGAAAAAGAAAGAAAAAGAAAAAGAAAAAGAGGATGTACATGGATCAAGGTTGAATTATTAAACTTTCCTTTATTAACTTGAAATATGGAGCTCGATTAGATCTTTGGATTATTAATGTGTAGGAACCTTATTTGGACTTAAGCTTAAAACTCAACAGTCTCCAAGTTCCACCAATCTATGGGCAAGACTCCTTAATAAACCAGATCAGAACAAGTCTACATACACAAACTCTAATGACCATGAATCTTTCCATGCGGTGTAAGTGATGTGTGACTCCCCACCTCAGAAGTAACAAAGAAACAACCTCCCTCAACCTGGTAACTCTAATGCCTCGGTCTAGCAACTCTTTCCTCAAGAAGCGGGGTATTCCCTTCTAAGTTCAAGTGCAACCGGCTCAAGAAGAGGGGGTAGAAGTATAGAGTTTTGGAAGCTTAGCCAGTGTAGCTAAGTCTCCCGCTGCAAGCTTCATGAGATGTAACATGGATACCATAAGCTTTGCTTTATTTGACTATATACACTCCGGTGGGGTTATTAAATTTTCAATCCGACCCACCACTTTTTTGGAGTTCTTTTTGCATTTTTGCAATATTTTTTTTTCAAAGACTTCTGTACAACATATCTACATGGTGCAGCATATAAGAAATTTCCCCTTGAGCCAGTAGACTATCCCTCTTTTGAAGCTTTATTGCAACCCACAGCTTCTGTCTTTAGCCTTCATCACCACTAGACCAAGTTGAGGTGCACTTCCTTCACTATAAGAAGAAGAGAGGTTCCGCCTAGAAGTACTACCCTCATATGCTACCCCAAGCCAAAGGAAACTGCCTCCTCACCACCTCATCCGTGGAGAGCCATGTGTAAGTGCAGGTGCAAGTCAAGCCATTGTCTCTAAGAGTCATGCATGTGTTGTTAAGTGCTCTACTTAGGCTCATCAAGATGACATATGCTCATGGCCTAGTGGACTCAAAGAATTAAGTCCTTATGGACCTGAAAAGCTTTAACCCTAAGTCATATAAGGTTCCTCTTAAAGTTAAGTGGATTAAGATCTTTTTCAAGCTCCATTTCTCAATTTAATTCCAGGCTTAGTTTAAATGTCAACTCTTATCCAGGAAAAACTATATACATATATGTACACAAGATGCTATTTACAAATGTTTTACAACTATGCAAAATTTTTGAAAAATGTTTTGAAATCATGAATAAATGATGCATGAGGTGCAAGTTTTGCAAAGAGATATTTACAAACATTTACACAAGATTTTTGCAAACTTTTGATTTTCAAAACATTTTGGCAAAATTTTGTACTATATACTTAATTTTGATACAAAATATTTACACAAGCTTTACACAAAAGATTTTTGAAATCATTTTTACAAAAATACTTTGTACATTAGCTATGTATGTGCAAGATAAAAGAGGTTTATGTACATGAAAAAATTTTTAAATTTTTGTGATTTTTAGCCATTTTATTTATTAACACACTCACACAAAGTACGAGTTATGGCTAAAGTATATATGAAATATATACACACCCCCCCTATACTTAGATCGAACGATGTCCTCAGAGTGATCAAGAGCGATGAAGAAGACATAACTCGTGCTTAGTAAAAGGGAAGTGAAAAGGAATGGCTAAGTACCGGAATGAATAAATGAATAGAATGAGAGGAACTCGGTGGTCTCCCCCTATACTTAGGATTAACTAATCCTAAGTATAGCAAGCTGTACATGAAGGGAAAGCCGAGTGAAGAAGATACAGAATCTGCCCCCCCTATACTTAGGGTAAAATATCCCTAAGTATAGGCAGCAAAAACAGGAGCAGAAAGAATGAAAAGAATACTCGCAGGTCCGACATTCCCCCCTATACTTAGGGTAAAGTACACCCTAAGTATAGCATAATCACAGGATGAGAAAAGGGATGTGGGACTAAAGAATAGAATGATATGGACAACTGGATCTATACAGGCGGAGGAACAGTGAAAATCAGGCGTGAGATGCAAAAGATGTGAGTCAAAAGACCACATCTCACGCAAAATGAATAGGGGCACAAATAAAAACGTCCCGCGGCTCATGATCTAGAAATGGTTTTAGCCGCTGGCCGTTCACTCGGAAGGTACTCTCAGAAGATAACTCAGATATATCAATGCTTCCGTTATCGTGTACCTTCCTGACCAAGTAAGGTCCCTTCCATTTGCTCTGTAGCTTCCCTGGAAATAATCTAAGCCTCGCATCAAACAGCCATACTTTCTGTCCAATCTCAAAATGCTTGTGGCTGATATGAGAATCATGCCACTCCTTCACTTTCTCCTTATAATGTAAGCTGCTTGAGAAAGCTGTATCTCTAAGCTCCTCCAGGGCAGCTAACTCTGCCCTCCTCTGGTTTCCAATACCATCTGGATCCATCAAAATATCTGTGACTGCCCAAAGTGACTTGTACCTCAGCTCAACAGGTAGATGGCATGGCTTGCCATAAACGAGGCGAAAGGGAGATGTGCCCAATGGAGTCTTGAAAGACGTCCGATATGCCCACAAGACCGAGTCCAAAAGCTGTGACCAATTCTTTCGATCAGGGCAGACGACTTTCTGTAAAATATTCTTGATCTCCCTATTCGACACCTCAGCTAGACCATTTGTCTGTGGATGGTAAGGTGTGGCAACACGATGGTCTATACTGAACTCGCTAGCAAGGGCCTTCACCTGGTCGTTGACGAAATGAGACCCCCCATCAGAAATCAAGACTCGTGGAACCCCGAACCGCGTGATGATGTGTTTTCTCAAAAATCTGCAAACTGTCCTCGCATCAGCGGCTCGGGCGGGGATAGCCTCAACCCAACGACTAACATAATCTACGGCCAACAGAATGTACTCAAATCCCTGACTCTTAGGGAATGGACCCATGAAATCGATGCCCCATGCGTCGAAAACCTCACAGAAGTGAATGGGCTGCATCGGCATCATATCACGCTGTCCACAAGTGCCCATCCTCTGACAGTCAGTACACCTCTTCACGAACTCATCAGAGTCCTTGAAGAGGGTAGGCCACCACAAGCCGGATTGGAGCACTTTCTGTGCCGTTCTTCTCCCAGAATGATGTCCTCCTGCCTCAAGCTTGTGGCAGTAAGTGAGGACACTATGATGCTCCTCTTGAGGAATACACCGACGCCAGATGCTATCCCCTCCTTCGTGGTAAAGGATGGGATCTTCCCAGTGGTAGGACTTGGCCTTCGCAAGGAAGGTCTCACGCCTCTGCCTGGGCCAATCTTGTGGGACTTTCCCAGCAACGAGAAAGTTCACAATATCGGCGTACCACGGGAGTGAGGCTATAGCAAGGATCGCCTCATCTGGGAAGGTATCTCGAATAGGATCAATCTGCTCAGAATCCTCAGGTTGCTCTAATCGGGAAAGATGATCCGCCACCACATTCTTGACTCCAGGCTTATCCTTGATCTCAATGTCGAACTCCTGGAGTAGAAGGATCCATCTAGTCAATCTGGCCTTGGCATCCTTCTTTGCCATGAGGTACCTGATGGCGGTGTGATCTGTAAACAAAGTCACTCTAGATCCAATGATATACGATCTGAACTTATCTAGGGCGAACACTACTGCTAGCATCTCTTTCTCTGTGACCGTATAATTCCGCTGGGCGGAATCCAATGTGCGGCTAGCATAGTGTATGGCAAATGGAACTCCATCCCTCCTCTGTCCCAGAACTGCCCCCACGGCAAAATCGGAGGCGTCCGTCATGATCTCGAATGGAAGAGACCAATCGGGTGGCTGAAGGACAGGAGCCTCAATAACACACTGTTGGAGAGTCTCAAAGGACGAAAGACACTTGTCATCGACAAGGAACTCGGTGTCTTTCATCAAGAGATCAGTCAACGGTCGGGCGATCTTGCTGAAATCATGAATGAATCTCCTATAAAAACCAACGTGCCCCAGAAATGACCGTAGCTGCTTCAAATTGGACGGCGGTGCGAGTTTTCTAATGACGTCAACCTTGGCCGGATCAACCTCCATGCCCCTGTTGGAGATGATGTGGCCAAGCACCGTCCCTTGAGTCACCATGAAGTGACTCTTCTCCCAAGACAGAACCAAGCGGGTAGCAATACATCGCTGGAGCACTCGGTCTAGGCAGTCAAGACAGGAATCGAATCCGTCGCCGTAAACCGAGAAGTCGTCCATGAAGACCTCCAAACACTCCCCTACCATGTCCGAAAAGATCGACAGCATGCACCTCTGAAAAGTCGCAGGGGCGTTGCATAGCCCAAATGGCATGCGTCGAAAGGCGTATGTACCGAAGGGACAGGTAAAGGTGGTCTTCTCCTGATCCTCAGGAGCGATGGCCACCTGATTATAGCCCGAGTACCCATCCAGGAAGCAATAATGGCTCTTCCCTGCCAGACTCTCTATGATCTGATCAATAAAAGGCAGGGGGAAATGGTCCTTCTTGGTGGCCTGGTTGAGTCTCCTGTAGTCAACACAAACCCGCCAAGAGGTGGGTACTCGTGTAGCAATCTCCTCTCCCGACTCACTGATCACAGTCGTGATGCCCGTCTTCTTGGGCACCACATGCAAAGGGCTAACCCACTTGGAGTCGGAAATGGGATAAATAAAATCTGCACTCCACCATTTTGATATTTCCTTCATGACAACCTTTCGTAGGTTGGGGTTCAGTCGCCGCTGGAACTCACTCGATGGCTTTGCCCCTTCCTCGAGATAGATATGGTGGGAGCACAACGAGGGACTAATCCCATGGAGATCTGCTACGCTCCATCCAATTGCCTTGCGGTTCTTTTCAAGAACCCCCATCAGACGGGATTCTTGTTCTCCAGTCAGATCGGCAGAGATGATGACTGGGTACATCTCAGACTCTCCCGCAAGGAATCGATACTTCAGCGAAGTAGGGAGCGGCTTTAGCTCTGGACAGCTGGGTGCTGGCAAATCTGGCTTCTGAAGAAGATGTGTATATGCGGACAATTCTGCCAAATCTGCCTGGGAAAATGATAAAGAACTCTCACAAACTTGATCTGGAGAAGGCGGGTCCTCTGCATTGTCTCTGATCTGCTCTACCTCTACCTCCTCCTCATCTATAGGCTCAGGTGGATCCAGGTCTGGCATCTGATCATCACAATCTGCCCAATCAGATTCTGAATCCGAGGGATCTGTATCAACTGCGGTGGCATCAGTACCACCGTAGAGCAGGGTGGCCTCAGTACCACCATCACTGAAAATCGTGTCGCGATCAAGGTCCGACTCTGCTGACTCAATAGTATCCTGAACCAGGGCTGTGCTCTCCAGACTATCCTCTGCTATCATCTCTGCATCAGCTGTATCTGAATATGAGAGGATGGTCTGTGCTGCAGGATCTGCCCAAGCTGCCTCATCATCTGTGATCACAAAATCACAGTCCTGGTGTATGTCTGGCTCTGTATCTGTCAGCTGTTCTGAATCTGTACTGCCCTCTGAGCGGGATCTATCTCTGGCTCTGTGGTCCTTAACCGTCTCTATTTGTATACTCTCGCCCTGGACGCGAAAGAATACCTTCCCACTGTCATGGTCAGTCACTGCCTTGGCTGTGGCCAAGAACGGGCGACCGAGGATGATGGGGGAATCGGTCAACGAGTCAGGGGTCTCCATGTCCAGCACTACGAAGTCCACGGGGAATTGCAAACCCTGAATTGTGACGACAACGTCTCGCAACAACCCCTTTGGCCTCTT
Source organism: Ottelia alismoides (assembly GCA_037367405.1). Lineage (NCBI taxonomy): Eukaryota > Viridiplantae > Streptophyta > Magnoliopsida > Alismatales > Hydrocharitaceae > Ottelia > Ottelia alismoides. The sequence goes on from JAZKJV010000803.1 coordinate 239,386, forward strand.
GACAGACCGATCAGCAAACTGAAGGTATGTCCTGCTCTGTCTAAGAGTGCCCAACTCTAAGTGGTTGAGAAGGGCTGCCGGAAGAAGGTTGATCGACGATCCGCTATCTAATAGAGTACGGTCGAACCTCTGCTCACTAATCTGACATCTGACATATGGGGCTCCTAAATCTGGCCTCTTGGTAGGCAGATGGTTCTGGATCGCGTAACACGTGGCTTTTGTCAACACATGAATCTCTGCGGTTTTGTTCCTCTTCTTCCTCCTGACTGTGGTTCTGTCTCTCAAGGATCGCTGAAGAAGAGGGATGTGTTGCAAAGCCTCACGGAGGGTCAGCTGGATGTGAAATCGGTCTATCATGCTCTGGCTGAACTCCTCCTGCTCTCTCTTTTTTGGATCTTTTTCTCTTTTCTTCCCCTTCCCCAACTCAAGGGCTCTAGGAAAGGGGATCACAGGGTCCTTCTCAGATGAAGGACTAGGAATAGGCCTAGACGGTTCGATGACCGGATCCTCACATACATCATTCACCACAGTGGGATCAGAAGAAACTAAACCTTTTCCTTTATTCAAAATAGAGTTCTGAGATACATCCACACGAGAAAAGACAACATCTCTATCAGAATGAATATTGGTGGCCTTAGTGCCACCTCTAGCTGGCTCTAGACGTCTTGCGGCCTCAGTACCGCGGGCTGGCTCGGCTCTGCTGGTGGCGTCAGTACCACCTCCTCGATATGGTGAAGCGGCGGCTTCAGTACCGCTGGCGGAATCAGCATCTCGGGTGGCATCAGTACCACCGTCATCATCATGTGTGGCTTCAGTACTGCTCTCCTCTTCCTCATCTGGCGCTCTATATGGATCCTCGCGTTGTCGCTCAGATGAGGCGCCGCCTGCTGGTCTTCTACCGCTCCTAAGTGTGACAAAATCAGCATCAAATAGATCCGACGATATATCATCAAATGAGTCACTAGGAGTGGTAGGCTCAGTGTGAACTACCTGCTCAGACTTCCTCTTCAAGCTATTCGGATTAGGCTCGATCTGTGCAGGGATGGCGGCCTTCCCTCTCATCAGGTCCCGCATTTCCTGGTGGAACTCGTCCATCTCCCGTCTAAATGTAGCCTGCTGCTCTGTGAAGATGCGGGCTAGATCATCCATGGCGGGGCTCTCATGGGAGCCCGACGGGTTGCCTCTCTGGTAATGAGGCTGCTGGACCTGGTGCTGCTGCGGCTGAGAGGGGTAAGAGGAAGGATGCTGCTGCTGGTGAGCCTGCTGCTCACGTCTCCAAATCTGTCCCTGCTGCTGGTAGGGACGAGGTACGAAGGATGATGGCTGGTGTGGCTGGTATGCTGGGGGCTGCTGGTGATCTCTCTGCTGGGAGTACTGCCCTCCCTGACCGGCTGGCTGCTGTTGGGACTGGTTACCCCCATTCCCCCACCTGAATCCGGGATGGTCTCGTCGGATTCCAGGTTGAGGACGGTCATACCAAATCCCGTTGACATCCATCAACGGCTCAGCATCAAAGGGGTCTGGTGGGAGTACTCCCAGAGGCTGATCCGGCTGATATACCACCATCTGTAAGTCTGGAGATGGTGGTGACTGGTAAGAGGGCTGCTGCTGCTGGTACGGCTCCGCCTGTACAAGGTGAACTTGTCTAGGCTGCTGCAAGGAGCTGGAGCGCTGGGACGAGCTGCGGCTGCCACCGGAATCGCCTCGCGATTGAAGACGGGGCTGAGAAGCCGTCTGTGCCTCCTGAAGACACAAGAGATGGGTCTTCACGTCGCTCAGAGTTTGTGCCATCTGCTCCATCTGAGTTATGCCCTGGCACTGCTTCTTCTCTATTGTTTCCATGTGGTCCAACTTCTCACTGATAATCCCCATGTCCGCAGCGGCCGACTCTGCCTGTGCGGCTGCAACTGTGGACGAACTGGATGGACCTGCATCAACCCGTGCTATCCGCTGGTACTGCACGGGTCCTGGCGGCTGCTGAGATCTCTGTGTGTATAACCGAGTCTGGGACATCACCATGTAATTTTCGGCCATCTCCTCGTAGATGGCCCAGACTTGGTTGTGGTCCTTGGCAAAGTAGGACCCGCCGCAAGAAGCATTCACCAGACCCTGAAGCTCTGGCGTCATCCCACTAAAGAAGCTCTGAACTAGGTTCGGCTTGGAAATGTCGTGGTGTGGGCATCTATCCAGAAGCTCTCTGAACCTCTCCCATGCCTCATGAAACTGCTCGTTAGGGAGCATGGAGAAGTTGTTGATCAGGGCCCTCGCTGCATTCGTTCGCCCGAGTGGATAGTACTTGTTCAAGTACTCGGTGCGGAGCTGCTCCCAGGTGTAGACAAACTTCCCTAAATGCTTCAGCCAGGCGGCTGCTCTATCTGCCAGTGAAAAAGGGAAGGCCATCATCCGAATCGTATCCTGGTCCACATGACGGTCGTGGACAGTGCTGCAGATCATCAAAAACTCCTGGAGATGGAGGTGGAGCTCCTCGGTGGCAAGTCCGTGAAAATGAGGAAGCATCTGCAGGGTATTCGGAGGGAACTTGAAATCCCCCACGATAGCAGGTACCACCACCCAATGGTGCATCAGTGTAGATCCGGGGTTGTGTAACTCCCGCATCGTTCTCGGTGGTCCTGCTCCGGCGGCGGCTGCCGCTGCGGCTGCTGCCTCTGCATCAGCATCAGGAATGTCCTCAGGCTCGCTCTGATCTCTCTCTTCTCTGAGTCGCTCCAACTCCCTTCTCATCTCAATCATAAAAGCTCCCTGATCGCGTAGCTGCTGCTGTACTGTCTCTAATGATGCGATCAGGGTGGAGTTGATCGCTCCCTGGTCTAATACAAAATGTTCGGGTTGGCGATCATCTGAACTGCCGGCTCCGGCCATAGTGACGTCTGCAAAATCAGATGAGCCCAACTCAGGTTCTGTCAAATTAATTCGTCTTTCCTCGGGCTCATGTCTCTCAGTAGCAAAAGAAAGGGGATCGAGGGGGAACAGGGTGGAATCGAACTCGGGCCTGGAGAGCTGGTCTCGACTCTCACGGGCCAACCTAGATGGTGAAGTAGACGCGCCTGAAAGCGGTGCAGCCAGAGGCTGCCTAAGAGATCGTCTACCCATCATCTTGATCTGGCGAGTTGGGCGGATGGGATCTGGAGAAAATATGATTGCAAAGCAAACCCCCGGTTCACCAACGCAACACAATCTGAAGACCGTGAAAGCTCGGTCAATTTATCTTGTCAATTTTTATTGGGTGAACACACAGAATATCAGAGCGATTACGTGACCTGCTGGGATACCCGATACTCTCTCAACCGACTGTCCCGCACAGTAGAGTCGGTAATCAGTCGAGATGAGCACCGGAGGGCTTTACCTAGTGTTCGGGTCACTCTCTCGCACAATCAAATCAAACAATGAGGGGGTTGCTCTCCCCAAGACAATTTTTTAGGTGAAGTGTCTTTTAGGGTCAATAGTGTTATCCAGTCCCAATTTTTTTTTGTTTTTCTTTTTAATTTTTTTTTTCAAAATAAATACAAGCGGCCTAACGAATTTTCCGATTCTCCTGATGATTAAGCCAAAAACAGAGGGAGAAAACGAAAAAGCCGATGCGCGAAGAAATCAATGATGCATGCAGAGAAAGAAATGCGTACCTTGTCTCCAGCACTCTACATGCAAGTGATCCGCGCAGAATTTAAAGACAGAATTAAACTACCTAAATGGTGCAGCGAGGAAAAACTGAGTCCTAGATGAGCAATTCCTAGCGCAGAACCGTCTAATTTAGTCACTCGCCCTTGATCCAAAGAGTCCGGTCTTGGCCCACCCCTCCTCTTCTCGACAGGTCGAGTTCAGGAGTAGCGCTTGTGGGGAAGGCTCGCGGCGCGTAGGTTCTCAGGAAAGCGACTAAGTTATTTTTATTATTTATTATTAGTAGGTCCAATTAACGATCTATAGGAACAGATAAGCAATTAAGTGTGGGGACCCTACTAATTACGGTACAAGCAAGAGAAATTCCTAAATCTAGGGGCTCGAGAAAAACCGCGTAAACACCGGAAAAGGCAGCTAGCTATCAAAACCGCAGAAAAAGCCGCGAAAATCCAAATGGGTCCCCCGAGCACACCGGTACTCGGCGAAACAGACCCGCTAAGTTACAAGTGTCCACAAATGTCCAAGTTCTATATTATTACAAACAATATTGTTCTCTTCTCAAAATAAAATTCTTCTTCCTCCTCTCCCTGCTCTTCCTCCTATGCGGGTCCTCAAAAATAAACTCCAAGTTGTCCACGTAGTAGCTCGCACAAAAATCAAAGAGAGAGAGTGTCAGAAAACAATGATAATATAGAGAGACAATATGGAAAAAAAATGACTACAAAGCCGTGCTCCCCGGCAACGGCGCCATTCTGATAACCGCCCGAACGACTAAGGTAAAGGTAAAGAAATGGTCGTTGCGACCTCAATCACTCGGGCTAAGTATATCAAGAAAAATCGACCACTCAGAACATGTAAAACTAATAGAGCACAAAAGAGAGCGGTCCTAGCTATGAGATTAACCTGGTATAGCACCCAGGGTCGAACACAAGGAGCACAGATTGGCCTTGCGGCCTACGATGTAGTCAGAAATCCGAGAGAGTATTTTTTTAGTGTTTCTAAGGGTTTTTATCTTTTTTTTAGGATTTTTGGAATATAAAGAAAACAGGAAAAGCACACAAACAATTAACTTGAACAATTTATTTAATGCATTAAAAAGCAAGCAAAAATTCAGACAAAAATATTTTTATGTGTTTTGTATTTTTTTATGTTTTTGGTGAATTTTTGAGATTTTTCTGATGTTTATTTTATTTCCTAAAAATCCAACAGTGCGAAAAGCAAGGGGTACTGTCCAACCAGGCCCAAAACCCAAAGATAAAATATCTAAGGATCTCAAAGGGGCCTGGAGGTAATTTTCCTGTATACTAGAGAAAACAAGGAAAACTTGAGCACCAAAATTATTGTTTTTGAGTTTTTAAATTATTTATTATGATTTTTAGGAGTTTTGAGGTGTTTTTAAGTTTTTAGGGTTTTTACTCAATGAAAAATAGCCAAAATTGGCTAGAAAATCAAGGAACACAAAATAAACAGTAACTAATTTTTATGGAATTTTTAAAAGGGTTTTGATATTTTTTTGGGGTTTATGACTCTAAACAGTAGCAAAAATAAGGGTTTTTGAATTTTTAAAAATATCAAATGAAATCAAAAATGTCCTCAAAAATTCACAAAAATTCTACATCATGGCAGGAGCCATGTGTCTAATTTTCATCGAATTTGGAGGTGATTTGATATTTTATTCAAAGATAAAGGAGGGGCACTGTGCACAGGGACCAAAGTGCAAATACCCAAAGTTCTGGGGGGTCTGGTGCAAAATACCCAGCAAAACACGTGCCAAGCACGTGCCTGGGGCACTCAGGGACCCAAATGTAAGGAAAATAAGTTCCGAGGGCTTATTGGTAACAAGTACCAAAAGTCCAGGGGCTTATCTGCAAATAACCCAAAAAATATCGCACATGGGGAATTAAATCACGCACAGGGGCATAAATGCAAATAAAGAAAACTTTTTATCCAATCCATAACATCCATAACTACAGGATTTATATTGCAAATAACCCAATAAAGTTCACGTGACGAAGCACGTGGTCCACGTAGACAGGGGTATAAGTGCAAATAAAGTAAGTACGAGGTCCTTAATGCAAATATCTCAGAAAATAAACAACTGAATTTAAAAATTACAGGACTAAAATGAAATAAAACAAACAGAGGGGCCTAAGATGAATTTACCCCTTTTATTATTATCGACGGCCTGATGTGCGCCACGTGGCTGATCGGACGGTGGAGTACGGGTGCGACTTTAACTCTGGAAGGGCTGGCCTGATCGAACGGTGGACAGTATTCCACGTGGCAGATCTGACGGTGACGAAGCGTGGTGGAGATACTCTTGGTGAATCGACGGCTGAGAGTAGGACGTGTGGCGAATCTGACGGTTGAGGCTAGCTGGTGCCTCTCTCTCTGCGCGAGCGGTCAAGATCGACCCTCGGGATGATCGGACGGTGGCAGTGCTCTGCAGATGAATGGTTCAGATCGGATCTGGAGCGAGGAGGATGATCTGACGGTTCTGGAGAATCCTGGAAGAACTGGTCGCCGGCGAGATTCGCCGGGCTCGTGCGTGCGCTAGGGTCCTCTGGAGAGCCTTCTGGAGGTCGGAGAAGAATCGCGGAAGGCTCCCGCGTCTGCTGGTGGTCTCCGACGAGCACACCGAGCTCCGAGGAGCTCGAGCGAAGGCGGCGGAGCCGGGTCTCCTGGCTGGATGGCGAAGAGTCTCAGATGACCCTTGTCTTGACCTGAAAAGCGAACCAGAAGACTCACGGGTCGAGGGCAAATTGCCTCGACCCGGTTAGGCGGCGTGAAGGTGCATGGTGCGTCGGAATGGAGAGCTCCGGCGAAGGTGGTCGGCGGAGGAGCTCGATTCCCAGATCCTGTGCGATCTGGGTTGGGTGAATGGGTGAAGAAGATGCGGAGAGGTCTGATGAAGATGATGGTCGGGTCGGAATGGCAGATGGGATATCGGAGGTGGCTGGCGACGGCGGCGGAGCTACGCTAACAGTAAGCTAAAAATCGAAACCTACTCTAATCTACGGCCTAAGTGATCTACCTGGGTGGTCGGAGAGACTGGGGAAGAGCAGGTGGTGCTCCTGGTCGTAGCCTCAAGGGTCGTCTCGGCCCGAGGCTCGGTGCTCACGCTGGTGGCGGAGCAACGGCGGCGCGAAGCTGCCGGATCGATGGTCGGGGCACCCTCTCCTCACTGCAACAGGGGCAAACGCGAGCTGTCACCTCGGTGATTGCTCTGGAGGTCACGGGAATGAAAGTGGCGAGCCAAAGATGAGGCGCGGAGGCGGCGGAGGTCGGGATATATATGGAGACAGGGCAGATTAGGGTTGAATGGAGGCAGCTATGGAAGGCGTGGATCCCACGGCGAAGGATCCGGCGAGGATGTCGGATGAACGGCGAAGAATCCGGGCGCGGGGTTCGCGGGGGCGACAGGCTGGAGACGCGTGGAGAAATCGACGAAGTCGGGTCGGGCGCGAGTCGACGCAAAAGGAAAGAGTCCGCGGGGGAGTTGACCGGGGTCAACAATCCCCCGTGGACCAATCAGGAGCTGCCACATTTTTAATTTTTTGTTTATTTAATTTAAGGTAGAAAAAGGCCGAATTAAGAAAAACTCAAAACATGAAATATTTTTCTTTTATTTTTTTTCTATTTTTTGGTGATTTTTAATTAATTTTTGGAAATAAAAATAGGGTAGCTATATATATAGGTATATGTACACTATATAGATTTTAATTTTTGATTTTTTTATTTGTTATTTTTATGTATTTTCATGCTCATTTTATACTTTATTTATTTACATCATAAAATAAAGAACAAAATGGTATTTTTATTTTATTTTAATTATTTATACACAAGGGTGAAATAAATAGTTGTATACATTTATATACATGGTATCTATACAATGTATTTTTGTATTTTTAATTTTGTAATTTTTATTTGATTTTTGTTTTGTTTCTTGTTATTTTATGTATTTACAATATGTAACATAGAATATTTACAAAAAGTTTAGAAAATAATTTTATTTATTTATAGGGTTAAATAAATAAAGGATGATGGTCTATGTACATGGTGAAAGGGCATTTTTGGAATTTTGATTTTTAAATTTTTATTTTGTTTTTAATAGTTTCTACAAAATGTATACAAGCATATTTTTGGGTGAGGAAAATATAATTTTATTTATTTACAAAAGTATGTACACATGAGCTCCTATCTCCCTCTACTTTGGCTTTTATGCGGTCAGGCCCATGCTGAGCCCTCCCTTGGGTTAGGTTGCTCAATATTTATTCTAAATATTTCCCTCTTTTTCTTTTTACTCTTTATTCTTTTATTTGTGCACAAAAGCATGCTAATTATATCTTTTTACACAATGCATGCTTTTGGTAATTATTTGTATTTACACATATTTACATGTATTTGCAAAGGTTTTTGTAGCTAAAATAGAAGAATAAAGAGTGATGAATGGGTATTCATCACTCTTCTCTTGAATTCATTCGACTCAATCTCAATTCATGCATTTTTTTATCTCGATTCTAAGTAACGATCTCAATCGCAAGCAATTTCGAAGTCGATAGGGCGGAGAATTGATCCGAGCCACCCCGAACCCAACTTTGAACCGACCCGTAAAAACCCGGATGCGGCCCGAACCCGATGTCTATTCGGGCCGGGCTCGGGCCCTCATTTATTTTAAATAGGGCATTCGGGCCGGACCCATCCCGAACCCGCTGAAACCTCGAGTTGACCCGACCTAACCCGTGCCTCCACACCTTAATATAATAATACTAGTATTTATACAGATTGCATTTTGCATAAAATGATGCAGAGAAAAGAAAAGATAACAAAGAGGCTGAATGAATTTATGTCTATATTTTAAGAAGAATAAGCTAAGGATAAGATTGTCTTGCTACGGATTACACAATCAAAATGGAAGAATTTTAATTCAAGCAAGTATTGTGATCTAATTCATGCAACTTGTGAATTATTAGTCTGCTTGGGACGGGTCGCGGCTGGTCCGAGCCCGAGTCCGAACCTACGTGCCTTTGGTCGGGCCCAGACTCTTGAATTTCAAAATTATGCGGGCCTCAACCCAGTCCACATCTCGGAAAAAATGATGGGCCGGGGATGGGCTTTCTCGGGTTGGGTTGGGGCGAGCTAGAAGTCGGTGAAATGAGATTGCCAAACCCATGGATAATGATTGTGTTGGAGAAGCAATGAGATTCGTCAACCCATAGACATTGTCTGAATTAAAGGGGCAATGAAATGGATCGACCCGCGGGTATCCATGGATCATAGGGTCGGAACTCCGTATGTCATGGATCAAATGGGTCGGGTACCCGATCCAGAATGTTATGTTGGATACCCATGGGTTTAGGATCGATCCGTACGGATCGGATCGGGTACCGTTTAACCCATAAACCATGCACAGCCCTACACATAGACACAATTAATAAGATAAATAAATGGGCTTGTATCCTTTAAGCATAGTTCATGGCATTCTTATTCGTTTAATATCGTTGATTGTTAGGCACTTGTTGACCTATTTGTTGAAATATATTTTCTCTATAAGTATGTTGTTATATGTAAATGAAATGAATGTGAACTAAGTACCATCCCTATCTAGTTAAACATTGTTGCTATATAGTTATATGTTTTCACATTGCATATTTAATAATATTTCTATTTACCTTTTTATTTTATAGAACTTTTATGTTATCTTTAATGTGTGTACTTTTTCTCATTCTTTAACTAATGATCAAGGTGCATGAGCAGAGTATAAGGAGACTCTAGAGACTTATTTTAAGATGTAGTCACCTCAGAGGTGATTATTCCTTGAATTTTTATTTTCTTCCATAGTTGGTTAGAATTCAATCAACAATACATATTTTAGACTTCTTACTATTCTTTGATATATTTATCAATTAATGGAAAAATATTTTCATTTATGATAATGAAAGTGTACTTTGGATTTGTTTGTCTAATTTAATTGCACATTGCTCATTGGAAGACTAGATCTTGCTTGGTTTAAAAAGGCAGCTCATAGAAACATATAGATGAATTTGATATTGATTGACTTTGATTTAAGCTATTGATTTCATAATTCATTAATATATTATAAATTTCTTTTTTCTTTCAAAAAGAATAAATAAGAAATAGCTTTTTCGAGCAACTAATATATATTTCAAAGGAAAGTGACCTTGCAAAATTCTCCTATTAAGTTATAGCAAAAGCTTTAGAATAAGATTCGAAAAAGGTCCTATTCACGTCAAATTATCTACTTTGCTATCTGAAGGGCAAGAGTTTCAGTCTTTACTAGATTACGAGTCAGAAATGGAATCAAAAAGAATCTATCAACTAGGGAATTTTGAACATAATCAAATTAGCCTTTCTAAAATTCCCCATCATAACTTTGTCAGATTTTTGTGGCAGTGAAAAACTTTGTCATTTATCGGGATTTTTGAAGGTCTTCAAGTAAAACTTACGAAAAAGACACGTGTTTGCCGGAGAAAAGATATCTATCATGTCTTGCTTGAATAAGCATTCTAAAGAAACTTCGGTTACATTAACAACAAAAGAAAGGGGTGTTATCGAGTTCCTTCACTCATGTCGAGAAAGCATTCGTTCTGCATTTTAAAAGACTTCAATTGGTACACGCAAGAATATGTTAAGAACTTGATTGTCTTGATGGAGCCATTTATTCTGGACGCATCATTGTTGCCTTCATCGATATGCGTGCATCGTCGTTCAATGATCAATGTGCTCATGAACCTTTGACAATCATGGAACTATAGTTATTGTATCTCATACGTCCTCGATCTTGACATTGCCATGTAATCACTGAGAATATCAACATTGAAAAAACTTGATAACATAATCATAAAAGTCAAACAATGAATACAAACCCAAACCAACTTGTCTAATACCATGTGAAAACAAAGAAATAGAATAAGAGGAATCAAATACAAGAACAAATGATCTCCTATATATAAAATAAAGATTTGTTCTCAAACAATTGTGCCTTGTGCTGCTTGTGATGTTACATATCTTCTTGTCTTTATTGAAGACAAGAGAGAAAAGCAACGCTTTCGTTGTATTCTTAGCAGGAGACATTTTTTTATGGGTAAAAACTTGTTAAAAATAACCTTATCCTAATAGGTGACCCCACCCATTAGAAAGGCCTTTCCTAACAAGTAGAGGACCATTAGTAAAGTATTCTCCGTTTAGATTATCACATTTCTTAACATATTCTCCACCTATAAGAAATTGTTTTTCATAATGGTTTAAACCAAGTTCTTAGGAAAATCACATCACTCCTCACAAGTGGGGAATGCATGCTAGGAAAAGTTTCTGCGATAGCCCTAGAGTTAACACTCAATGTTGAAAGGTGAAGATGATTTCCTAATAATTTAGAACTCAAGAGGAAATGTATTGTATGTTGTAGTGCAAGCATCTAACGAGGGTAAGAAAAGAAGGCGTCATGCCTCCAAGCTAGTTTTGATCATGTTGTGGAAGGTCACTCAATGCTCTCTTAATCTATGAAGGAGTAGTGAGTGTCCTTATGATTCGTCAAAGGATACGAAGTTAGATCCTTATCCTATCAACAGAAGAGAAAGCGATAAAATTGACTATGAGCCTCACATATGAAGGAAAATAATACTACCCTAGGTGCTAATTGAATTGAATTATTCAAATTTGATTAGAGTTCGTTCGATAAGTATTCTAAAAAAATCGATTTGAAGTAAAATGAATTGAATATGAATTTGACTTGTGAATTCGATTCCTAAATAATTGAACTTGAATTAACTTAAATTTGTTCCATAATAATTCAATTTCTATTCGATATCTATATACTTATAAATACACATCTATATATTGTATATGTATACATGTATGTGCATATGTGTATGCATATGTGGGTATACGTGTATATGTGTATGTGTATGCATAAATTTTATGTACATATGTGTCTATAATCCAATTGATTATATACCAAATATTAAATATTAATAAATAGATTAGAAAACATTATAAAATCTGGCAGTAATGAACGTATGATTAGTATTTTTTATGTATGCCCTACTCCACCTTTATTTCCATGGTCTTACTTTATGTGCCCTACCTTTTTCATTCTCCTTTTCATTTTTTTATCAAAGATCCATCAATTAAGGTAGATGTTGATGCTCCCTCCTTGCATGTGAAATAGTAGTTGCATTATGTTGAGTTCATCTTTAACGTTTATCATGGTTTGTGGCTTATCCATGTAACCCCTATCTGCCTTCTTATTGTGAGGGTTATCTATATTGATATTGATCATATTGTAGTGCTCGACATGTTTTTCTCACCACAATGTAAGTTGTTCTTTTGTATATCAAAAGTCATATGTGGTTCATGGCTTACATTCTTAGATATCGATGATCTTGATGATGCATAAAGTGAATTTATCTTTCTAAGTTATTTATTGGTGTTCTTATTGTTTTACATAATAAGATTATTATTTTTCAATCTTCTATGTATGAGAGCTTGATCTTGTCTTGCTTCAACATGAAAAGGTAATCATGATGTATTGATCATTTTTTGTCAATAATATCATATTATTTGATGGGAATGATATAACTATACTTAATTCATATATTTCTCAAATTATATAAAAAAATAAGTTCAGATTGATAAGGAGGTAGAATAGCTGCGAAAAATATGTATAGTTATGCATTATATATTATTTGTTGGACATTTTATGTGACCATACAACCTTTTAACTTATCTTATTAATCTATATTAAAAAATAGAATTATATAATACAATATCTTAAATTTTAAGATTTTGAATTTTTACACTTGTACCCTTTCGAGTTTCTATAGCTATAATATATCCCTAACCTTTTTGCAATAACGATTGTGCTTCTACCTTCTTGCATTGTTAACTGTTGTACCCATCATTTAGTTAACTATCCACTAAAATGTACTAAACCATGATTTGTTTAATAAAAGTTCCGATTAAGGGAAAATATGCGCGATAATGTACTTGATAGTGCATTGAATGAAGACCAAAACATGTTGTCCATCACCAATGGAAGGGAAATCCGACTTGCATCTCCCATCACAGGGAACGGAGGGGAGCTACCTTATGCAGAGGGGGAGAGTGGTAGGAAGGAAGAAAGACGAGGATGAAGGAGTACGACAAAGACTAGATAACTACACTTGCACCCTTTTCTATTCTTCCAAATTACAGTTGTGACTATAAGTTAACGTTTGTTTAGGGGGGAAATAGACAACAACTATCTCAATGGTACAATTGTTAACGGTGTAAGAAGGTAAGGAGCATGTATAATTGCAAAAAAAAATAAGGGTATAAGTGTAACTGTAAAACCTCAAAGTGGTTCTAAGTGTAAAAACCTAAATGTTTTTTATATAAAATACTTTATATATGCTTTAGAATGTATGAACATTTTTGGATTCGAAATAAAATGATTCGAATTTGAATATCAGAAACTCAAAATGAACGAATCTGATCAAGTTAGCGAATTTATTTGGAATTCGATTAGAGTTCGGATTCGAAATTTTTAGAATGAATTGAATTTGGATCTTCTTGGTGAATTCGAATGTATTTGATTTAAATAACACCCCTACACTATCTTCTTCCCCTCATTTCCTTCCCCGCGCTTCCTTTTTTTGCACATCTCTTCTAGAAAACCACTTCTCCAAAAACAAAAAAAGGTAAATTACGAAGAAAAGAGAGAAATCAGCATCATAACATGTCGCTAATGTTTATGAAAATGGTAAAGGATACACATCACAAAAAAATGATCTTTTTTATTGAGATCGTCATCAGATCCTTTGAGGAATATCATAATTTGTTATAACAATAACAATAATCAACATATTGTAAGAAAATTTGTGTAGGCAACTATCATATATGGTAGTTGTCAACATTATTTTTTATTTTTATATTGTGGCTCATGATTAATTATGAAGGGATACATCTCTTGAGAAGTTGCATTTGATGGTTACCTTAATGGATAGGTAACCATCATGTATTATAAATATAGATTGGGATCCCCTCTCCCTCAACCAAGAAATGCAAGAGGATCCATTACTCAAGCATATTAGGCAAGAGTTGAGAAGGAGAAGGAAATCCCATCTTCATCACTTCATTTCCGCTGCGATGGCTTCCGGTAACCCTTAAGTATCTTGGATCTATTCTATTTTAATTAGTATTATAGATCTATCTTTAAGACCAAATTATTAGATCTATCACATATAACTAATCAAACATTGTTCATCGAAAGCATACACTATGCAGGCACTTTTGATACTCACCCGGAAAGAATACTTTCCAAGAATGTATCCTTTAAAAAAAACCAACACAAAGGGAGCATAAAAGCCAAAGTTAGCCATAAACCTTTACCATGTTCAGAGACTTATTTCTCATTATGGGGTATCTATGGGAAACTATTTCCCAAAATAGGTATGGATGGAAACTTTTTCCTTGAATGGGAATGTATCAGCAAATCGTTTGCCGCTCGCCTACGTGGTGCGGCAAACGGTTTGCCGTGGTGCCGTGGCATTGGTGACAAATCATTTGCCGTGCCTTTGTCCAAAATGCTCTCTTCCGCAAGCATCGAAGACCGCGTCATCACTTCACCACGGCAAACCGTTTGTCGCGCCACGTAAACGAGCGGTAAACGGTTTGCCGATACATCCCCATTCCAAAAAAAATCGATCCGTATCCATTTTAAGAAATAATTTCCCATGAATACCCATGTGTTCAGAGGTCTGAGCCTTCCCATTCTGCATGGGTTTCAAATCACAGTATCTTTGCTCATCAGAAGGATACAAAGACACACCAATGGGCAACCATTTGCACCATCACAGCATACCAAGTTGGACTGTGTCTGATGGAGGAGGGGTACAGGCCACAAAGACGTTAGTGCTAAAAGATGCACAGATACCTATGTGAATGGGTGCAGGGATTGCAGAGATGGGACGTCCCAAAAGGATGGGCTCTACTACATGGCCATGGCGGAGAAGAATACCATATTAACCATCATCTTCTTGTCCCCATGCCGACGGCCCTACCAAGGCGTCGTTTGTGCTCTCCTCTGCGCGAGTCATGGCGTGTCTGTCCTCGACGTAGATGGAGCTCTTGCGCACTGACATGCATGGGAGGCTGCGTAGAACTGTGCTCCTCTTCTCTTCTCTTGTCTCTGGGTCATTCACATCGCATCATGTCGCATGCCTTGCCACAATTTACATCCGAGGCGTGCTATCTTCTTCGTTTTTTTACTTTCCAGTGAGCAGTCGAGCTCGGATTTTGAGCTCGGCTCCGGCACGACGTTCACTCGAAAGGCGGAGAACACGACACTTGTTGCTTTAGAATGCTAACGAGATTAAAATCTCGGTGCCCTAAAACACAGGAGTACCGCCATGTCGATTAAGCTGTAGTTAGTTGGCAATACTTAACGAGCCAACTCAAACTTGAACACGCAACTTCTCTCTCTGCATGGAAATCGACTTACTGAGCTTATCAGCCAAGCTTCCGAGTTCAGCAGATATCGAGTTGATCACAACAATTGACACCCTATCAAGCTTGAGTACTCGTGATATTTGAAGCAATATTAGCATGTGTTTAACATCTTTCATTATTTGATAATTATAAATATATATACACATACACACATGCATAGCCTTTCAAATAAGGTGACACCTCCTTGATTTTGGAAAGGTGTCAAATTCGGTCATAGGATGAAAAGTGTGTGTTTGAGATTAAAATCAACATAATATAATTGGTGCTTTTAGTGTAACAAAGCTTTCTAAATGGGAGACAAATTAAACTAATGCTTAATTATTGTAATCCATGTCATTGAACGTTCTATATTTAGACAGACCCGAGAACTGTGCGTTGCGTTGCATTTCCATGAAATGTGATCGAATAAATGCTTGATTTTGAAATAATAGTTAACAATTTACAAAACATTAACATGTTTTCTAATCTATGCTATAAATTACAAAATCATAACCAATGATGTTCGAAAAAGCTCAATTCAACGAAAAATTGTATGTTATGTGTAGCCGTGTTTCCTAAAATATACGATGCTTTGATCATGGGCTAATTAATTGATGTACATGTTTCCTATAATGATGAGATTTTTGTTACAATTATATTTCGTAATATATCAGATGGGGTAAATTGTGAATACATTAAATATGTTGCACGTCATATGCATATAATTTTAGGAGGGTTTAAATGTGGGATATATTTTTTAGTTATCAAATTAGAAAAATACACATCGTATTACACGCTAAATCTTCTTTTAATCCAACATTATATGGAAGCAATGTTTGTAAAGTGCAATATTTTTTTTGTAAAATTCGTCTCTTTTGTAAACTGCATTTGATTTTTTAGTAAATTTTGTAGACTCTTTTGTGAACATTCTGTAGAAACAATGTTTGTACTGTGATATTTTTGTAAATTATGTGGTCTCTTTTGTAAAGTGCATCTATTTTTTTGTAAAATAGATTGTCTATTATTAATGTATAAAATATTTTAAGATTTTTATCAATTGTGTCCCTCCGAGATATTGCAATATCAGTTATGCCCTTATCTTTTTGGTAATATCAGTTGTGCCCCCAACTTTTTACCGTTCAATCACTTGTGCCCCTCCGTTACTTTAGCCGTCAGCAATTTGAACTTAACCATGGTTTTCTCAAACCATGGTATAGTTAAGAGGGGCATATCCGGAAAAAAAACTGGCATACCCTTTGACTCTTTCTCCCTCCTCCTCACCCTTCAACCCTTCCTCCTCCTATCACCACCTCCATCTCCTTCTGCTATCATTCACCATCAACATCGGCATGTCGACGACGATGCTGCGGATTCTCGATGGGTCTTTACAAAACACCCAAAATCCACCGTCAAAACCTCAAAAAGCGAACTTTAGTTACTGAGATCAGAATCGTATCGAGCAGGGTCCAAGGATGGGTAGAAATAACCCCCAACAATCTCGAGGTCGAAACCTCAAGTAAAATCTTGCTCGCATTGGACATGAGCTTCCTTCATTTCCTTAATTTTTAGCTTTCATATTAATTAATCTGAGCCCATATGTCATTCTTCTGTGCTCCAATCTCCGTCCAGTTCCATTTCTTGAAGATTCTATTAAGTTCTTAAGAACCCAAATCCTCAAATTTTGAGCTATTTATCTGATAGATATTCAGAAGATTATTATGTGTTAGAATCAAATATTGAGCATGTATTCTGGATTCATCATTCACGGTCAGGTTCCTTAAATCGAATCAAGGATCCAATCTTGAAGGTCTTGAACTTGGAATAGGTAGTGAAGTCACAACCTTCTTCCTGAAACATCAAGAAACACCTGCAACTTGATCAAGAACAGAATCACACCAACAATTGTATCCCCTTCAAACATCATAACCATGACCAGGAGCTTTACTGCACATATCCACCGTTGTGAACCATCTCGTCAACAAACAAATATTTGCATGATGAACACTACTCTACACCACACCACCCAATTCCTAGAGCATGACTATCAATGGGATTTTGATAGATAGCCACCACTGACCATCACATCCGAGGAGCACGAACACCACTGAGGAACAAACTACAAGACTTTCTTCTTCGATCGGAGAACTGGAAGAAGGATTCCGAGTCATAGGGTCAGAGGTACAAGGGTGGGGGAGGAGTTGGGGGCGGACGGGGAGCTGAGGAGGAGAGGGGCAGGTGGGAGGAGCTTAGGGAGGACTTGATCGAGGAGGAGTGGGGTGGAGGCGTGAGGCCGGGGGAGGAGCTCGGGGCGGACGGACGAGCTCGTGTGTTGAGGGGGAGGCGAAGGTGGTAAAGGATATGGTTAGATCCTCAAGCGCATCACGGAAGCGTGATCGTCGTATCGGATACGACGAAGAACGACTAGTCGCACTAGTTGTTCTATCAAGCGGAAATTTAAAAAAATTATGCGACAAAACCACATAATCCAAGAACACTTCTAGGATCGTTTCGTCTAAACCACAAACAAGTATTAGGGTTACCTCTTGAAACGTGGTTGTGATCGAGTCTCTAAACGAAGAGACCTCCTGTCTCAAGTCCAATCCGTCGGAGGAGACGCTTGCGAGCGCGGGGATGAACCGCGTGCTTCTCGCAATCCATGTTGATGATCCAAGCAGCGGATCTCCTGATCTCGACACACGAGATCCGACATCTTCTTCACGAGCAGGGAACGCTGAAGTAGACGGAGATCCACGAGCAAACATTAGGGCAGCATAATGAATGTGCCGCAGCGATGGAGAACCTCTCTAGGGCATCCATGGTGGACGGCCATGAGAGGGAGAGAGAGAGAGAGAGAGACTTGTTGTCTCACTTATGTGTAAAGAAGAGCAAAGGGATGCTTCTCCTTTTATAGCATTTTGGGATCCATGGATCTCAATCCATGGGACAACACAAATCCAATGGTCCTCATTGTTTGTGTTTCTTTCAATGGCTAAGATTTTGTTGGTAAAAAACCAACAACAATTAATTTAATAAAAATCAAATATATAATAAATATAATTTGATTTATATCAAATCAATCTCCTTTGGAGAAATAGGAAAGGAGGCAAGCCTCCTTCCATAAGGAGGGTGGACGGCCACCAAATCCTTATGGGAATTGTGGTCGTCCACTCTTCCTATATGGAAGGTGGATGCCCTTTTCCTATTGCATGAGATTACATTATCTCATGATTCTCTCCAATATTTGCAACAATTTTTATTGCAAATTATTTCACAAAAATAAATCCAATTTATTTTGTGAACATTGCAATCATGTCATTGGAAATTTGTGAATCATATTCACAACCCAAAATAAAATGTAAATTACATTTTCAATTTAATGTTCAATGTGAATCCAATTCACATCAATATTTAATTAACAAATGTAAATTACAAATTACTCTCTCTTATATATTATAAATCACATTTATAATATATATGACTAATATGGATATTTCTATTCACATTATTCATATCCATGATAATTAAATCATATTTAATCACCTTGGATCTCATTTCTGTTGTTCTCAAATAATATGAATTACATTCATATTACTTACATCTTTGATCATTAAATCACATTTAATTATCTCAGATAACTCTCTTTATAATATAAATCAAATTCATATTACTCATGATAATTAAATCTCATTTAATCATCCTTTTTTTCACAATGCTTGGATACATATATCAACAATAGAATTATCCATGAACTCCTTCAAGGATAATGCGCTTTCTCCGCAGATACTTGGAGATAAAGATAGGGCGATTGTATTGTTCCATGTATAGTGACTTGGATATTGAGATCATATCTCAAATCCAGATCGCGGGCCTCCCATAGATGCTTGATTGAATCAAAATCGCAAATCTAATCTTCTCATTGCATCTGAATCACATTCAGATCAATGTCCAACATTTGGACTAAGATCAGATTACTTCTCTACTGAGAGGAGTCACTAAAATCCAGACCCGTTTCATCACTCCCTAGGAATGGAAGCGTCATGGTTATACAATCGTTTATGATCACATCATCCTCAGGTATTCCCAATACATGTACATCCTGCATACTGGAAGACTCAGAATAAACCCTAAGTATTGGATCAACTTTATACTGTCTACTTCATGATTTTATCAGTATGTTTCTCATTCGATCATTGGGAGTCAGTATCGATCATATACTTTCCAAAAGCATATATCATACCTAGGTCTTGATCATATACTTTCCAAAAGTATATATCAAACCTACAAATTCAGTCAAGCTTCCAAAACGAGACGACCGTGCACGGAATTTGATTCTTCCCAATATCTCATGAGTGAGCTCATGTCTTCCGGTTCAGTAAATGAACATGTAAGATCCCTTTGAGAGATCATATTACTCATATGCCCTTACATGCACACCAGTGCGTCGGTGTATAGACCTTGGTTAGGCCATCAACTTATTGGTCTGCCAAATGTACATACTCAGACATATAGTAACACATATGTCTCCGGTCATAGGATGCGTGCCTATATCATGACAGCATACGATATAGGACCTTGGTTATCTCAATCTCGTTCAATCAACTCTTTGACCTAACTAACCTGACACTCCGAATCTCTATTCCTATGCAGAGGACCTGCATCAAGAGGTTGGTCAGATATCATCCTTTAGAGATAAGGATTGTCATCTCCTACTCAGGCTGGAAATCATCTTTTAACAATCATTTGACGGTGCTTGATGAGTCCTCAATCTAACCCCTTAGATATTCATCCAAGCACCAGCATCTATGATTCAATAGTTGAATCAACAGCTGTATGATCATCAAGATGGCCATGATACATAATCCTAATTGTACTAAGGGACCTATTATGCAAATTATTTATTCTTCATATCAGATCAGGGAATGATATTTGCAATAACATTTATTGCAAAATAGCTCGCCGTGGGCTCGCATGTCCAACAGGTGGGGTGGAGGAGCTAGGGGTGGAGGGAGGTGCTGAGGGTAGAGGGGGAGGAGAGAGGGCGGGGGAGGAGCGAGGGCGAGGAGAGGAGCTCGAGGACGAAGGGGGATGCATGGGGGCGGAGGGAGGGGTTGGGGGAGGTCGGGAGGAACCGGTGGAGGAGCAAGTGACTGGGAGGAGAAAAAGAAGGGGGAGGAAGATGAAGGGGGTTGGGGAGGAGGAGGAAGAAGGGGCTGGACATTTGAGTCCATTTTTTAAAACTAATTCCCGTTGTATCCTCAAAGTTAACGTCTGTTTGCTTTGGAGATGGACGGTAACTAACCCGAGGGGTACAAGTGATAGAACAACAAGAAGTCGAGGGCACAACTGATATTCTCAAAAAGAAAGGGGCATAACTGAAATTGCAAAATCTCAGAAGGGCACAACTAATGAAAACTCATTATTTTATGTGTTCATCCAACGTGTTTTCCAATATTGTGGGTCCATCAAAATTCATCATCCATTGTAAAATTTTTGTAGATTTTATAAAAATCCATGCTCTCATTGTAACAATTATATATTGATCTGTAAAATAAAGAGTTAATCAGTAACTTATCATTGATACTTCAAAAAGATAACATGTAAAAAATACATACATTGTAAAATCAACGAGTCAAAATGTAACTTATATTATCAATTATGTAAAATAATAGATCAAACGTAAAATATAACCATCAATTTGTGGTATTTAATCCATCCAATCGAATATGTAAACTTCATTTCTTTGGTATTTGATACACAATAGATGAGATTTCATCCAATTTGATTTTTGCAAAATACATCAACTTTTAGGATGAAATAACAATATACATAACCTTATATAATAAAAAATTATTTATTGATACTTACAACCTGAAATAAAATTCAATATGTAAACAAATATTTACATTCTTAATCAAAAAATATTTTCGTTTAGGTGATTTTCATTCTCATTATATAAACTTCAATATGTAAACAAAACTCAAAAGAAAAAAACAAGAAGTGTGTTGAAATCAAACAAGTGATGCATATTTGTAATTTATATAATTAAAAATAATCAATGTATTCCATGCCCAGCGATGTTCAACATATTAAGGATAATCAAGTGTAAAATAATGGTACATAAATCATATTTACCATCAAATATTGCAACATAAGAAAGATTGCATACTCTTAATCATGCATCGGAGATGGATCCTTTGGAGAGGACAGATGTGATGCGGCTTGAGGATGTCTAAAATGGATTGTGTCATTTTCTCCTCAAATTTTGAGTAGTGGAGAACCCAAATCGTGATGAATGCTATATTTAGAAATTAAATTTGAATAATTAATAGGCATCGGGATAATATATATATGGGAAAAATGGGGCTGCCCCCTAGGGGTAGTCAACATCGCGGCCCCCACCCCATTTTTCACAATTTTTTTATTTTTTCGAAAAATATCACCATGTATATTCATCTCTATATCCCTTCTATTTGTCAATCGAATTTCGTCAGAAACAGAGACTCCTATGGCCGCCATCCAGACGCCATTTTTTTAACGGTCGCAGGATTTTTTAAATCGACCCTGTCTGGATGGAGGCCGTAGGAGTCTCTGTTTCTGATGAAATTCGAATGACATATAGGAGGGATATAGGGACGAATATACATGATGATATTTTTCAAAAAAAATAAAAAAATTTGCTCAAAAATGGGGCGGGGCAGCCAACACCCCATTAACCCATACATATATATATATATATATATGTATGTATGTATGTATGTATGTATGTATATATATGTATGTATGTATATATATAGGATTTTTATCCAATGCGCACATGGCTCATTAGCGTTTCGGTGTGCACCATTTGTTGGCCACACACGTGTATTACCAATTGAGTGGTTACCTATTTCGAAGGATGTTGTTTTTGGAAGGAGATTAATATGCAAAGCGATTTAACAATAAGTGGTATTCCAATTATATCGCGTCCTAAAAAATAGGAAGATCGTTTTGGAAAGAAAACATTCGAATCGATGATTTCTTACAGAAAATCGAGATCCAAATGCTCATGCCAGTAATATATATATATATATATAATAGTCAAGTAAATGGTTGTTGCGAGATCAGTAATATCCAAAACAACGGTCAGTAATTTACATTCATTGTATTACATGGTGCAGAATTCAGTAATATATACACAATGGACAAGTAAATACTTGTTGTGATGTCAGTAATATCCAAACAATGGTCAGTAATACATTCATTTTATTACTTGGTGCATATTTCAGTAATATATACACAATGGACAAGTAAGTGCTTGTTGTGAAGTCAGTAAAACCATAACAAATGGTCAGTAATTTCCATACATTTTGTTACTTTGAACTGAATTCAGTAATTTAGAGATGATACTCAAGTAATATATATATATATATAATTATCAAGTAAATTATTGTTTGTGTTCAATAATGTATATATCCATGTCTTATATCACATGTTCAGTAATGTGTACGATTCTCAAGTAATAGCTACTATGAGATCAGTAATAACAAAGTAATGGCCAGTAAGTCATGGGCATTGCTCAAGTAAGAAAGTAACTATTTGTTAATGCAATGCACATTACATCGACAATGGTATTACTAACCATTTGTTATGTTATTACTGATCTCACAACACACATTTACTTGACCATTTTATACATATTACTAAATTCTGTACAATGTAAATATTTGGATGTAAATTACTGATCATTGTCTTGGTATTACTGATTTCACAATAAGCATTTACTTGACCGAATTATACTTATTACTATCATAGCGTTTGGATCCTTAATCATCCGCGTGGAATCATTTATTTGAATCGTTTCTTTCCAAAACCGTCTTCTAATTTTTAAGGGCGTTGTATAATAGAAAATATAGGCTTTTTTAAATACGTGGTAGCATATAATTAGAAATATAATTATTACTAATACACGTATATGGCCCAGAATGGGTGCTCATTGAAACGTTAATGGGCACGGGGCTCATTGGATAAGCCCCTCTCTCTCTCTCTCTCTATATATATATATATATGATTTCGTTCAAATAGGACGCAGTCCTTCCATAGTTCAGGAAGGCCATCCCTTTTTTGTATAAAATATTCGATTAATCAATTCAAGAAATCATCGTAAAAAATTCAAAAAAAATGGTCATCGGAAGGGATGATTTATCCGTGAAAATAGAAAATTTTGGCGATTAGGTGGATGGATGGAGATGAGATGAAGAGAGAGAAAATAAAGAGAAGAAGGAAGAGGAAGATTGGAGGAAGGAGAAGAAGAAGAGGGAAAAGGAGACGAGGAGGTGGAAGATCCACCATTAATTTCACCTATGCTTAGATTAACTCGCATTATTGACTCAAGTAAAAGTAAAATTAACGATAGAATATGTGGGATAAGATTGAGCAAATTTATAGGATCGAAGAAGGAACATCGATGTTTCAAAGATCAAGAAGGTAATTTACAAAGTTTATACAGTTTGTGAGGTAAAAATCCCTTGAATTTAAGCATCATTTGTTTCAGAAAAAAACGTGGCTCTTTTCAATTTTTATTGGTTTAAAATAGGTTCAAATCATGGAAGAACTAAACTCAACAACAACAATAAGAAAAATATTCCTGATCAATTTCCACAATTTTTCAAGAAATCGCCTCCAAAATTCGGGTCTAGAAAAGAATCAATATCTGCAACTACAACCCTAATCCGCAAACTCCAGATGGTACAACAAGGAGAAAAAGGGAGAAGAATGGGAACAGACTCGCGTGAAATCGCAGCCGTCGATCACCACCTGTTCTCCTTATCCATACCCATCATATGCAGAGCCGAATCCGACGAGCTGAGATGGATCTTTCTCGACGGCCCCGGCCAACACCTCAGACCTTCTCCTCCCCTTTCTAGGGTTAGGGTTTCCTCCTCTTCCAGATTTCGGGTTTTCTCCTCGCGGTTCTTCTCCTTCAAAGGTTCCGCCTTTCCCGCCTGCGCCGGCGCTCGCCACCGCAGAAGCTCCCGGAACCCCATCGCCGGTGCCGCCGCAGCTGCAGCCGGGGCGTGTCCCTCCGGCAGGATGACGGCGCCTACGTTGAGCGCCCCGCGGAAGCTCCCGGAAGGGCGGCGGATGCCAAATGCGGCGAAGGAGGGGGCGCCGGGGTGGAGGGACTGGAGGCGGACGGAGCCGAGGAAGGAGTCGAAGAGGAGGCCGGAGTCGTAGATCTCGATCTGGATGGCGGAGGTGGAGTCCGGGTGGAGGGAGGAGGCGGGGAGGCGGAAGAGGAAGCGATCGTTCCACGTGGGATTGGAGCCGCCCGTGCGGTCCGTGAGGGTGCGGAGCTTCACGGAGGGGTCGAGCCACACAAGCGCATAGGCGTGGAGGCTGCGGACGGAGGACGGGGGTTTCTTCAGGTCCTGCGCGGAGATGAGGATCAGCTCGAGGAGCACGTGCGGCGGCGGCGCCGCCATGGCGGAGGTGAGGTGCTTTTGCTTCGGCTTTTGTTTTTTTAGTTTTTTGGGAGGAGGGAAAGGGAGTCGTTGGGATTTGAATGGCAGTTGGAGGGTGGAATGATGGAAATGCCCCTGGAGATTTGGGGGTTATTGTAGTGGAAGGGAAGGGTAGTTTCGGAAGTTCGTTGGGGTTTTGGATTTTGGGACGTTGGTTTGGGGTCGAGGCAGTTGGGAGTTCGGTTTTGTTGGGACTTCTGACAAATGTTTGGATAAACTGTGTAAAAAGTCCTAACGTTCTAGGTGAGTGACAAAAGAAATTTTTTTAATGACAAAATAAAGAGATTATGGGACATTGATTTTAATACTTTAACACTTTGGTGAAGACATTCTATTTTCCCTCGTCAAAATGATGATGATGATGATGATGACGACAACATCAAGCCATGATAATGATCCAGATGAGACGATGGGATGTGATGTTGTACATGGTCATTCAACCACTGTTGCAACTACAATTAATCATCCAGCTGCGGAAGTACTAACAACAACAATGACGTTATTTGAATGGTAGGAGAGTTCGGACAAAAACCTTGGGATAAGGAAGACCAAGTCAGACCTTCGAGAGGTGGGAAGGAGAGTACTTGCTGTGGAAGGGAAGGTTCTCAGTTCCAGTGGTGCGTGCTGACTTCCCAATCTTTGAAAGAGGGATGAAAGTAGTTGATCTTTTTGCTCATCATCATCGTGGAGGAAAAATAGGATGGTTCAGAGGAGTTTGAGTGGGTAAAACGAATTGATCAACAACATTGCTAAAGTTCATGAGGTTACCTAATCAAACACTAGTTATCACATCTTTGGATTACGTAACTAACATTTGTAAGGTTGATTCCGACATTTGAAATTCTAAGATAGAATGTCTTTAATAAAGAGTTCTGTAATGGTAATGAAAGGTCATATCTGAAAATCTCACGAGGATCCTTTCTAAATTGGCTGTCAACATTAGACCTTCTATAGATTTTTAACAGCCAGATAGAAA
Organism: Ottelia alismoides; assembly: GCA_037367405.1. NCBI lineage: Eukaryota > Viridiplantae > Streptophyta > Magnoliopsida > Alismatales > Hydrocharitaceae > Ottelia > Ottelia alismoides. The sequence goes on from JAZKJV010000803.1 coordinate 264,985, forward strand.
CTGGTGTGGTTTATTTAATAAACGTTAACAACGAGTGATTAATTTTGTTTTGCAGCTATTTTGGGGATCATTTATTTGACCAACAAATTATCATGCCATATCATATGGAGAGAAGATAAGGGGAAGAGCGAGAGAGGTAACCTACCGTCATCATAGTCAATTTGGTAGTGGAAAGAGAGCAAGTCGAAGGCACATCAGCAACTCATATCAGAGTTCAGGTAATACTAGTATTTTCCCAACATTTTTTTAGGTATTAATGCAGGATATCTATTTATAATAACCATGGGAGTTTCATGTATATGGATGCAAAAAGTCCGCATCTCACAGTGTCGTCGAACGTGAGATACAGTGAGCACCATCCAACCAATGTGTCATCAATATGTGCATAACAATATCTTGTTAAGATAACAATTAGCACTTCTTAATATATCAACAACAATATCATACAACACACACAACCACAATGTATAAGACAAAAGCACCAAGCTTCTGAATAAACGCATGTATTTTCAAAGCCGGGCTTGTAGATCAGTGTCTGGAGAAGGCCGAGCTGCGATGCGACTTCATTCGCAGTTTTAGTCTCCTTCTGTGAGTCAGCTTCCTCTCCAAATCCCTCACTCTCCCAGTGAGGTTGGAGATCACATCTATCTGCTCCTTTCCTCTGGCGAGTAGTTCCCTCAACGTGTCTCTTAACTGCATGTTCTGCTCGATCAGCGCTGTCTTCGACAAACGTCCTACGCCCAAGAGCTCTGGTTCTTCTTCCCTTACTGCAGTAACTGGCACAAATTCAGGTTCCCTGCAGACCTTAGCAGCAAGTGAATCCATGCCAACGTTGTTACGTATCCTCTTGCTTTCACATTCGTCATTGCGGTCTGAAAGCTCTCCGATCAGCCGTGGGTGTGCGTGCTCTTTCCATGTCTCGACATACACGTCTTGCACGTCCATGTTTACATCTTGCACTGCAGACATTCTCACCTCCTCTACATTTGCATTTCGGAATTTGGGACTTTCTTTTACACTGGTATATTCATCAAACTCTGTGCATTCTTGCCTGCGGAATATGCATTCGGGATGAGAATCGCATGTCTCAAGTTCAACCATATTCTGCTGCTCCGATATGAAATGCGATTCCTTCTCCAAGGGCAGAAGTTCGTCGACTTCACTTTGTTGGTGCTGTGATCCACCATCAGCAACCGGTTCATTCAACACAATCATCTTGCTATCAGGAAGCTCAATCATATCAGTCTCCATGTGTTGCAGCAGTGTATCCTCTTTGGCAACCAGTCCTTTCACCAGATCGCCTTCACAAATCGGGGGCTCATATAGTTCAGTATGTTCGGACATGATATTCACAGGGCCACCGTTCTGTACTCCTGAATCCTCCATTATGTTGGCTTGTGGCAGCTTAAGTAATTCTTCTTCACCCTGCAGCTGTCGAGCGACCAATGAATCTTCTAAACAGCATCGTTCTATCATTATCTCTACTGGTTCTTCCACATTCTCTTCCATTTCTTCTGAGTTTGCTGCAAGTGACATATGTGATTCCTCACCCTGGACATGCAAGGTGGCTGGTGACTCCTCTAAAAGAGAACCTTCCTGCATTGTGAAGGTGCTATCACCAAGCTTCTCTACTCCAGCCAACCGTGATACTTTTTGGGTATTCTGGTCATCCACTTCATTACGAACAGGAGAAGTCTTGCAATCGACTACCTTATTTCCGTCCAACACAGCTTGACTGACAGGTGACTGCAATGCCACCGCATCCACCACCGCTGACGGTGCGGGATTTTCTTTGCACCCCTCATATTGCACAGGGATGGCAGATGGACAACCAACCCCCGTGTTGCGATGTACAACTTCGCGTGTTTCATTTTGCAGAAGCTCTTCTTGTTTACTTGGCATTACCTCTTCCTTGCACGTGCCACCGTTGGCTCTTTGATCGGCTAATGAGTCCAATTTTTCTTGCAGGTGGACAAGTTCCCTGGCAACAGATTTCCTTGTTTCCCTGACACTAGAATGCAGGCCCTGTACCACAAGAAAAATGTCTCGTTACGAAAATATAAATGTGAAAAGAGGAATAACTCAGAATATATTATGGACTTAGACGAACGGAAATTGAGAAAAAAAGTCTGGTAAAGAAATATGTCTAGAAGAATAAGATGCAGCATTTGTTTATGTACCTGAACAGTATCCAGTTGCAGCAGTAGATTCATTATGGTTTCACCAATAATTATTTTCTCCTTTCTGTCCAGAGGAGGCTGTGATGTGGCTTCAATGGCATTGATCTTTTCTCTAATGTCACAGACTTGTTTGTGTATCCGCCCTATCTGTTTTAATTTTTTCACAGGTTCCCATCTTCTTACCTGAAACCCACGATAAACCGACTGGATAATGATAGCTGCACTGTGTTCAGAATGAATTTTATTAGATCCTGTGTCTTCCGAGTTATTGCTTGCTTCTTTTCCCTCTTTCATATCATTCTTTTTCTCATAAACAGCGGGCTCCACTACAGAATTCATATCTCCGGCCTTCTTGCTTTCTGATAACCCCTCGATGGGAATTGCTTTCTCTGAGCTGCTCCTTTTAAAAGCTTCACCTATCTGATTATTTTCATTGCTTCCCTCCACTTTCTCCTTCACTTCAATCACCTTTTTCTTTGAGCTGACTTTGTCTGGTTTCTCTCCAAGCTCAATTGGTTTAGTTTTCATATCGTCTTGAGTGTCCCCCTTGTGATTTGGAGGGCTCCTTGATCTTGGAGAGCTATTTCCATCCTTCCTTTTTGGTAATGGATCTACTCTTAAACACACGGGTGGCAGTTTGGATGACTTTTGTGATTTTAAAACCTGATCAGAGGACTTACTTTCCATCTTGGTTTCTCGCTCTGGAGACATGCTGTTTACTGCGTCAGCATTATGCTCCTTCTGCTTTACAAATTTAGCAGGTTTTTCATTATTGAGTGATTTCAACTGCTTCACAGGAATAGTGATCATACTATCACAATCAGTTGTTGGATGCTTTACTTGAATGATCTTGGATTTTGACTGAGGCACCTCTTCAATTTTAGGGCTTGCACCAATTTCGTTGACATCCTTCTCGGCCCTTCTGGAAAAATCATTGTAACCTTGATTGGGAGTCCATAGTACAGGGAAACGCCATTGATTATTGCCATCCTCTCTCTTCTCTTCCTCTTCGCCTTGAATTGAACCTTTAAGATTGCTTGCGTCCAGTGGACACCAAGCATTACAAAACCCGGGCTGAGATAAAGGTTTTTCTTCGCTGCCCACATTATTTACCTTGGGAGGAAACCATATTATCGGAGTGTGATAGCTTGGTAACTGCTTCAAGGAATTCCCATCACCGCATTTCCCATCTTTGGTATCTTCTTCTTGGATTTTGGAGATGTTCCCATCCTTTGTGTTGCTTGTGTGATTTGGGCACCACACACAAAAATGTGGGTTTCCTTGTTTTATGTTGTTTAAATCTCGCTTAAACTCGTTCGGTGTAGGTGGGACACAACAGGAATGGAGCTGGATGGGATACATGGGTGGATAATGAGCATAAAAAGGATGCTGATAAGGAGGATAAGGAGGCATGGTATAATAGCGAGAAGGATTTTCATGAAGACAACATCGACAGCACTCCACTTTGTTCGGATAAGTTGGACGGCCATCAAAAGAGCAAGAGGATGAATAAAGGCCGTTTGGTGCATCTACCCCATACATGGGAGGTGCAACTGGAAGGCTTGTGTAGGGATAACAATTAAAGTGTGGCAGTTGATCTCTAGAGGGCTGCTGGTAAGGTCCCATACACCCATGGGATGGAAACATGTTCTTTTTATGAGAGGGAATAAGTGTAATAACTAAATTGTCTGTGGGCACCTGCAACAAGTACCAGACTTATGAGATATAGAAACAGACATGCTATCAGCGAAATAAAGAATGTGTAATGGTATATTACAGAGACTCGAGAAAATTTATACTAGGATATCTGCGAAATAAAGAATGTGTAATAGTATACTGCAGAGACTGGAGAAAAAATCCTCAAGTAGAACTCAGAGACCACAACTTCATGCATGGGGGAGAAGATCTATTTCCCTGAACGTCCAGTTTGAGGTAGTGGTCTTATCTGGTGCTTGAATGTTTGAACATTAAAAGAACTCAAAACAAAGGCATTGATGCTCATTATTGTCAGTAGAACAAGACTTAACCAATTTCTAATCGAGAGTGACAGCCATGTTATTGTTGGTTTCATTGCACACAATCCGTTCATTATGATGCAAAAAGCAGTGGAAAGAATGTCAAATAGACAAGACCCAACCTACATGGAAAGACCCAACCTTGAGAAATCACCCTTGTTAATTCTGAGGAAACAAACCGACTTCTAATGGTGTCAAAATGACCTCTAGAAATTAATATGTAAATGAGGCTACAATAGATAAAATTATGTTTTCGCATTTATGTATGTATCATCATTTATAATTTTTTAATGCTAAACACCAAAGTCAATTGCCAAAAATATGTCCAAGTGATAAAAGAACACATTTATCTAGTTAATCAGTTAATTTTGTGTCGGTTTAATAGCAAATTACTTGTATATCTTAGAGCAGATATGATCTTATACCTGGTTGTAAGCTTATAGAGTGCAAGGCGTGTTCTGAAGCAAATCCTAGACTTTTGAAGAATGCCACCCAAAGAAGGATATATAAACAAATCTATAACAAGCAAAACTGAAGCTATTCCGTTGACATTCATAAAAAAGGTATTTCCAGATTAATTAGTTTGTGTCAAAATTTGCTTCTTTTAATTTACCCTCTGCCCAAGAGTTGAGCAGCATATGCTTCCATTTCCACTCCTGCTTCCATTTCCAACATTTCTTGTGCCTGTCAGGAGGTTTCAACATATATACAAGGAATCGGTGGTGCTATTCTCACCATTCACTGTGATATACATTCCCTATGGTATGTCTATATTAAAATTGCAACTGAGAAGTATTCTCAATAAAGCACAGTATAACAGACTTTCCATAGTATCGGCACCACATTATCAAAGAACAATAACATGACCTCAAATAACTGTAGCTATCGGCACGGATCTAGTTTTCAGATAGAACCCTCTCAACATACCAATCGCAAAAGAAACAGGTATTGTCCATGAGTTATCTTAAATGATCTGGTGGTTCTTATAAGTTCTGCTCATAAACAACTGGCCATGGTTTCTTCTGAAGTGCGGAAATATGCAAAATCAAATTTCTAACTGTTAATTACATTGGTAAACTAAATGTGCAATGATTTATTTTCTCCCAAAATGTGATTTTTCCACTGACCAATTTACGTTGAGAGTGTACTTGCGGACGGCCAGCCAACATGTTCTCAAAATTCTTATGATATTACATAGAAATTTCCATGATTTGTATTTTGGCTCTTCCATTTTCACTCAATGATAGGCCCTCCAAATCAAATTGCTATGCAAATGCAAGAAACTACTGCTACAGCAATTACTAACAGGCAATTCGCAATGGCAATGCGGGAAAATTTTCTACATCAGAATTCACGTCACAGCTAGATCACAGCTGATTTGATCGACATTCCTTGAAAAGATCAAGCGAGAAAAAGGAGGAACTCACGATTCGAATACGGATCCGAGGAACCCTAGAAAAGGGGTCGCCGATGCTGTGCTTTGTCCGCGTAAGGCTTCGGGAGCTCGATCGTGTTCTCTCTTTTGCTTTCGTTGCGGGGGGAGAAGAAGGGGCTCTTATTTATACCAACTGCCTAACTGCCTTTCCAGAACGTTCGTGACGTGGTCGTTGGGTTCCCTCGGTTTCTGGACCCTTCGCTTGTATGATATATGTCGTCCACGTGTACTTTCTGCCCTCTGTTTGACCGTCCAGATCTCTCCGGATGCTTGCAGTTCAGATAATGGGAAAATGTGCATGTGTCTACATATAGAGAGAGATGAGTGATCATGTAAGATGAGATTTTGTGAGATGAGAGATTCTAGATCACTAGTTTATGTCTTCTCTCTCTTGGTTGTCTCTCTCCTGGTTGAAACTAGTGGTTCAGAATCTCTATCTCACCAAAATTTCATCTCATAAGATCGACCCTCTCTCTCTCTCTCAATATATATATAAGGGTTGATGGGGCTGCCCCCCAGATGGCTGCCCTGTCCCATTTTTTGCATTTTTTGTTTTTTTGAAAAATATTGATATGTATATTCACCCCTATATCACTCCTATATGTCACTCGAATTTCGTCAGAAATAGAGACTCCTACGGCCTCCATCCAGACAGGGTCGATTTAAAAAATCCTACAGCCGTTAAAAAAATGACATATGGATGGAGGTCGTAGGAGTCTCTGTTTCTGACGAAATTCGAATGGCATATAGGAGGGATATAGGGATGAATATACATGGTGATATTTTTTCAAAAAAATTTTGCGAAAAATGGGGTGGGGCAGCCATGTTGGCTACCCCTAGGGGCCAGCCCTATTTTTCCCATATATATAGGAGTGATCCTATGAGAGCAAAAAATTGTGAGAATCATCCCTCTCATGCTCTCCATGAGGTCGTAGGAGTCTCTGTTTCTGACGAAATTCGAATGACATATAGGAGGAATATAGGGATGCATATACATGATTATATTTTTCAAAAAAATAAAAATTTTTGCCCAAGAATGAGGTGGGGTAGCCATGTTGGCTACCCCAGGGGGCAGCCCCATCAACCCCATATATATAGGGTAAAATGGGTCTGCCCCCAGGGAGTAGCCAACTTGGCTACTCCCACCCCTATTTTTCTGTCGTTATTTTATTTTTTTGGAAATAAAAATTTGTATATTCATCACTATATCCCTCTCACATTCTATTAAAATTTCGTCAGAAACAGAGACTCCTAAGCCCTCCATCCAGACGTCATTTTTTTAACGGTCGCAGGATTTTTTAAATCGACCATGTTTGGATGGAGGCCGTAGGAGTCTCTGTTTCTGACGAAATTTTAATAGAATGTGAGAGGGATATAATGATGAATATACAAATTTTTATTTTCCAAAAAATAAAAAAATGAAGGAAAAATAGGGGTGGGAGTAGCCAAGTTGGCTACTCCCTGGGGGCAGCCCCATTTACCTCATATATATATATATATGAGGTAAACATGCTGTCTCTTTTTTGGGAACTAACTTAGCTCATCTACGTCATTTCATTTATTTTTTTTAAATTTCTTCTGTGAATATTTGTCACTATCCATATATTATGTTATTCAAATTTTGTGCGAAACAGAGACTCTTACGGCCTCCATCCAGACAATCATTTTTTAACGATAACATAATTGCTAAAAACGATCCTTCTGTATTGAGGCCGTAGGAATCTCTATTTCATGCAAATTTTGATTAACATAATATAAGGGTATATTGATGAAAATCCACGGAAGAAATTTTCAAAAAAAAATAAAATATAGACGAAATGGTGCGGGGGAGACAAGCTAACTCCCCTCGGGTAAAATGAGGTTGCCTCCTAAGGGACCGCACCATTTCGCTCATTTTTTATTTTTTTTATTTTTTTGAAAATTCTTCCGTAGATTTGATCAGTATATCCCTATATTATGCGTGAAACAAAGATTCCTATGACCTCCAACCAGAAAGGTCATTTTAACAATTCTGTTGCCGTTAAAAAATGACTGTTTGGATGGATGTCGTAGGAGTCTTTGTTTCGCATGAAAATTGAATAACATAATATAGGGATATAATGATGAACATTCACGGAAGAAATTTTCAAAAAAATTAAAAAATAGACGAAATGATGTAGGAGGAGCCAAGTTAGCTCCCCCTAGATGATAGCTCCATTTACCCCCCCCCCCCCCCCTCTCTACACACACACTTACGAAGATATCTATCCTACTTTTTTTAATAGCTAAGTGGGGTAGTGGGATTGGAAACTGGTCGCTTGAGAATGAGCTCATTGCTTCAACTACTAGAACATTCTATGAGGTTCATCTCTATCCTACTTGGGGGAGGCGGGGAAGTAACTAGGATCGCGTATAACTAATTGTCTAGACAAAAAAGACTTAATAGTCATTAGAGGTACTTAGAAATTTTAGAATCAAGTATGAAACTAATTAGAAATAACACATCAAGAGTTGTATCAAGAGTAGTATACTCGAAAGAAATATGATACTGAAATTCCCATCAATCATCCAAACATGGGAAACATATCTGCTACTCAATTATTTGCCATATATTTTCAAGATTTATTGCCTAAAACGTATATATTATGAAATAAAAATCCAAATTTAAAATGATTTGGAGTTTCAGTTTTATTGATATGCCATTTTATAAATGTAGGTTGTTTTCATTGGTTGTAAATTTAGATTAGTTTGATATATTAGTTATTTAGATTGTATTATATGAAGTTATAATTGTTAAAAGAACTATTGACTTTTATATAATGATAAATCATCGACTCCAACTTCCATAAATTATGTATATTTCTCTTAAAATTTATTCGTCACCTTAAAAATAATGTAACTCAATAGTAGTATTTTTATCTATCTATATATGTATTTTGATGGACTAAATATGGGCCTCACCTATAAAAAATTCATGGCTCCGTCCTTAATTAAAGGGTAACATAAAAAGGATGCAAAGCTCGGGATATATATATATATATATATATATATATATATATATATATATATACCATATATAGGGAAATTATCCAGTGAGCTCTATGTCCATTTGAGATGAGATGAGCACACTCATTTTTTACCATTATTTCTTATCATTTTAAGCTTAATAGTTATTTGTTTACAAATGTTATATCATATTCTTACTACTAGTAACTATTTTCAGAAAAAACTTTAAATTCATACAAAATGATTGTACTATTATTTGTATTATTAATGTTATGTTTATTCTCACTAATGACCATTTCCTACGAATCTAAGGTTTTCTTTATGTGAAAATAGTTACTAATAGTAAAAACATGATATTACACTTGCAAACAAATAACTATTAAGCTCAAAATGTTAGGAAATAATGGTAAAAAATTAGTGGGCACATCTCATCTCAAATGGGCACAGGGCTCATTGGATAATTTCCCTATATATATAAGTTCTTGATAAAACTAGTGTAAAATTTTAAGGATAAGGATTTTAACATTGGAATATTTTGTCAAGGATATTCTTATTTTTTTTGAAAATATCATAGGATCATGTAAAATCAACTATTTGCAATTATATAATATCGTTGAGAACTGGGAAAAAAAGCCAAATGTGATGTGGTAATATGTTTGATATGAACTAAATCACGTAAATTTGGGTATAACAATGATTTTTAAGTCGGAAAAATGGAATATGTTCATGAGTTGCATGAAATTGTGTTCATTACCTCACATCCACCTTTGATTTTGTCTCGAAATGAGCAAGTGCAAGTAGTTATACTTTTGAGTTTGTGCAGTTTCAAATTACAAGGCAAATAAATAATTATGAGATGGATTGGAAAGTTATATGCATTTGAGTTGCATACTCCCCCGCCTTCTTTTAATTATATCAGATCTCCTAGCTTCGAGATGGATCTAGTCATCTAAACTGAGAGAATTGTGATAATTAACCATGTATAAAGCACGGTGTTTACGATGATATGTGGAAACTAGTGTGCTTCTTGAAATCCATGGGTTGGTCTTTGCGACCTGACTCTCATGACCACGTACACGACTACACGAAGCTTCTTTCATGTTTATAAATTAGGAGAATATACCATCATAGTCGATTCATCTTTCATACTTGGACGGAAAATATTTTAGACTATTTTGTATTACTGAAATCTTCTGGTGTTTTTAAATTTAACTTGTGAAACAAAGCTAAGATGAAATAGAGAATAGAGAAGTTAGAATACTGATGAATCCACATTTCATCATCTTTATTCTATCATTTTGGCATTAAAAATCCTAGCAAATGCCTGTAAATGTCATTAATATCATCATCTTAGCATTCATGCATGTGCATCTATTTAGTGTATAAAATACTGTAATTAAAGCCAAAATTATAGAATAAAGAAAAGAAAAGAAAAGGAATAAAATATTGTAAGTATTTTATGACCCGAAACCTCGAGACCTAGGCATCTTGATGAATAGGTCGACCAGGAATAAAGTAGGGGGAGATAAGGATTAAATACCTATATTATTTAATTCATTCTTTATTCATTTTGGGACCTATTTTTGGTTCCACTTTTTGTGTATCAAATAAAGAAACTTTGTACATGAAAGTTGTAGATAATTAATATGGAAAAATACAAAATTGATTTCACAGAAAAATAATGTACAGATAAAAAGTTATGGTCTGAATGAAAATCCAGAATCCCAACTTCCCAGACCCGTATCTCACAAATGAAAACTCCAAATGCATCAAACTCACCTTTAATTGTATATAGAATAAAATAAGATATTTAATGGCGGTGGTTTCGCATTTGGCGGAGCTACGGTTTGAAAGTTGAGTTTTGGACCCTCATTGTATACCTGTACTGATTAAAATATTCAATTTATTATTTATTTATTATTCTTGTATTTTTATATTTTTATAATCTTTTAAATATTACTTATAATAATTATGTATATTAAAATCAAAATAAAAATGCAAAGAAAACTCAAAATAAAAATAAACATATATATATGTCATACAGGTATTATACCTATGCTCATACCTATACTTTTTACACTTACATTTTATTTAATATACAGAATACATCATAAAAATAAAACAAAAAATATATTTCTGTGTATGAAAGTATTTTGTTATTTTAGAAAATACTAAATAAAAATAATAAAACTAAAATATACAAAATAAAAATAAAGTACTAAAATACATAGGTAATATACCTATATAAAGCTAAAAAGTAAACTTATAAAAATATACCTCATAAAATCAATTAAAAATCATAGTAAAATACTACAGAAAATAACAAATATTTTTTATTTTATAATCATTACTTAATTCAGCCTATTACTAATTTTAACTGAATTAACAAAATAATAAACAGGGATTTTTCCTAGTTGGTCCACGTGGACCAACCATGTTTCAGCCCCAGTTGACTTCGGTCAACTGGTCGTCCTAGCCCTGTAGCCCTTGTCAGAGTTGCGTTTGACCCCTTTTTCTCCATTTTTTCGAGGCTCCATCTTGCATCAAACCATGATAGGCTCTTCGTGACTTTTGATCCTCGATCCATGGGAATGCCAGCCCTTGCGCAACCTTGGTCGAAGAGCCACTATAGCCACTGCTGGGCCTCGTTCTTCCCCCACTGTCCGTCAACCCCTTAAAACCAAATCCGAATCTCTTTTGAAAATTTGAACCGCAAATCCATCCAAGCTTCCTCCCTTGACCTTGTTAGAACTCTCTGGAGGTGACAACTCCGTGGAGCCCTCGTCAAGGCGGTGGATCAGCAACGCTTGGGCGAGTTCCAATCAACCTCCGGCTACCCCGTTGAGGTACCTTCTTCCTCGCTCTCTCTGAGCTCGAGGGACCCCCTTCATCCATTTATATTTCGCTCAATAGCTTCGTCGTAGTCCTAGGATTAAAAGCCCCTTAAAACCCACTTCGATTCCTCGCTCGATTCACACCTTCAACTCCATCGCCGGAGTGCTCCTACGGCCGCCACCATCACGTCACATCCGCTGTGCGCCAGCCACCACGGGGCCAAGGCAGTTTGCCCTTGGTCCTTTCACAACCTTTCCCTGTAGGTTTTGAGCCAAACCGCGTACCTGGGAGCCCATTTTGGAGACGTCGGACATACCTGGAGGCTGTGAGCTCCGCCGCCGTCGTAGGCGAAGGCAAGTACCCTTCCGGCCGTCTTGAAGTTTCCAAACCATGGAGGATACCTGCGGGAGGAGATCTGGGCCATTTTGAGGCCTGAACGCCGACGAAGGAGGACGGGGGAGGTCGCGGAAGGTCGTCGTCGCCGGCCTTCTTCCGCGTTCTTCCTCCTGGCCTCGCTGCCGTCCGATCAAGAAGGAGCCCCAAACATCTCGTGGACCGTCCGATCGTCAGAACCCCACCACCGTCGATCTCAGCTGAAATCTGATCTCAGACGTCCACGGGCGAAGCGTCATCGGCCGTTCGTCGTGTGCCACGTGTTCAAGTGGCATCTCATCCGCTGTTGGATCGCGCGCCGAGGGTATTTTGCACCTGAACCCTCGCGCATTTTGTATTTACTTTTTAGTCTACAAACTTTCCTCTGCAGTTATATATTTTTGTAAATTTTGCAAAAAAGACCCTCGAGCTCTCAATATTTACATAGAGGTCCCCTGCCACGTCACCTCACGTGACCTGTTCACGTGAGGTGTGGGCATTTTGCAAGGGTACCCTCGGACTTTGGGGTATTTCCGATTAGTCCCAAATATTTGTGACGTAGTGAAAAAGTTTGGTATATTTTGCATAGAAACCCCTGATACTTTTGGATATTGCCTTTAGGTCCCTGTCAGGCGCGTGTGTAGCACGTGCTTGCCTTGGACATTTTGTATTAAGGCCCCTCCGATTTTGTAATTTGTTTGTAGTCCAGTAAATGCAAGTTTTAGTGTAAAACTTTGTGGAAATTTTGCTTGTATCCCTTGGATGTTTGAAAAATTGAACATATACCCTTGTCAGGCCTGATTAATGTTTGGATGCTTGTTTTAATTATTTAAATTACCATTTTGCCTCCAAAAATTCCACAAAACTAGGGTTACGTTCCTGTAGGCTTGTTCTTCCACGCCAGCATTTTAGTTTTTGATTTTATTTTATATTTATATTTATTAAAAATCAAAAACTGCCTTTTATTCACTGACTAGCTTAGAAAATACCAAAAAATATTAAAATACCTCGAAAAATTCCAAAAAAATTCCCTAGTGTGTCTTTTATCCTACTTTAGTGTCAGTCCAAAAATCACTAAAAATCTCAAAAGAAAAACACTAAAAATTCAAAAACACTCAAAAACTTCAAAAAAATAGATAAAATCCTAGAAAACTCCAAAAATTGTGAACTCAGTTCCTGTTTGTTCTATATTTCATTCTCTTTATTTGAAAATTAGTGTGAAAAATTTTGGTTTCTGTTTGCTAATTTTAATTCCCATTTTACTCACAGCCAGCACATATTTCACTGTTTGCTCTTATTTCAGTATTTGAAAATACCTAAAACACCTTGAAAAATCCCCAAAAATCACAAAAACAGTAATAAATCCTAAAAATATCAAAAACATTTTATTGCTGTATTTTTGGCTATTTTTACATATTTTTATCATTATTCTATCTTCTCTTTCATTATAAAGCCTTTATTTTCCAAGATTGAAAAAAAAAATATATAAAATATAAAATTATAAAAATCAGCAAATTAAAAATCAAAATACAAGATTAAAAAAATTAAAAAAATTAAAAACCCACAAACATCTTTTGCTTGCTTGCTTAGTATAGACATCACACACATTCACTTGTGCACATTATTTTGAACTACCATGCTTGCTCCCTGTGTTCGAACTCTCTGCATACTTGCCCTTTACATCATTTGTGCAGAGTTAAAAATAAATTTTAACTCCACATTTATTTCTAATTATTGATCTTTAGCGTGGGTTAATTGTTGATTTTAGTCCAGAATTTATCGTGAGTCGTCACAGCGACGGTTGTCTCCGCCTTGAGTGAGATACCATTTTAGACTCCGTGAATTTTGGCTAAATCAAATGGCACCGTTGCCGGGGATCAACAGCGAGTAGTTCTCATTTTTGTTTGCTTGTGATTGTTGTCTACCATAGCTTCAGTTATCTCTCTTGCACTTTTGATACATAAATTGATTGAGCTATTCTGACCATCCTTTCTTGTCTTCTTGCGAGGGACCGCGGAGCAAGGCGGATCGCCTAGGTGACCCGAAGCAACCTTGGGAAGCGGAGCTGGCCTTCTTAGGTCAAGCCGACAGGAGAGAGTAGGAGGAGTGAGAGAGAGTGGTAGATTTATTGCATTTTATTTTTGTGAGAGAGTGGCCTATTAAATTGTAATAATACAGGTACTTGGACACTTGGACTCTTGGACACTCCGGGCCTAATTTCCGGGTGTTTGTTCACCCGGGGGCTCACCGCGGATTTTGACGTGTTTTTCACCGCTGTCATTTTCCGGTTTTGTTTTCATTTTTTCATTTCTTTTGTGGATTGAGCCCTTAGTTTTAGGCCTGCTTGATCGATTAAATTAGGTCCAAACACACTAATAACCTTTGCATGTACCTATAGTTCGTTCTTGGACTTAGTTTAATTAAACAGTTAGCTCCCTTTCTTAGATCCGCCTCGCCGCGAGCCCTCCCCATCAAGCGCTACTCCTGAACTCGATGTGTCGAGAAGAGGAGGGGAGGGTCTAGACCGGACTCTTAGGATCGACGATCGGTGGTTGACTTGTGGTTCTTCACGCTAGCAGTTGCCTATCTTAGGACGATTTCCGCATTGCATATCGGCATATAGACTAGGTTTATAAATTTCTACTTTGCATCCCGCATGGAGAGAGATGGGATTCGCTGTAAGTCTTCTTACTTTGCATCCATCATTTAGGCACAAAGGTGAGACTTCCATCTTTGTGTTGGCTTGCACGGCTTTTCCGACTCTATTCTCCCTCTGTTTTTGGACAAAGTAGGATCAAGAAAATACAAAAAATCGTTAGGCGCTTGTTTGAATCTACTCAAAAGAAGCGATAACACCAGAAAAATTAAAAAAGGGACTGCTAAGAAAACCTTGACCAAAAATAAAATTGGTAATTGGATTCATTGATTGGGGAGAGTAACACCCTCACTTGTTTTCAGGTTGCATGGGAAGGTCTCCTTCCAAGTGAGGTGAGCGCTTCGTAAGGATTAGAGCCAAAATCCCAGCTTGTGGCAGCCTTGTGTATCGCCTGGATTTCCGAAGTATTGGCGCTTCTATCGTACGTGGACGAGTAGGGCTTGGTCAACATTGGTGACTCTCTATTGTGTAGAGCATCGACCTTGTCCGAAGTATCGAGCCTAGGCCACGCCTTCACGGGGATGTCTGTCTCATCGTCTCGCGTCCGAGTAGGTTCTTGCACGTTCACGGGTGATTCCGTTGCGAGCGAATTCCGAAGTATCGGTTTCGTCTATTGGCTTCCTCTCTTATTCTTTGGCCGAGTAGGGATCCAGGAAGGGTTACAAGGACCTCAAAAAGCGCAAGCTACATGTTACACAGGAGGAGGACAAGTACGGGATACTCTTCTGGTAGTACTCTCTCTCCTTTAGGCGTAGCGCTCTAAGGACTCGTGAAAAGATTAATCCCTGAATTCAAGCTAAAACCGACAAGATAAAAGCCGAACCTTCACGGCTTCATGTGTTGAGTTGGTGAATTCACCCCTGTCTTGTGTTTGATTGCTAGTTTTATCTAAGGTCAAGATCAAAAATACAGTACAATTGTGCGCAATTTTGCTTCTCCTTCTGCATCTTTTCTGCTCTTCTCAATAATCAAGATGATGGGACGGAGATCTCTTAGGCCGAACTTGTCGGCACCGCTATCCAGCACTCCTCCTTATTCATCTAGGACTACCTCGGAGAGTCCGCTCTCCGAGCCTGAGTTTACATCCACCCTGTTCCCCCTCGACCACCCTTCACATTCTCCTTCTCAGTCCAATTGTTTCAGAATTCAGTGCATCACAGAGTTCAGCTCATTCGACAGTACCTGAGATGGCCTCTTTTGCTTTTTTAGAAAATCCGGAGACGGCAGACAGAGGCGAGCACCCAGATGACCATGATCACCCTCCGTTCATAATTGATCAGGTGGCCATCAACAACTTCTTGTTAGCGTCCCTGGAGACTATGCAGAGACAGATCCGTGACCAAGGTACCTTCATGGGTGATCTGATGAGACAAATAGCGCAGATGAGAGAGAACCGACCTGGGGGCGGTGGCGGTGGAGGAGGAGGAGGACCTGATGTAGGAGGAGGTGATCCAGACGCTGAGAGACCACCACAGACCAACATGAGGGAATTGCACAACCCAGCTGCATCCCTCACTCATCGTTGGATCCGACTCCCGCCCGTCCACGGAGATTTCGAGCTTCGACCCCACACTATTCAGCTTTTACCTAAGTTCCATGGGTTGCCGACCGAAGAGCCGCACCTCCACCTCCAGGAATTCGAGATGATATGCAGCACCATCCATGATCGGTTGATGACCGAGGACACAATAAAGATGATCGTCTTCCCATTCTCATTGGTTGACAGAGCCGCATATTGGCTCAAACACCTGAGGCGATTCATTGATACATGGGCAGATCTCTGGACCGCATACTTGAAGAAATATTATCCTCTCGGCCGGACCAATGCAGCTAGAGCAATGATCAATAACTTCGTCATGATCCCGAATGAGCAATTTCATGAAGCTTGGGATCGCTTTCGAGAGCTCATCGACCGGTGTCCACATCATGACATATCCAAGCCCAACTTAGTTCAGAGTTTCTTTTGTAGGCTGACACCGGAGCTGCAGGGGCTTGTCAACGCCTCTTGCGGAGGATCATACTTTTCCAAGGGTGAAGACGACGTCTGGGCCATTAACGAGGGCATGGCAAAAAACTCAACCGTGATGGCCCAAGCTCGAGTCTACACACAGCAGAAGCCCTCGCAAGGAGCAGGATCATTCCAGAGGATCGCCCGCATCGATGCCGGTCCCAATACAGTGTCAGCTGCCGCAGCCCAAGCTGAATCAGCCGCAACCGATATGGGCATAATCAGTGAGAAGCTGGACCGCCTCGAGATCCTCGAGAAGAAGCAGATGCAAGGCATGGCCCAGATGGACCAAATTGCCAAGACCATGAGTGATCTGAAGACGCAGATCTTGTACGTCCAGGAGGCACAAACTCATTCCCAACAGCCTCCCAGATCACGTGCTGATCCGAGCAGTAGCAATGCCAACCAACCCTCTACCTCGTATCGTCATGTCAATCATACCCAGGCAGAGCCGGTTCCCTTGCTACAGTACTACCCAACGCAGCCGCCATCTTCAGACACGCAGATGGTGGTGTATCAGCCGGAGCAGCCACTGACAGTTCTTCCTCCACCCTCCTTCGAGCAGGAACCATTGATGGAAGTCAATGGGATATGGTACGACCGGTACCCTCAGCCCGGGATTCATCGTGATCACCCCGGATTCCGTTGGGGCAACGGTGGCTCCTCATCTCAGCAGCAGAATCCCGCTCAAGGACATCAGAGCATCCAGCAGCAACAACAACACCAGCAGCCCCAGTATGCCCAGCCACAACAGTATCAGAGTGGTCCTCGTCCCGCCTATCAGGGACAGCCGTGGAGGCAACGACAACAGCCTTACCCCCATCCTCCCCCCAGTATCAACCACAACAGCAGCAGCCTCACTTCCAGCAGGGAAACCCATCCGGTTCTCAACCTTCTGCTTTTGAGAACCCAGCATTAGATGATCTTGCCCGCTTGCTCTCCGAACAACGAGCATCTTTCAGGCAAGAAATGGATGAATTCCAGCAGGAGATGAGGGACATAATAAAAGGCAAGGCCGCCATACCCGCTCAGATTGAACCTAACCCGAACAATCTGAAAAGGAAGTCTGAGCAGGTAGAGTTTACAGAGGATACCTCTCCTAGTAACTATTTGAGTGACATATCTTATTCCTTTTATGATGCTGATTTTGTTACTACTAGGAGCGGTAGGATGCCCGCCGGCGGCGCCTCTTCTGAGCGACAATCAGATGCAGCATCAGGAGCGCCAGAGGAGCAGAGTAGCGGTGTTGATGCCGCTAATGATGATGTTGAAAACGGTGGTGCTGATGCCACCATTGATGGAATTCCAGACGACGGTACTGAAGCCGTCGTGATACCAGATGTAGACGGCGGTGCTGATGCCACCATTTTGGATGCTGAGCCAGACCGTGGTGTTGATGCCGCAGAGACAGGTGCCGGTGGTGGTACTGAGGCCACCACATCTACTTTTGTTGAGCCACCATCTGTGATGTTCCCACATTTTGTACCTATGGACTGTGGAAACAAAAAGAAAAACAAAAATATGAATAAAGGAAAGGTTTCTGTTCACATTACGGATCCATATGTGGTGAATGATGATTATTGTATGGATTCTCCTCCTTCACAGGCACAGGGACCTATTCCTAGCCCTCCATCTATGGAGGCCCCTACCATCCCCTTCCCTGAGGTACTCCGCCGAGCGAAGGGGAATAAACGAGAAAATCCCAAAAAAGAGCAACAGGTAGAGTTCGGCAATCAGATGATAGACAGATTCCATATTCAGCTGACTCTACAAGAAGCACTTGAGCACATCCCCCTCTTCAAGAAGAATCTGAAAGAGAAGACTACCATCCGCAGGAAGAGGAGGAACCACAGAGATCAGATCCATGTGCTCACTCATTCCACTTGCTGCACCATCCAGAACAAGCTGCCAGCCAAGAGACCAGACGCAGGAGCTCCCTATGTCAGATGCGAGATTCAAGAGCAGCAGTTTGATCGTACTCTATTATACAGTGGCTCTTCAATTAACCTTCTTCCGGCAGCCTTACTCGACCGATTCGAGTTTGGTCCTCTTCTTAGGAGCAGGACAGTCCTTCAGTTTGCTGACAGGTCGACTAAGAGGCCGAAGGGGTTATTGAAAGACGTGGTCGTTACCATTCAAGGCCTGAAATTCCCCGTGGACTTCGTTGTGTTGGACATGGAGATCCCTGAGTCGGTAACCGATGCCCCCATCATTCTCAGACGTCCATTCTTGGCCACAGCCAAGGCGGTGACCGACCATGATAGCGGGAAGGTATATTTTTGCGTCGAGGACGAAACCATACAAATAGAGATGATCGAGGAGACCAGAGCTAGAGAGTTAGAGTGCTCGGAGCAGTCCAATGAAGCAGCGCAGATGACAGAGGAAGAGCTAGACATCCACCAGGTTTGTGATTTTGAGATGATTGATGATGAATCCAACTGGATAGATCCTGTAGCACCAACTCTCGCCTTGCCTACAGATTCATTATATCTCAAGCTCATGGCAGTCGAGAGCCGGGAGAGCACATCCCTGGAGGAGGATACATCCGAAGCTGACAGTGTTGTGATGAGTGGTGCCGATGATTTTCATTCTTGCTCATCTTCTTCTAATCCGTCAGATTCAGACATTGTCTGGGATAATTTTGATGATTATTTGCCTTGTCTGATTCCTTATGAGCAGACAACCATGACAGAGTGCGAGCCAGTGCAGTTTATTGATGATTCAACAGGCTGCCCTTCATCAGAGATTCATGAAGAGCGAGAGTTCTCCCATGCAGACCTGGTAGCATTTACACAGATATATCAGAAGCCAAATCTGCCACCTCCCAGTTGTCCAGAACGAAAGCCTCTGCCGCAGTCGTTGAAGTACAGATTCCTTGCGGGTGAGCCAGATATGCATCCAGTCATTATCTCAGCAGGTTTGACTAGAGAACAAGAATCTCGTCTGATGGAGGTTCTTGAAAGAAACCGAAAGGCAATAGGTTGGAGTATAGCTGATCTCCAGGGGATTAGTCTGGCTCTGTGCACTCACCACATTTATCTTGAGGATGACGCTAGGCCGTCGTGTGAGTTCCAACGACGGTTGAACCCGAATCTTCGAGATGTAGTCATGAAAGAAATTTCGAAATGATGGAGCACCGATTTTATCTACCCCATCTCCGACTCCAAATGGGTAAGTCCTTTACATGTGGTACACAAGAAGACGGGTATCACTACAGTTGTCAATGAGTATGGAGAGGAGATCGCTACCAGAGTACCTACTTCTTGGAGGGTCTGTGTGGACTACAGACAATTGAATGAGGCCACCAAGAAGGATCACTTCCCGCTACCCTTCATTGATCAGATTATCGAGCGGTTCGCTGGGAAGAGTCATTATTGTTTCCTTGACGGGTACTCTGGATATAATCAGGTGGCCATTGCGCGCGAAGACCAGGAGAAAACGACATTCACCTGTTCGTTTGGGACTTATGCTTTCAGACGGATGCCCTTTGGTCTATGTAACGCTCCGGCGATATTCCAAAGGTGCATGTTGTCCATATTCTCGGACATGGTGGGTGACTGTTTAGAGGTCTTCATGGATGACTTCTCAGTCTATGGTGACGGGTTTGATGCTTGTCTTGACTGCCTAGACCGTGTGCTTCAGCGATGCATAGAGGTCAATCTTGTCTTATCTTGGGAAAAGAGCCACTTTATGGTGACTCAAGGGACGGTCCTTGGTCATATCGTCTCCAACAGGGGCATGGAGGTCGATCCTGCCAAGGTGGATATCATCAGAAAACTCAATCCACCGTTCAACCTGCGTCAGTTGCGGTCCTTTCTGGGGCATGTCGGTTTCTACCGACGGTTCATTCAGGACTTCAGTCGGATTGCCCGACCGCTTACTGACTTGCTGACAAAAGACACCGAGTTTATTGTCAATGATAAGTGTCTTGGGTCATTTGAGACTCTCAAAGAGATGGTTGTTTCAGCTCCTGTCCTTCAGTCACCCGATTGGTCTCTCCCATTCGAGATCATGACGGATGCTTCAAATTTTGCCGTTAGGGCTGTGCTTGGACAGAGGAGGGATGGATTACCTTTTGCCATTCACTACGCCATCCGGACTTTGGATGCCGCTCAGCGGAATTACACTGTGACTGAGAAAGAGATGCTGGTCGTAGTTCTTCGCTCTTGATAAGTATCGATCGTATATTCTCGGATCTAGAGTAACAATTTACACTGATCACACCGCCATCCGGTACCTAATGTCTAAGAAGGATGCCAAAGCACGTCTCACCAGATGGATCCTTTTACTCCAGGAATTTAATATTGAGATTAAGGATAAGCTTGGAGTCAAGAATGTGGTGGTGGATCATCTCTCCAGATTGGAGAATCTTGAGGAATCTGAGCCCAACGCACCTATCACAGAGACATTTCCAGATGAGGCGATCTTGGCTATCACCTCGCTCCCGTGGTACGCTGACATTGTGAAGTATCTTGTCGCCAAGACAGTCCCACAAGGTTGCCCCAGGCTGAAACTCGAGACCTTCCTGGCGAAGGCCAAGTTTTATCATTGGGAAGATCCCGTCCTTTATCATGAAGGAGGGGACAGTATCTGGAGGAGGTGCATTCCTCAAGAAGAGCATCATAGCGTCCTCACATACTGCCACAAGCTTGAGGCAGGAGGACATCATTCTGGAAAAAGGACAGCACAGAAGGTGCTTCAATCCGGCCTATGGTGGCCTACTCTCTTCAAGGATTCTGATGAGTTCGTGAAGAGATGTACTGACTGTCAGAAAATGGGAACCTGCGGACAGAGAGACATGATGCCCATGCAACCCATTCACTTTTGTGAGGTTTTTGATGCATGAGGGATTGATTTCATGGGCCCATTTCCTAAGAGTCAGGGATTCGAGCATATTTTGCTCGCTGTGGATTATGTCAGTCGATGGGTTGAGGCCATCCCCGCCCGAGCCGCAGATGCGAAAACCGTGTGCAAATTCTTGAGGAAAAATATCATTTCACGGTTCGGGGTGCCTAGAGTCTTGATTTCAGACGGGGGGTCTCATTTCATCAATGACAAGGTTAGGGCCCTTGCAGACGAGTTCGGCATTGACCATCGGGTTGCCACACCGTATCACCCTCAGGCTAATGGTCTTGCCGAAGTATCGAACCGGGAGATAAAAACAATCTTGCAGAAAGTTGTCCGCCCAGACCGAAAGGATTGGTCACAGCTTTTGAACTCGGTCTTGTGGGCCTATCGGACTTCTTTCAAGAATCCATTGGGGACATCTCCCTTTCGTCTCGTCTATGGCAAGCCGTGCCATTTGTCAGTGGAGATCAAGCACAAATCTTTTTGGGTAGTTACTGAGTTACTGTTAGATCCCTAGAGTATAGGAGAACAGAGAAGAGCAGAATTGGCAGCCCTGGAAGAACTGAGAGATACAACCTTTTCCAACAGCCTACAGTACAAGGAGAAAGTGAAGACATGGCACGATTCGCATATCAGCCATAAATAGTTTGAGCCAGATCAGAGAGTATGGTTGTTTGATTCCAGGCTGAAATTATTCCCAGGGAAGTTGCAGAGCAAGTGGAAAGGTCCGTATGTGGTCAGGAAGGTACATGACAATGGCAGCATCGACATATCCGAACCGTCATCTTCCTCGACCTTCCGCGTCAATGGTCAACGCCTGAAACTATATCTAGATCATGATCCGCCGACCATTGACGTTGCCCCCATTCTTCTGGTATGAGATATGTTCTTTCACTCATATCATCTGCATCTCATACATGGTAATCCCTTCTATCTTCCGTTGTGCAGATCATCTGTCCATATAACACTTTCATCTGTTGATTTATTTTCTTCTTTTCTTCTTTTCTTCTTTCCTTCTTTTCCTTTTCTATTTTCTTTATCTATCAAAAAGGTGCCGCCCTTGTAGACAGTTTTCCATACTTAGGACGTACTTTGTCCTAAGTATAGGGGGTGTGCACCCCGAGTTGATTCTATTCTTTTCGATCCTCTCCATCGTCTCCTCTTCATGTCTATACTTAGGGATATCTTACCCTAAGTATAGGGGGAGACAATCTGAGTACGATCTGTTCATTCCCACCCTTGACCCTCCCTGCGTTGTGTACAGTCTGCTATACTTAGGATTATTTGATCCTAAGTATAGGGGGGACGGTCAACTTCTCATTGGTTCATTCATTAGTTCTGTATTCTTTAGACTTGCCAATACTTAGTACGAGTTATGTCTTCTCTTTTCTCTCTGATCTATGAGGACATAGCTCAAGCTAAGTATAGGGGGTCGTATATACCGTGTATATACTTTAGCCATAACTCGTACTTTCGTATTTTCCTAATAATATGGCTAATCATCCATTAAAATTCATTAAAAATCATTAATAAAAAGATGTTATCATTCCTCAAATTCTTTTGTGTATTTACTGATTAATAAATCAGGTGAAAATGTTTTTTGCAAAATGTTTGAAAAATAGTTTGAAAATCTTCGTGAACATCTATTGAAGACTATTTTGAAAATATTTTGTTACATGTTTTCAACCTTTGTAAAAATGCGTGTTTTGTAAAATTTATTTTCTTTGTGTGAAATAAAATGTTTGAAAAATAATTTGCAAATGGTTTGAAAAATGGTTGCAAAAATATTTTGAAAAATCTATATATACTATTTGAAAAACCTTTGCAAAATGATTTTCAAATGTGTGTACATGTTTGTGAAAATGTTTGTAAAAACTATTTTGGACTTTAGTTTTCAAAAATTGTGTGAAAAGCTTGTGTCAAATAAGTTTGAGGAATACTAACATCACACCAAAATCCACTATATAGATATCTATAAAATTGATCACTTACCCTTGTAAATTCTCAAAATCCACCTCTTGTAAATATAAGAAGCGCTCCCGTGTAAATATTTTAATCCAGCTTTTAGCCAAAATCTTTTTGTTTTCAAAATAAATAAATAAATAAATAATCCCAAAAACATTTGCAAAATTAAAATCCAAAAACATTTGAAATACCTTTTTGAAAAAGACAAAAAATGCACCTGCATATGCATCATCACCATCTTTTCAAAAATCCATAAAAAGTTCAAAATCTTTGAAAATTGCATCACAAAAATATTTTCTACATCGCATTGCATAGCATGAGCATTTTTCGGATTGAGTTTGATAGTTGAACAAGTCTAAGTAAAATCCGGAGATTGGAGCTTGATTGGACCTTAAAATCTACCTAATAACAGGAACCTTATAGGAATTGGGTTTGAGGTACTTCAGGTCTAGTTGACTTAATTCTTTGAGGATCACGGGACTTGGTTCAATAGATTCTTGACTGCCTAAGTAGAGTATTTCGGAGCACACGCACGACTCTTGTTGATAATGACCTAACTTGGACACCTGCACCTTTCACATAGCTCTCCACAGATGAGGTGGTGAGGAGGCAGTTTCCTTTGTCTTGGGGTAGCATATGAGGGTAGTACTTCTAGGCGGAACCTCTCTTCTTCTTCTAGTGAAGGAAGTGCGCCTCAACTTGGTCTAGTGGTGATGAAGGCTAAAGACAGAAGCCGTGGGTTGCAATAGAGCTTCAAAAGAGGGATAGTCTACTGGCTCAAGAGGAAAATTTCTTGTATATATGTTGCACCATGTAGATATGTTGTACAGATGCACTTAAAAAAAGGAACTCCAAAAAAAAGTGGTGGGTCGGATTGAAAATTTAATAACCCCACCGGAGTGTATATAGTCCAATTAAGCAAAAGCTTATGGTATCCATGTTACATCTCATGAAGCTTGCAGCGGGAGACTTAGCTACACCGGTTGAGCTCCCAAAATTCTATACCTCTTATTCCCCCTCTTCTTGAGCCGGTTGCACTTGAACTTAGAAGGGAATACCCCGCTTCTCGAGGAAAGAGTTGCTAGACCGAGGCATTAGAGTTACCAGGGTGGGGGAGGTTGTTTCTTTGTTACTTCTGAGGTGGGGAGCTACATATCACTTACACTGTACGAGTCAGACTCATAGTCGTAAGAGTTTGCGTTTGAGTTGAAGTATTTCTGACCTAGCTATTGAGGAGACTTGGACGGAGTTTTGGGATTCTCAAGGACTGTTGAATTTCAAACACGGTTCTCACTAAGGTTCCGCCCGCACTAAAACTCCAAATATCCGACTTAAGCTCCAAACTTTGATTTTGTGAAGACAAGTTTGATAATCAAATAAAATCCAAGTTCTTCTTTTTCTTTTCTTTCTTTTTCTTTTGCACTTATTGCATAAGTGTTTGCTAGGGACTAGCAAAGGTAAAGTATAGGGGAATGATGAATCCACATTTCATCATCTTTAATCTATCATTTTGGCATTAAAAATCCTAGCAAATGCCTGTAAATGTCATTAATATCATCATCTTAGCATTCATGCATGTGCATCTATTTAGTGTATAAAATACTGTAATTAAAGCCAAAATTATAGAATAAAGAAAAGAAAAGAAAAGAAAAAGAATAAAATATTGTAAATATTTTATGACCCGAAATCCCGAAACCTAGGCATCTTGATGAATAGGTCGACCAGGAATAAAGTAGGGGGAGATAAGGATCAAATACCTATATTATTTAATTCATTCTTTATTCATTTTGGGACCTATTTTTGGTTCTACTTTTTGTGCATCAAATAAAGAAACTTTGTACATGAAATTTGTAGATAATTACATATAGAAAAATACAAAATTGATTTCACAGAAAAGTAATGTACAGATAAAAAGTTATGGTCTGAATGAAAATCCAGAATCCCAACTTCCCAGACCCGTATCTCACAAATGAAAACTCCAAATGCATCAAACTCACCTTTAATTGTAAATAGAATAAAATAAGATATTTAATGGCGGTGGTTTCGCATTTGGCGGAGCTACGGTTTGAAAGTTGAGTTTTGGACCCTCATTGTATACTTGTACTGATTAAAATATTCAATTTATTATTTATTTATTATTCTTGTATTTTTATATTTTTATAATCTTGTAAATATTACTTATAATAATTATGTATATTAAAATCAAAATAAAAATGCAAAGAAAACTCAAAATAAAAATAAACATATATATGTCATACAGGTATTATACCTATGCTCATACCTATACTTTTTACACTTACATTTTATTTAATATACAGAATACATCAGAAAAATAAAACAAAAAATATATTTGTGTGTATGAAAGTATTTTGTTATATTGGAAAATACTAAATAAAAATAATAAATTTAAAATACACAAAATAAAAATAAAGTACTAAAATACATAGGTAATATACCTATATAAAGCTAAAAAGTAAACTTATAAAAATATACCTCATAAAATCAATTAAAAATCATAGTAAAATACTACAGAAAATAACGAATATTTTTTATTTTATAATCATTATTTAATTTGGCCTATTACTATTTTTAACTGAATTAACAAAATAATAAACAAGGATTTTTCCTGGTTGGTCCACGTGGACCAACCAGGTAGTTGACTTCGGTCAACTGGTCGTCCTAGCCCTGTAGCCCTTGTCAGAGTTGCGTTTGACCCCTTTTTCTCCGTTTTTTTCGAGGCTCCATCTTGCATCAAACCATGATAGGCTCTTCGTGACTTTTGATCCTCGATCCATGGGCATGCCCGCCCTTGCGCAACCTTGGTCGAAGAGCCACTGTAGCCACTGCTGGGCCTCGTTCTTCCCCCACCGTCCGTCAACCCCTTAAAACCAAATCCGAATCTCTTTTGAAAATTTGAACCGCAAATCCATCCAAGCTTCCCCCCTTGACCTTGTTAGAACTCTCTGGAGGTGACAGCTCCGTGGAGCCCTCGTCAAGGCGGTGGATCAGCAACGCTTGGGCGAGTTCCAATCAACCTCCGGCCACCCCATTGAGGTACCTTCTTCCTCGCTCTCTCTGAGATCGAGGGCCCCCCCTTCATCCATTTATCTTTCGCTCAATAGCTTCGCCGTAGTCCTAGGATTAAAAGCCCCTTAAAACCCACTTCGATTCCTCGCTCGATTCACACCTTCAACTCCATCGCCGGATTGCTCCTCCGGCTGCCACCTTCACGTCACATCCGCTGTGCGCCAGCTACCACGGGGCCAAGGCAGTTTGCCCTTGGTCCTTTCATAACCTTTCCCTGCAGGTTTTGAGCCAAACCGTGTACCTGGGAGCCCATTTTGGAGACGCCGGAGATACCTGGAGGCTGTGAGCTCCGCCGCCGTCGTAGGCGAAGGCAAGTACCCTTCCGGCCGTCTTGAAGCTTCCAAACCATGGAGGATACCTGCGGGAGGAGATCTGGGCCATTTTGAGGCCTGAACGCCGACGAAGGAGGACGGGGGAGGTCGCGGAAGGTCGTCGTCGCCGGCCTTCTTCCGCGTTCTTCCTCCTAGCCTCGCTGTCGTCCGATCAAGAAGGAGCCCCAGACATCTCGTGGACCGTCCGATCGTCAGAACCCCACCACCGTCGATCTCAGCTGAAATCTGATCTCAGACGTCCACGGGCGAAGCGTCATCGGCCGTTCGTCGTGTGCCACGTGTTCAAGTGGCATCTCATCCGCCGTTGGATCGCGCGCCGAGGGTATTTTGCACCTGAACCCTCGCGCATTTTGTATTTACTTTTTAGTCTACAAACTTTCCTCTGCAGTTATATATTTTTGTAAATTTTGCAAAAAAGACCCTCGAGCTCTCAATATTTACATAGAGGTCCCTTGCCACGTCACCTCGCGTGACCTGTTCACGTGAGGTGTGGGCATTTTGCAAGGGTACCCTCGGACTTTGGGGTATTTCCGATTAGTCCCAAATATTTGTGACGTAGTGAAAAAGTTTGGTATATTTTGCATAGAAACCCCTGATACTTTTGGATATTGCCTTTAGGTCCCTGCCAGGCGCGTGTGTAGCACGTGCTTGCCTTGGACATTTTGTATTAAGGCCCCTCCGGTTTTGTTATTTGTTTGTAGTCCAGTAAATGCAAGTTTTAGTGTAAACCTTTGTGGAAATTTTGCTTGTATCCCCTGGATGTTTGAAAAATTGAACATATACCCTTGCCAGGCCTGATTAATGTTTGGATGCTTGTTTTAATTATTTAAATTACCATTTTGCCTCCAAAAATTCCACAAAACTAGGGTTACGTTCCTGTAGGCTTGTTCTTCCACGCCAGCATTTTAGTTTTTGATTTTATTTTATATTTATATTTATTAAAAATCAAAAACATGCCTTTTATTCACTGACTAGCTTAGAAAATACCAAAAAAATAATAAAATACCTCGAAAAATTCCAAAAAAATTCCCTAGTGTGTCTTTTATTCTACTTTAGTGTCAGTCCAAAAATCACTAAAAATCTCAAAAGAAAAACACTAAAAATTCAAAAACACTCAAAAACTTCAAAAAAATAGATAAAATCCTAGAAAACTCCAAAAATTGTGAAAGCAGTTCCTGTTTGTTCTATATTTCATTCTCTTTATTTGAAAATTAGTGTGAAAAATTTTGGTTTCTGTTTGCTAATTTTAATTCCCATTTTACTCACAGCCAGCACATATTTCACTGTTTGCTCTTATTTCAGTATTTGAAAATACCTAAAACACCTTGAAAAATCCCTAAAAATCACAAAAATAGTAATAAATCCTAAAAATATCAAAAAGATTTTATTTCTGCATTTTTGGCTATTTTTGCATATTTTTATCATTATTCTATCTTCTCTTTCATTACAAAGCCTTTTATTTTCCAATATTGAAAAAGAAAAAAAATATATATATAATATAAAATTATAAAAATCAGCAAATTAAAAATCAAAATACAAGATTAAAAAAAATAAAAAAATTTAAAAAAGTAAATACCCACAAACATCTTTTGCTTGCTTGCTTAGTATAGACATCACACACATTCACTTGTGCACATTATTTTGAACTACCCTGCTTGCTCACTGTGTTCGAACTCTCTGCATACTTGCCCTTTACATCATTTGTGCAGAGTTAAAAATAAATTTTAACTCCACATTTATTTCTAATTATTGATCTTTAGTGTGGGTTAATTGTTGATTTTAGTCCAGAATTTATCGTGAGTCGTCACAACGAAGGTTGTCTCCGCCTTGTGTGAGATACCATTTTAGACTCCGTGAATTTTGGCTAAATCAAATACAAGAATCAAACATCTAGAAAATACACATTTTTCATTACTAACCATGAAATATTCATATACCAAGTAATGGCCTTTGATTTTAAAAATGTAATTTATCAACATCTGATCATAAACTCTGTCTTTGATAAGTTCATTGGAAAGTCTTTGTGGTGTACATTGATGATATGAGAAAGATATAAGCTTTCAAGATCATCTAAATAGCCCTCGAGAATTATTATTCCTACTTCTTATATATAAATATTCTCAATACATACGGTTGAAAATAGAGCACCGTTTCTCTTCAACATATGATTATAAACTCTATCTTTGCGGCTTTTTGTCTCAAGCTAGTGTTTGTTTTATTTGACAATTATACAAATGAGTATTTTCTTGATATTTTTTATTTTTAATATTGGTAATATGTATATAATGGAGTTGATTTTACTTTATTTAGAGTTCGTATAAGGTGATAATATACACAGAAATTCCGACTTCTTATTAATGCAATTATGAATGTTAAAATGTGGACATTATTTAAACATACATGAATGATAAATATGCAATATAAATAATTAAATGTAATTAATTACTTAGGAACATGGCTCTATTTTCACTTTTAGATTGATGAGCCAAATTATCAATAATGTAAATAAATTTACATCCCTGTTGAATCTCTCAATGAAATAAAATGATTTTGAATGCATATGAAATATGGTTGATAAAGTTACAATTTTGCGAAGGATGTTTAGTTACTCACCCTCATTTGGACCTTTTTTTTCAAGTATGAACATATCATTAATTTCTCTCCGGCTCTCATTACCTTCATGAGTATTCATGTTGGTCTCTCCCTAAATACATCCCCATGTACAAGTCCAATCATGCATATCTAATCACTTGAGTACCAACCCAAGTTAGTTCTTATCTTCTAGAGGTTCATTCTATACCCTAATAGATACAACACAACATTTGATCATATAATCAATGAGGTTCTATAAGACATATCTTGTTTTTTTATTGAGGTACATGTGAGTATGGCACTTTCTATTCTTAAGTGCATACATCTCCAAGTATCATTCCTTATTATTTTGATACAACAGTCTCATTTCGCACCTCGACATCTTTATTTAACACGGGATATACATATAACATTTTTATATAACATCAAGATTATAACTAGAAAACAAACAAATGTGGATGCAAGGATGAGTTCCCCAAAATCACTAAGGAGGGGATTTCAAGTCTCTCGAGAACAAGCATATCATCAACCTATATGCCAAAATGAGGGAATAGAGAAAAACTATGTTACCTTAGCACGCAAGTGCTTCTGCATGTAGTTTTTCCATGATTTACAACTTCTTTTCATCGATAACATCATCTCTAAAATACATAAAACATCATTTGGGTGAGGGAAGGATAAAATCATCATAAGAAGAATAACTTACCTACAACTATAAACCAAGGGGATTCTCTTGCTCCCTACGCTCTCCTCGTGAAAATGACACCAACTATGCACTCCAGTGAGCTCTGTCAAGTCCTCCATGGCGTAGATGATGGCTATGAAGGTGGAGGATGATGGGAGGAAGAAGAATATGCTTAGGACACACATGGCCGTCCATAAAGCTCAATTTGAAGGGCTTGGGTTGTTACATTTTTGTAACCCATGTCTAATTTTTAGGGTTGGATACTCTTTACTAAAAAAAGTAATATCTCCCTCGTCCGGAATCAGAACTCAAAATTTTTATATTTGTTTCAAAGCTAACGACGAGACGCTTCTAATGACTCTATATTGCATATTGTATACTGGAGTACAAAGCATTTAGCTTTATTTTGGCTCTCTGATTTCTTAGAGACATGTTGGTCCCTTCTGATGAGAATTTTTAGTGGTAAATAAATAGAGTAAGCAAAGAGCTTATTTTAGTCATTTTTTATGTACTTTTATTTATATTTACACAATGAATCGAGTTCACGTGCAACCACCTACTGAGAATAATCATTCACTACTTCCTCAAAAAACACTATCTTAAGATTTATCATGAAGCTAGGATATATATATTTACCATGTTCATCATGGAAACATCACAATCGAAGCTGAATGTGTGTGAGAAGGGCTTTTGAACATTATACAAGATGTTATCTAGAGCCAAAATAAGAGGTGAAAATGAAGCTCTTTTGGATCATATCTTCAATAGAGCATCATTTCCACATATTTTATTCTCTTATGTAAATGTTAATTATTGTTGACGACTATAAATGATTAGTTGTAACCTATTAACTCCATGCGTATAAAGACATGGATACATCCATATGTAGATTGTGAAGGACATACTCAATACACATAATGTATGTAGAAGTTAGTGTTATTGTCTTGTATAGACTCCACACTTGACTTTAACTCAGTTGTATGCTTCATCTTTCAATAAATAAGCTTACCATTGAAAAATATAGTCGTTGACTTTATGTTATATTACAATTTATGCTCCCAGGCTTGTTAAAAATATTATTGGTCCTTCTCAAGGAGCTTTTTCAAGTGAAAAATGAAATAGAGTAAGTATAATACTTATTTGAGTCGTTCTCGATGTACCTTTAGCTCATGTTTACATAATGAGTTGAGTTCAAAAGTAACCACCTACTAGGAATGATCATCACCACTTTCTGAAAAAAAATCTTAAGATTCTTCTTCAAGCTGGGGTATATATATATTGATCATGTACATCTTGGAAAACACCATAATCGAAGATGTAGGAGAAGCTCTTGCGAACATGAATTCAAGATGTTATCTAAAGCTAACATGAGAGATGAAAATTGATCTTTTTTGGACCATATCTTTGGCACAACTTCATTTCCACACATATTATCCTCTTGGATAAATGTTGGTTATTATCAATAATTACATATATTTGGTTATGAATCAAGCAAGATACTCCTAGATCTTACTATTGATGAACCTTCATCTTATTTACATGGTAAGTATTTTATTGGTACATCATAACTTACGAGTTTTATGAAAATATGTAATTTCTTATTTTAACTTATTTATGCATTCTACATCAGTATACTTCTAATGCATGACTTACATAGTTCCACATATCAACCTATGTGGTGACTATGATAACCACACTACCATAAACTTATATTTAGACCTATATATTAGAAAACAAGCATGTATTTCTACCTTATTTATTGATTAAAGTATATTAGAATTCCTAATTTCTAAAAGAATTTTGATTTTTACAGCCATTTCCATGATTTTTCATAATATTGGTGATGTGTTAGCGATATTCCCAATATTTTCATTCTTCAGGCCCATAAAAAGACACTATTATGGATATATAATGCCATGCATTCATATGATATTCCATCAATTCTACCCTATGTCAAAATGCCCATCTCTAGATGAATTAATTGTCATATTTTTTTGAGAAAAATGATGAATTATCAACCATGGTAGGTACTCACCCTTGTAGATCCATACATTGTGAAGGCAAAAATTAGAAGTACACCAATCAAGATCATACAAGAATTAAGCATATGTGTACACTGTTTCAACATAAAGGGCTCCTTATGGAAGATCAAAGCTTTATTTACCAACCAAATGACCTAACGAAATGCTAACACCTTAAACCTCTCAAATCTAAAAGGCTAGGCCATGACGCCCAAGCTTTTTCATAACTCTTCTATACCAGAGAGGTACACCCACTTAATTGGTTTATGGGTTGCCTTAGGAGAGCACATCCTGATGCATTGATGCATGTTTTAAGATATCTTAAGATCACACTCGATGAAGGATTCCTATCAATAAATGACTCCCTTTTACAACAATATTGTGCTCCTATGTTGGTAATAGACATGCCATGGGATCTACTATATGATATTGTATCTTTGTTGGAAGTAATCTTTTTTACATGGTGTGGCATGAATAGATGCAATTGTCACATCTGAAATTAAAGTATAGAACTATACCTCATTCTAAGTCTACAGTTGAGAATGTATGGATCAAATCTATTATAATGAAGTTGTGTTTGAGATCAAGGATCCATGAAGATGCAATGTGAAAACCATGCTACCATTTCTATTGCAAACATGTATTCCATGAGAGGATCAAACACGTGGAGATTGACTGTTATTTTGCTCATGATCTCATCTAGAGATGACTCCTTCTGGCTCCACATGTAATACCTACTGAGCAACTTGCATATGTCTTCACCACTGTGCTAATAGGAAACTTATATAATTGATGTATGTCCAAGTTGAACATGCATAATATGTAATCTCAAGTTGAGGAGAATATCGGGATAACTTTGTTGTTAGTTCAATTTCCTTCTTCATTGTTTAGTTTCACATAACTTTTGTACTATTCTGACCACTATCACTCCTTTATACAAGGAGGAAGTATATCCTTCATAATGTAAACAAGCTATTTATTTCTCCCAATATTCCTTATATGGTGATGATTTGAACTGAAAATTTGCATTGTCTTCTCGTCAAGAATTCAATGTTTGTAAAAGGTTCGACTCAATTTTTTGTCATTAAGAATTCATGTCGAGAATAGTGAGGCCATTCCATTCTTGCATCTCTTGAAGTCTTTAGTGACACATTGCATGCACTAAGGAGGAGGTTGTTGCCATCACCATGATCCCCTTAACAGTGAACCCATGCATGATGTATAGATTTCTTGATTTATCATCTAAAATTTGCCATATTTTTGGAGGAGTCGATGATCTTATTTGACCACAATAAGAGTTGTGATTCCTTTCACACGCGGGTTGAAGTTTTGAGAGTGGTTCTACGAAGTTTGAACATGTCCAATGAGAAAGAATTTAAGATAACACGAATCTTGTCCACACTACAAGAAGATGGGAGATATGATAGATGATCACATAAATGGATGTCTTGAAGTCGAGAAGGCACTACATAGGGTGGATTTTTTTAGATTGAGTACATGCAATCTCTTTTTTTGCATGTTGCGACATCATTATCGTTAATTTTTCTTTTCTCTTTTTTGGTACCTTCACAACACCATCTTGGATAAGGATTGCCTTCATCGTGACCTTCCACATGCCCGTTTGATGCTTCTGTCAAACTTATCGATCTCAAAATATCCTTCATTTTTGATGGATGTGCAAGACAAAAATCCATAAACAAATCATCTACAAGCGGCATATTTACATAGAAAAAAAAACCCTTTCATAGTACCTTTCAAAAGAAAACCCTTCTGTAGTAAGGGAAAACACAAGGGTTATAAGGATTGTGGATCCATTGAGACAACTCAACCTTAGAAATCACATGAAAATGTTTGTCCATAGATATCTACACCATGAACCTTAAAAATGTGCAAACTACCTTCTCAACCATGCATACTTTGTAATTATCATCTAAAATATGCAAACCTGCTTAGTTTAACACCACGGCCCCTAACATTAAATTGACTCTTCTTGAGTCAATATGCTTAGGTTAAAGTTGAGTTAATCAAACCACACACAAAAATAATGATGGATTTTCCCTCAATCTCTCTCCTTTATTCTCTCCTCTTCATATTCGTTTCCTCCTCTCCATTCCTATAAACCAAATGAAGGTAGAAGCACGTCAAACTCCTCCACTTGTAGCTTGACAATGGAGGTGGATTCGTTGTATAGGTCGCGGTAGCATTGTGGGGGGTGGGGGTATGAGCTGCGATGCGGAGAGGGGGCAGAGGTCAGGGCAGTGGGGGGATGGGGGCTGATGTGTGGGCGATGTGAGCGATGTGGGGACAAGGTTAGTGCAGTGTGGGGGGAGTGGGGCGAAGGTCTAGGCAACACAAGGGAGGTGGGGTGGAGGTCGGGGCGACGTTGGGAGAGGTGGGGCGAAGCCTCATGTGAAGATGGGTCTCTGATCATTGATTGGTAAGCCATTGAAGTTCAATTAGGTTTCAGATACGGGTTCCATCAAGATTGGATCTGAACGTGGGTTTGATGTCGAATGATTAGAAATGACATCTATGATGGTGCTTTGATTCATTTTGAAGAGGAAGGAGAGTAGTTGATCGAAGATGGGATTGAGATTACGTTCAGATTGAGTTTTTGTTCTACGAAGATGGTTTTTTATCATTGATTAGTTGGTGATTAAAGTTCGATTAGTTTTCAGATACGTGTTTCACCGAGATTGGTTCTAGTTGTGAGTTTGAGGACGTACTATAAGAGTTGAGATATGTAATGGTTCTTCGATTCATTCTGAAGAGGAAGACGAGTTGCTGATCGGAGATGGGATTTGGTTTGTGTTCAGATTAAGTTATTGTTTTATGAAGATGGGTCTTTGATCATTGATTGGTCAACAATTGAAGTTCTATTATGTTTCAGATATGGGTTCCAGCAAGATTGATTATGGATGTGGGTTTGATGCGGATGATAAGAGATATGATATGTGACGGTGCTTCGATTTGTTCTGAAGAGGAAGACGGTCGCTAACTCTGGGCAACTGGCCAGAGTTTGCTCCTAATCTATCGCTCCTGAGAGGAGCCTTCACGCAATGCCAAGACCCAGCCAGCATGGTTGGGAGTGGAAGGGAAGGTAATGGGTGGGGGGGGGGGGGGTATTACTAGTAAATTTGATGTAAGATGGGGTTAGATATATTATATTTACTTTAATGACCAACTGAATGAGAGTTAAGCACAACGTGTAGTGTAAGAGTTAGTAAGTTTGTGGAATTTAAGTGATAATTACAAAATATAGAAGGTCGAGAAAATAAGTTACATTTTTTCGAATTTATGGTGTAAAAATCACATGTTTGTTTTGTTCATGCCATATAACCATAAATATACTCTTGAGAATGCACCTTCCCAGCCAAGCCCCCTAAACCGGGTATGGTCGTCGGATCAAGATGGATCCAACGGTCATCCTTTTTCGCATAGGTCCCCTCCCTCATCCATTTCCTGCAACCATCAGCGCGGACACCACCCTCCTCATCTCGCCTACGATCCATGTCGACCACCTTCCCCGCACCCACAGCCACCGCAGGCCCACCTCTCCCTCATCATCCACGACCTCCCTCTCGCCTCACGCGCGCGTCTCTCCGCTCCTCTTTATTTCGGTGCGTCCAGCAGACAAGAGGGAGAAGGGGTCATGGGAGGTGCGGCAATGATCTCGGAGGAGAGGTTGGGATCTTGAAACTAAAATGCCAATGCTCTATTTAAGTTAACAAAATCAGAGCATTTTGCATATGCAATGTTACTGTGGTCTTTTTGAACTCACATAATCAGAGCCTTTTGGATGTGTAATTTTATTGTCAAGTTCTCATGGAAAAGTTGTTCATTTGGTAGCAAAACAGAGTAGATTAGCATGGTATGCAGACTTTCAAAAATAAATTGATTGTGTATTGCTTCAATGTAGATGCATGCACATCGTGGTAGAGAACGCAACTCATCTGAGGTGGACATGACACTCAACTGGGATTCTCGTCTCTTGGAGAAAATGGCTATTCAAGCAAAAGAGAAATTCCAGTACACAACTTACACTGGCATCGATCTTAGTTCCAAGGCTCATGATGTCGTAAAATTTGCTATGCTTTTGGGACTACTGGTTTTTCAAGGTTCTCAAAGTGCCATTGCCGGGACAGAGATTGGAAGTGAGATCCAAGCGTTGCCTTTTGTGGGAGATCTGGGTGATATCAGTACCGGTTTTGCTTCAGTTAGGATACTTCTTCTTTTCTGTATGCTTTTTGACTCTGTACTGTATGTTCCCTATTTTTTTTTGCTGCTGATCCAAGAAGCTTTCTCTGGTTATATTCCTTGTCAGGAAAATGCCATTGACATCAGTTGTCTTCTTTATTATGCTTAATCATAAAATATTCTATTGTTCCACAGAAAACAAGTACAATAATCAGACGAACTTAGAAAAGCTTGAAAAATTTAAAAAAACTTGAAAAATATGGTGTCCCAATCACATCAATCCTTAATCCATGAAGGCCTATTGTGGGGATTTTGGAACCCACCAAAGTCAAGTTTTCCACAGCCCTTTTAATTTTTTCTGCTCAAAATATTATTGTCAAATATGTTTTTTTGTGTGTGTGTGTGGGGGGGGGGGGGGGGGGGGTTGCACAATAGGGATATGCGCATGATTGCCTTGGCTATCGCATCGTCGCCTAGCGCCTCATCATCCAATGCATTCATTGCATTATACCTAAATTATGCATATGTTAGTAAAATAACATTTTTATTATAGGATATGATTAATATGTATTTATAGAATACTGTAACTTATATATGTGTTTGTTGATATACATACATACACATGCAAACATGTTCTAAATTGCTTATAATCAATAAGCTAATTTATATAATAAATTTTATGTTATTTTTAAAATTGTACCTAATGTGATATCTTATGTGTTTTCCATGACATTTTTCTATCAACGTTATTATCATAACAGATATGATTTTTAAAAAATTTTAAGCTGTCACTTTTAATTTTGGTTCTGGTATTTATAAAGTATAATAAATTATATTTCATACATTACTATAAATTATCGTAACAAATATGAACTTTTAATTTCAAGCAATCATTCTTTATCTTTTTTATTTGAGATTGAACATTTGTTGTTTGAGATTGAACATTATAATAGAAGAAACATGTTATTTTGCATTTGTTTATGTCCTAAAGTACTGTCCAACATATAAATTGATTTTTTAAAGTTTTAATGAGTGATATTTTATATTTTTATTAAGAGTGACAGTAATATGAACTAATAAACCATATCTAACTTCTTTTTTATCAAAATTTTATAATTTACACCTCACTTCAATCAGGTTGTCGCTTCTCACCTCAACTTTAAAATGTTGTTGTCTTGCTATCACCTTAATAGCTTTGATCCACACAGATCTTCCTTTATATCACCTGTAATCAACAGTGCATTATATCTTATGCATCCTGATTCCTTGCTTTCTTTTGCAGGCCTTCTTACTGATTTTCTTCTCAGAGTTGGGGGACAAAACATTTTTTATTGCTGTAAGTGATGATAAAAATGCCATTATCTATTTCGTGTTTTTCCCCCATCATTGAGCAGACCAGCAATTTTGTTCAGATAGCCATCTTTCTGAAACCTTGCTTTCATTAATTTTGGACCTGAATACTTATTGGCATCGAGTAATGAGAAACTGTACTTATTAAGATAGCACTGAGATCAGTGTATGATGTTGAGGCCTAATTTCTTTTCTAGATAGTCATAGAGCCTTGGAACTGAAACCATGTACTCAAGGTTGCAAAAGTTGGTAGTTGGTACTTGGTTGGCCAAATTACTGACGAAGGATTAATCTGCACTCGATTTAATGAATTTAGTCAAACTTTAATCTGTTTTGTATTTTTAATAATCTGAAATATATAAATCATTTTATACACAGAATTCTTATATATTTACATAAATGTGTACATTTTATATATTATCATAACAAAATAAAAGAA
Organism: Ottelia alismoides; assembly: GCA_037367405.1. NCBI lineage: Eukaryota > Viridiplantae > Streptophyta > Magnoliopsida > Alismatales > Hydrocharitaceae > Ottelia > Ottelia alismoides. Next base: position 302,987 of record JAZKJV010000803.1, read on the forward strand.
ACAACTGAATTCCAATTGAACATTAAGCATAATAAGCATCTTAGTTAAGTGTGCTTTTAAAAAAAGCAGAAACAACAACAACAAAGCCTTTTCCCACAAAAAAATGGCCTAGTCGGTCGACTAAACGGTCCTTCTAGTTAGTTGGCAGACTAAGGGCCAGTTATCCTTAGTCGGAGAGGCCACACCACCTTGTAGACTAAACGGGTTAGTCGACCGTTTTTATCTAGCTTGCATGTACTAATTTAACTACGGACTTGTGATAGTGGTAGGGAGTCGATGTATTTACACTAAACTCAGCATTATGTTTGATGAAACTATTATTTATCATGCCCTCACGAATCCCCAAATCAGGTTGTATTCAAGGACTCTAAAACTTATGTTGAAAATGTAAGCTATAAAGTTTCCCATCGGAGGTCTCAACTCTCGTGAGAGGGGGTTCATCTTGTACTCAATTTATGCTTATTGAGTCTGATGACTACTGATCTAGAGTCGTCATCCTTTAATTTCTCAAGAAAAAATCTGATTGCATCTTTATGGGGCACATTTGATGAATGATCCATTACAATCTTGGCCCCTAACTGAAAAAAAGATGGAGCAGTGGTGGAGAGTCCGAAGTTCGGGAGTGCAGGAGGGCTCGTCGCAGCCGGTTGATTCTTCACGGAGGGGGGCCTCGTCAGCGAATGGGGTCTCGGAGGGAGTTGACGATGGCCTGTTCGCTGGGGGTGGGGTGCGTTGAAGTCGAGAAAGGGAAGTAGGTGGAATGCGGGGAGGTGGGGGGTCTGTGGGGCGGAGTTGGCGGCGAGGTGGATGGTGTTGGAGGGGGTGAGGAGTGGGTGTGTGTTTCCCAGAAGAAACCGGGGAAGAGGTGCTTCCGTTGTGGGGTTAGAGGCCATGTGGCGTCGTTCTGTTCTTTGCCTCCAAGGTGTTTCTCCTGCGGGAGGGTGGGCCACCGTCGTGCCACCTGCTGGTTTGGTTCCAGTTGTTGTTCCGCTGGTGCTGTCGTGCATGGCTCTGAAGAGCACTCGGTGCAACGTTCATCCCTTGTGGCCTGTGATTGCCAGAGGTATCGTAGTTTGGCGGTTGTGGTTGCGGGTGTAGCGGAGGTTGCGGACGTTGCGAATAGACCTGGCCAAAATTGCGGGCCGGGCCGGCCCATGGGCCGGGCCGAATGGGCCGAGGTTAAAAAACCTTTGTCCAAAGCCCGTCCATGGGCCTCCATGGCCCATTTTGGTCATTTTCCATTGATTTTTTAATGATATTTCATACGTATAAATGATTTTATTAATACCATCTATACTTTATATAACTAATATACGTAGTTTACATGTTATTTGACATGTAATTCATTGAATTTTTATTTAAAACTAGTGTCATAAATGAAAAACTTAAAGCATATCATATTAATATATGTATAATTTGACATATATTTATATATTTTTTATTTTTTGCGGGCCAGGCCGGGCCGGCCCATGCTTAAATTTCGAAGCCCAAGCCCGGCCTATGAGCGAGATGGGCAGGCTTGGCAGGCGGGCCCCCAGCCCATTGGCCAGGTCTAGTTGCGAAGCCTGTAGATGCTACGAAGGTTGTGGCTGAAACGAAGGTTGTGGGTGAAATGAAGGTTGCGGGTGTTACGAAGGTTGCGGGTGATGTGGAGGTCGACATGCAAGACGACGTGTCCCATGTAGTCGTCGGGTACGCATTGCGAAGTTGCATTTCTATAGAGGCGCTGAAGGGACACCTGTTGGGAATCCACGGTCCGCGATTTGCGGGAGACGTGGTGGTGTCTCTTGATGCTCGCTGTTGTTGTGTCCCGTGGACTGTCTTCGGGGCAGAGGGAGCGCCTTCTCCGAAGCGGCGGGGTGGGCTATGTTTGTTGGCGACCTCTTCGCTTTGCGGATGGAGCGGTTACGGATGTGGAGGTTTGTGTGGCGATGGTTCGTGGTGTCCCCTTCTTGTCCCGTTCGGTTCATTGCCTGAGATGGGCCCTTCGACGGTGGGGTACGGTTCTCGCGGTGATCGACGATGGGTTGTCGCCCGGCTCGGACCCGGAGGTCGTGCTTGTGTTATTGGAGTGTGGCAAGGCGTTGTTGGCTGTTCCTGATGGCCTGGTCTTCTTCTCGTCTTCGGAGGTTGGCTGGTACAGCTTCAGGGTGGAGGTGTAAATCGTCGACCCACCTCCTCCGTCGGAGGTCTCGAGGCTGCCGGATGTCGTTTCGTCTTCTGCTTTGACGGTGGGATTTCAAGGGGCACGTTGCATGGATCGACGTGTGAGGTCGATACGGTGCGTCCTTTGGGGGTCTCTCCTCGGGTCACGTGCCTTCTCGCCCAAGAATTCTCTTTGTCTGCTGAGGTGGTAGGGGTGGTACCTGCTCTCTCTTCGCCGCCTCTCTTTTTGTCTTCGGCTTCGGATCCCGGGCTTCAGGTCGCCCTTTCGGATCCTTTGGCGGGTCGGCCCCAGGGGTTCCGGATCCTTTGGTTTCTCTTTTGTCAGGCGGTTTCGACTTCTCGGAGCCTGTGCCTAGTCGGGTCTTCTCTTCCATGCTGGGTCTTTCTGACCCGACGCCTTGCTTGACTCGACCGTTGTCGGGTGGTTGGGCGTTTCTTCCTTGTGGGTCCTGGACCACGGCGTCTATTTTCCCCAACGTGTCGCTTTGCTTCTCCAGCGCCTTCAATCCATCTACTGGGGACTCTTCTCGCAATTCCGCTTCGTCCTCCGCCAACGCTCGCTCGGCCCTCGCCGTCGACCTGGGGGGGCGCTCTCTGAGAGCTTTGTCGTATGCTGCGACTCCTTCGCCCCGTCATGAGGTGGATGGTGCTCGCCCAGTCGAAGGGGTTGCTGACAAAAGATCTGGTAAGAGGTACCGGCGTCGGAGCAGATCTTGGTCTATACTTTTCGGGGTTCAGTCGTGCTCGACCCTAAAGGCTTCCATTGCAGAGGCCTCTGGGGTGATCCACATTCAGGGGCGGCGGTCGTGTTCTTCGTGAAGATTCTCTCCTGGAACGTTCGAGGGCTTGGGGATGCGGGCAAAAGGAGGATCATCGGCTCGTGCTTCATTGAGTGGTGCTGTGATGTGGTAATGCTGTAAGAAACGAAGCTTCAATCCATCTCTGACGCAGTGTGGAAATCTTTTAGTGCTGGAGGAATTGATGAGTTCAGGACTCTGGATGCCGTAGGTGCATCTGGAGGGTTAGTGGTGGCGTGGCGATCTTTCGACATTGGCGTTTAGCTCGGTGCTGCGTGGGAGACATGTTCTCTCGATTATCTTGGTTTGTGCTGATTCCTCTACGCCACTTGCGACCTCCTTTGTTTACGGGCCTTACTGTCATGTTTTGCAAAGGGAGCTATGGGAGGACTTGCACAAGGCGGGGAGGGCTTTCGAGGGTATCCCATAGCTCATAGGGGGCGATTTCAATGTTACTCTTCGAACTACGGATAGACCACGGTACAGGGGTGGTCAGGACCCGGGCTCTGATGATTTTGTTGACGTCGTTGACTCGTTGGCCCTGGAGGTGTTGGATGCGAGGGATGTGGCTTACACTTGGAGGAGTTCTAACTCTCGCTCTTGAATTGATAGATTTTTGGCTTTGTCCGAGCTTCTCGATCGTTTCGCGCTCTCCTCCGTGGTGGCTCGCCCGCGAGCCTTGTCCGACCATTCACCAATCCTATGGGATTCCAGTGATCCCCCTAAGCGGTGGGGTATTTTTAAATATGAGAAGTGTTGGTTGTTGGAGGAAAATTTTAGAGATTTGGTGGTTTCACATTGGTCCAATGTGGAGGTCTCTGGCTCGGTTGTGACTAGATTTGTACAGAAAGTCGGATCCCTGCGCGCGAGGCTGAGGCTGAGCTCTTTCAAGAAGGACACCAAGGTTGCCAGATGTGCTGCTAAGCTGGAGGTTGAAGAGGTGGTTAGTAGGCTTGATGCTCTGGAGGATCTTAGGGAGCTATCGGGGGATGAGTTGGCCACTCGCTCGCTCAAAAATTAATCGCGTCTGAAAACTTGAAGCGTGTCACTGAGTGGAGACAAAGATCAAGGAGTGCTTGGATTAGAGAGGGGGACGCTAACACATCATTTTTCCATCGCATTGCCTGCGGGAGGCGTCGTTTTAATGCCCTGAGTTCGATCACAGTTAATGGTGTGCGCATAGATGGTGACAGAGAAATGGGGAAAGCGATTGTCGACCATTTTCGGGACTTCTCGACGAGGACTATTCCCAGGCTGTGGAGGTGGACGGGGCTCGGGGGTGAGTCTTTGCCGCCCTCGATGTGCGCGGAGCTGACAAAGGGGGTCTCCTTGGAGGAGGTTAAGGATGCGGTGTGGAACTTAAACGCGGATGGGGCTCCGAGCCCTGATGGTTTCCCGATGGCTTTCTACAGAGATTTTTGGGCTCTAGTTGGCACTGAGGTTCTGGATGTCATATCCAAGTTTTGTGAGGGAAATGCGGGCTTCGAAAGGATTAATAAATCCCTGATCGTTCTCCTTCCTAAGTCTACGCCGGCGGAGCATATCGAGGACTTCCTTCCAATTGCTTTATCTAACACACTCTACCTTATTGTGGCGAAGGTGTTCGCGGTGCGTCTCAGTCGGGTCCTTGAGCATATTGTATACCCGCTCCAGTCTGCTTTTATACCGGTAGGCAAATCTCGGACTGTCTTACCCTTGCATCGGAAATCATTGCGGATTGGAGGAGGCGGGACAAGCAAGGTGTTTTATGGAAGGTAGACTTTGCAAACATGGAAGGACATATCGATATCGTTTCGATATCGTGTCGATATCGATATATCGGCGATATATTGCCGATATATCGCCGATATATCTAGGAATCTTTCTGAAGAAAATGCCTGAAATCGGATATATCGATATATCGATTTCGATATCGGTCCCATGTCGATATCGATATATCGGCGATATATCGCCGATATATCGGGATACAGCCTTCCATGTTTGCAAAGGCCTATGATAGTATAGATTGGAAGTTCCTGTGGCCGGTTTTGCGGAGGAGAGGATTCTCGGAGATTTGGATATCTTGGATGAAGCGATGTGTGACGACGTCCTCCTTCTCAGTCATGGTGAATGGCCAGCCGGAGGGTGGCTTCTTTCAGCCTCGTAGGGGCGTGCGTCAAGACTGCCCCCTTGCTTCCCTTCTTTTTGTGATTGTTGTGGATGTCCTGGCGCGCATTGTGCACCGCGTGGTTGATTGCGGTTTCTCGGCTTGCTTCTCTAGGGATGCCTTGTTGGTCCCGCTGTTGCAGTACGCTGATGATACTATCTTCTTAATGGAGGTGGGCGAGACGGAGGCCTCGGGCATGGCCGTGGCTTTGGATCTTTTCAGCGAACTCTCCGGTTTCTTCAAGAATGCGGATAAGTCGAAGGTCATTTCCTTCGGCCTCTTTGTGGAGGAGGCCGACGCTTGTGGCCATGCCTTGGGGTCGGAATGCGGATCCCTTCCGAGTAACTATCTAGGGATGCCCTTGACTGTGGGAAGAACGAGGCAACAGGATTGGCTCAAGGTGGTCGAGAAGATGGAGGCGCGGCTGGCGGGCTGGAAATCGGCCACTCTCTTTAGAGGGGGGTGTCTGGTGCTCTTGAAGGCGGTTCTTTCCTCTATCCCGGTTTATTTCTTGTCCAATCGCCGCTTGTCGAAGGGCATACGTAACCGTCTGGAGAAGCTAATGCGTAGATTCCTGTGGGGTAAGCATGGAGAGGACTCAGGAGGGATCCAAATTGTTGAATGGGATGAGATTGCGCGTCCAAAGAAGGCGGGGGGCTGGGGGTCCGGAGGTTGGATCAAATGAATGAGGCTTTGCTTCTTAAGTGGGCAAGCAGGATATGGGGCCCTGGGGAGGACCTTTGTAGCAGCGTACTACGAAAAATTTATGGGGTCCGCGGTGCGCCTCCGAGCCCTGGTTCTATTGTGTTATCTCCTCGCTGTTCTGGAAGGGGATGATGGAGGTCTTCTCCCGGCACATCTCTCTGTTCAGGCCAGTGCTTGGTAATGGTGATGCCTTCGCCTTCTGGACTAATGACTGGACGGGGGAGCTTTGTGCATGCGGTTCCCTCGCCTATATGCTCTTGCGGCTGACAAGGATGCGACAGTTACGTCTTGCTGGTTGGATGGTAACTGGTTCCCTGCCTTCTCTAATTTCTCGGACCAGAGACTCGAGGAATTTCTTTTGATGCTGGATTCTATCAAGGAGCTGGGATGCCCCTCGGCGTATGGGCCCATTCTCAGTTAGGAAGGCGTTTGGGGCGATCTGCAGGCCTCCCCCACCGCGCTCGGAGGAAATGGTGCGTGACTGCGCCTTTTTTTTAGTCTTGGCCTTCCTGAGCGGATTGGTTTCTTCCTGTGGTTTTTCTGCAGACAGAGGTTGATGACGAGGGACCGGTGTGCTAGGCTTCTGGGCTCCGTCTCTGACAGGTGCCTCCTGTGCGGGGAGGCGGTTGAGTCGCTTGAACATCTGTTCTTCAAGTGCCCCAAGACGCTTATGGTTTGGGAGGAGGCGAGGATGGCTTGGTTATGCACGGCGGACTTGGCCTTCTTTTGCAGCTCGTTGATTGCTAACGGGAGCAGGGTTCGGCGTCAGCTTCTCGGTCCTATTGCCACTCTTTGGGCCTTGTGGCTGGGCAGGAACGCGGTCCTCTTTTCTGGGCAGAGGTTCTACAAGGAAAATGTGGGGATACAATCTGCGAGGTTCGTGGATGACTGGGATATGTAATTGCTTGTCTTTGTTCCTTTTTCTTTTTGTCTTTCCCCACTTTTTTAATTATTAGTAATTGGGGTGAACACCGTCGAGTGTATCCCCCTGTTTTTGGCTTAAAAAAAGACGGAGTGGCTTGTCTTTAAATGGCTTGCTGTCACTTGACCATACTTAATACTTTTCATTGCTATGGTATTACATACTTCTTTAATTTTATGTGAGAATATCTAGAAAACAAAAATGCACCTTTGAGTTTGAACACAAATTCCGTCATCTGTACCCGGATCAGTGAACTAGGTGTTTTGATTCTCAGTGCGTAGTAATCAGCCAGTGGGCTGTTCTATGTTCAGTAGGATTTTGATGGAGTTAATTTTTCTGACCTTATTTCTATTTGAAATTGTCCATAATAAAATTTTCTTCTCCTAGGTTTTAGACGAACCGACTTTCTCCGTATCTACACAGATGTTTTTTTACACATTGAAAGTACCTACGGAATTCAATAATCAATTAAGAATGATAATAAGCTGTGCACGTAGAGTTGTAGCTTTTCTCAAATAAGGTTTATTTATTATGGAAGTCACGTGTCAGAATTGATTTACAATATCTCCCTAAAATGCAAAATACTACATCTATCATATAGTTCTTAAGATACTCATCATTGATGTCTTTTTTCGTTTATTAACAGGAAAATTTGCCATTTTACTCATGCATAAGGATTTTTTGTACGGCATATTTATGCTATAAATTTTAACAGGCTCTTTTAGCTGCTCGAAATTCCGGTGCCGTTGTCTTTCTTGGAACATTCGGAGCACTGGCGTAAGTGTCCCATTTTGAACTACTGTGTGAAGCTTGATTTCCTTCTTTTTTTAGGCCAACCATTCTTCAACTTTTTCTGTACGTTGTTATTAGAGATGTACATCTAATCATTTTCATTGGTTCCTTGGATTTGTATATGGAAGTATCAAACTGAAACACCATCTCCTGAAAACATCTTCATTGGTTTATATGTGATCTCTTCTCTGTTGCAGGGCAATGACAATAATTTCAGTGATTCTTGGCCGAACATTTCACTATGTTGACGGGATCCTTCCTTTCAAGTAATAATACTATTTACCTTTCAGATGTACTTTATCTCCTTTCATGGTTAGTTCTGGTGCATCCCTTATGATGCTGGCTTATAACATGCTACTGATTTTTCTGTGATGCAGATTTGGTAGCACAGATTTGCCAATCGATGATATTGCCGCAGTTTGTCTCTTGGTAGTTGATTTAACCCCATTTCAATATAAAAACCTTATATAAAAGTTATATTTGACATATTATTGTGCCTTACTTGGTGCTTCTTCTGTCATTACTCTGGCTCTGAAAATTATGAAATAGAATCAACTCCAAAAGGACAAAGTTGGCCCACTTATATTTAGGCATTCATTGGAAGTCATATATTTTTCCTCCTTGATTATTAATATGCCCACGTTGCTTTTAACTCTTTACGGAGAAGCTTTGATGATGAAGGATCTGCCTCGGAAATTGTAGTTTCCTTCTCCAGTCCTTCTAGTCCTGAAGCTCCTCCAAAACCCACATGTTAGATAATGTATTTGATGGATGCTCTACTCTCTTTAGTCCTGTATTGTTCGTCGGTGGGACTATGCGGTGTAGGTGTGGTTATAGAGCCTCACACCCCTTGTAATCATTCAGAAAATCAATAGAAGTTCCAGCTCTTGGTGGCTTTCTCCCGTGGTTTCGTTCTACTCCTTAGGGAGTAGCCTTTGACGTAGAATAATATTTTCTTGATTTTAATTCTGCATTTCTATAAGAATTTTTCACACGGTATTAGAGCAAGTCGTTCGTGTAGTTGTTTATCGAACATTAGATTTGCTTGTTATTTCAATTTTTTTCTTGAAGTCCATGCATAGATCTTCCCCCATTTATCTTTGTCGAAGTTATATGAATCGTGTAAGGGGCAATTACTGTCAGCACTGTTGTTCCATGGTGCTCAATAACAGTAGCATTAATAGCAGAATGAGCAATCAACGACAACATTAATGGCAAAGCGAATGAACAGCAACCTTGCACCTCCAATAATGTTGAGAGCAGCAGCAGCGACGTCAAGACGAACAGTGTGGTTACGCAACAAGAACGCACAGTGGAAGCGTTGCTTGTTTGTTTCATCGTGAACTGCATGAAGAATGATGGCGATGCGAGCCCACCGAAACCCCAAGTTGGTTCAGCGGCGGTGCGAGAAAATGTGTTCTCGAGGCGGGGTACGTGCACCATTTTTTTAACAGTCTCCTCACATGATAGAAGCAGTATGAGAGATGGGGACCTCAAAGATCCATCAATTGAATCACATGAGTTTGATGTGGAGGGATTCATGCAGACACCGTTCTCAAGGATGTTTGCTACTGGCTATTTGTATAACTGAGTTGGCAGCTATGAAATCTCTCTTTCATTATGGAAAAGTGGTCATGAGATCAAGAGGGTATGATATATAGATATGTGGTCTTTAAATCTGTACAACTAAAATGTTCGTTACCTGATTGAATAAGGCTTGAGATGCACTTTCTCTTTAGGCAGTATTCCTTGGCCAATGACATGCTTCTTTTCCTCAGAGAGCATACAGATTGAATTCTGCTACATTTTAGGATTTAAAAAATTCATCTCCCAGCAAAGCAGCGCACATACATCGCCTCGAGAACATATTTTCTCGCACAGCCGTTAATCCAACTTAGGCTTCCTGTGGGAACATGGTCACTGTTGCACTTCACACTGCTTGTGCCGCTTGCCATCTAAAAGCCCCAGCTTGCTCCAGGGCTCGTGATGGAACCCACCATCCTTCCACAGTGCCTTCTTGTTGCTTAGACACACCGCTAGGCTCGATGCTGCCACTGCTGCTCGTGCACTTATTGGGGGTGTCATTTTTTTTTCCTTTGAGAGAAGTGATAATGGGCTTTAAAGCTTTTTTTTATAATTTGATTTGATTTCATTTCACTTCATTCGTAAGGCCTTTGATAAGGCCGAGGAGGCCGCCCGTGTCTGGAAAGATTAAAAAAATGAAGCAACAAAAAAAAGGCTGTGAGAAGGAGAATATATGAATGAAAGGCTGTTAAATATTAATAAAAATCCACAACAAACCAAAAAAAAGATGGCAGAGATGGAAAAACTGTAAACAAAGAGACGGAAAAAACATGATAGTCAAGTTTAAGTTGGGTTAGCTACATGGATTATTATCAAATCCATGTTGAAAGATTCGACTATTTTTTACACTGATCATCAGCTGCCTAATGCAACCCTCCTCAAGGGGGGATAAAAAGTATGATAGTCAAGTAAATGGCAAAACCTTTTCCCACGTTAAGTATGGTTAATTACATAGATTCTTATCAAATCCATGTTGAAAGATCCGACTGATTTTTTTTGCTGAAAAACATGATAATCAAGTAAAAATAAAAAAAGCTCTAAATCTTAATTAGGTTTGTTCGATCTCATTTTTTCTTATTAATTTTGTATCAGTGGCCTAATAAATCAAGTTTATTGGACTAAAAGAAATTGAGATGAATAAAAAGAGAGGAAAGAATAGAACGATAATAAAATCAAATTTGTTTACCACAGTTAATCTCCCCACTAGATGATTATCCAATGTTTTTGTCAAGTACGAGAACAAGGGGGAGCGAGAGAGCAGGGTACATATTTATTTGTGCGAGAATGCCCGAATTTTATGTAATGTTCATCATCTACTCATGACCTACAGAACCGAGATATTCTCATTGTAATTCTTATGGGGGATATACCAAATCTTGAGATCCCTACTTGTTTGATAGCATGGTTGGGTTGGGATGGAGTAATCTCATGTCAAAGGGTTAGCCAGATAGGTAACCCTTACACGCATAGTAGTTGTTTAGATAGTTAGGAGGGTTGGAGTGGTAAATGTGATGTGATGTCGCATTGCTTGTGTTATATTGATTGTTTTTATAATATGTTTTTACGTTAACATTTTTTATTTAAACATGGTTAAAAAATATTATAACAAAATAATGTGGGATCCATACAATTCTAAGCCCGGAATGCAGAGCTAGAGTTGAAGGTAACCCAGAATGAAACGAGGGTATATCCTAGACAACAAGTCTACCTTGGAATTACCTGGCAACCAAACAAGTCTGACTTGAGATCTTCATATGAGAGATGACCACTTTACTTTTGATGTTTAGCATAAATTGGTAATACTCATGATGAATTTTTTGAGAGTACTACATGGAATGTCTCAAACTTTTGCTACCGTCAACTAATGCCATGAAGATCAATAGTCCAGCTATATATCTCTAATCGTTTGTCTTCATTGACTATCCACTCCATGTATGGGTCTCCTCCTAGTCTCCTCTACGCACGTCTCCTTCTAGCAATGACTATTTTACGCTAGTCTCCTCGCAGTTCCTTAGAAGATATATCGAAAATGAAGACGTGTTGAGTATTTTCTTTTATCATAAGCTACATCTTTTTCAGTTTCAACTTGAGGAAGAGTGCTAGATAATGTATTAAATGGATACTGGATCTCTCTAAAATCCAATTACATTATCTCTTTAGTTCCATTTTTTATTGGTAGGACTCCGTGGTGTAAGTGGGGTTATATATAGAGCCCCAAGCCCCTTGAAATCATCGAGAAACTCAATAGAATACCCATTTCTTGATGTCTTTCTCTTGTGGTTTCATTTTTCCCCTTAGGGAGTATGATTCCATGTAAAATAATATTTTCATCTTCTTGATTCAACATTTCTATATTTTATACTTCCACATCATCAATGTGTTATGTGTTCACCTTTATGCATGACTTGCACGAATATAGATGAATCAACGGTCCACATCCTCGTTAGTATCCTACCATTATGCAAGTCCACGTAAGCATCCCACATAATTTTATAAACATCCATTAATAATCTCTTTGTTCCTAGTAGCTAAGCACATAAATGCCCTTCCAACAATGTTTTTTGTCTTCTATATAAAGTAACAGCTAGCATGAATTCTAAATGAAGTTTTGAGGATGATCTCTCATATAATTATACATAGTCTTGACCAAGAAATTGTTTTCCCTCCACTACAAGCTTCGGATAGCTTATACCTTGCGACCACCCCCCTCCAACAATGATATCAAGGATGCAAGTTCATGTTACCTCAATTGGAGAGGAAGACACAAAATTTGGTATCAACATCCCATCTGAACACTATATAAGAAAGTCATTACACTATATAAGCAAGTCATTGATTACAAGGCCAAACAACTTAGTGCATCCATGTGTGAGGGCCCCACTTATTAATTAGAATTAAAATCTCCTCCCATACATAAGCACCTATGCATGAGAGGCGCTATGTCTAGAAATTCAAGAAGTATCAAAGCAACAATAATACCAAGACAATCAGGTGACTACCATTCCCTACATTATCAACAGGATTAAAAAGGGTGCAATGCCATAAAGGCGGGCACCTAAAATTTTATATTCATAGAAGTTTCAAAAATACAAAGACCAATAATCATGTAGGATCTTGCATATTCTAGAACATTCTCTACATAAAATCTTTCCCCTGGATATTACGCCATTCCTTGCAAACCAATTGCGTTGAAAGGATGGAATCCTCCTGGGTTTTCACATGCGTCAGGTTGGCCCCAGTTGGTCTAATAGAGCCCTAAAATGTCTGAACACTCCCAATATAGACCCCATATATGTCAACCTTTCTCTAGATGTCTCTCGATGTAGGACATGAAAAAAGGTCGTCCAATTCCTATGGGCCCTTCGAACAACGTTGTAGAAATAAATAGTAGTGTTATTATTTATTTATAGAGTTTGTTGTTATTTCTTTCTTTTCTATAGACCTCTCTGTAATTTACCCTAAGGTCTCTCCCTATATAAGAGAGCCTAGGGTTTTCTGAATAAACAACGAAGTCTTTTTCCCAACATGGTATCAGAGCCGCCCTAGGGCTCTCGCGCCGCCCCCCCTTTCCCTTCCCCACCCGCCGCCCTCTTCCCTCCTCGGCGCCGCCTTTCCTCTCCGGCTCCGATCGAGGTTCCCGCGCCGCCTTAGGACTCCTTCCGAGTCCACCAACGACGATACCAGCCCCAGCCAGCGGGTCGAGACCGCCGCCGAAGGCACCAGCACATCTCCGCCTGCAGCCTTTCGCCTCCAGGCAGCCCCCAGCACCTCCTCGCCTGCTGCCTTAGATCACAAGGCGGCCCCAACCTAGCCCCGGAGGTCTCAGGTGACGCCCTAGCTCTCCAGCCCGGCTGTCAGCACAGCCGCAAATAAGATCAGCGGCTCCCAGTCCATCGGTCGGCACCTGTTAGCCGAGTGAAGGGCTGTAAGCCTACGTTGAGGCGTGCCCTAGCTCTCTCTTCATCCGATATGTGGGATTGAGTGCGTAAACGTCTACATACGCACTCAAATCCGATGCAGTGTTTGTAGACATCCAGCATTACGTCTACATATCCCAGTTCTTCTCCAAGCGGCAGTATGTCAGAATCAAAGGTTGATATGCCCTCCACCGGCGCATTCAAAGGTCCTGCGCCAATAGTCAAGATGGACGGGTCTAACTACGAGCTCTGGGCTATGCAGTTCATGAGCCTTATGAAGTCGAATGGTAAGAAACATATTCTTACCGAGGATGAGCCCGCAGAGAAGACTGGGATCTATGCCTCATGGGAGGCTGATGATTCCTATGCAAAGGTCTGGTTGTCCGGCACCTTAACGACGGAGATTGCCAACGATGTCCTCCATCAGCCCACTGCTAAGGCAATGTGGGAAATTCTTGCCGCCACATATTCGCAAGTGCGAAATGAGACGAAGATGTTGCAGCTTCAGCACGACATATTCACAATGAAGCAGAGCGGCAGACCTCTCCATTCTCTTTATACATCCCTAAGAGGGATGTTCGAGAAGTTATATAGTATCATCCCTCTGACTGCAACACCTGAGCAGCAGAAGGCGTTTCGAAACGCCACCATGGTTGGTGTTCTTCTTGCGGCCCTTGACCCAGAATACGATGCAGCTCGGTCTCAGATTCTTGCTGATGCAGTTATTCCTCCAGTTGAGGATGTTTACAGACGGCTTAGCCGCATTCCAGTCTCCTCCAGCTCTTCTACTCCACCTCCTTCAGCGATGGCAGTCTCGCGTGGGAGAGGTAGACCACTCTCTGGCCGTGGTCGTGGACGTGGCCGTGGACCCCAGGGGAGGCGTGGTCGCTTTAGTCAGACATGCTCCTATTGTCGTCGCACAGGACACTCGGAGGAGACATGCTATTCGAAGCATGGATTTCCAGCATCAGCACGCATTGCAGAGCACTCTCAGTCTCCACTGACTTCTACTGCAGATAGTCGATTTGACGAACTTGTCGCCCGTCTCCGAGAGATTATGCCACATGCTTCTGGTGATTCGCCTGGTGGTTCCTCAGATATTGCTGCCACTGCCTCTGCCAGTTCTTCCGCAGCCGCAAGCTCCTCAGGTAGATCTACTACATCTCATGATATATCCGACTGGATTATTGATTCTGGAGCCACACATCACCTCTGCCGAGATAGAGGTAGATTACAGGCCTACAGGGATATTCCTCCCGGACGTTCAGTACAGATAGCAGATGGTACACATTCGCCCCTTATTGGACAGGGGGAGGTTTTCCTGTCCTCCACTTTGCATTTACAGGATGTTCTGCATGCTCCTGAGTTCTCAATGAATTTGCTATCTATTAGTCAGATTACGAAGGATTTGAACTGTCGTGCCATATTTGACCCGTCTTCTCTCATTTTTCAGGACATACTCACGGGCAAGGTGATTGGCTGTGGCTCTGAGCAGAATGGTTTATATAGGCTGGTCCGGGATTCATATGCTGGTGTCTCCTCTCATTCGGCTGGACCAGTCTCTCCGTACATTTGGCACCTCCGATTTGGTCACCTTCCGCTTCAGAAAATGCGCCATCTTCTGCCTCAGATCTCTCCTAGTTCTTCGTTTCAATGTGAAGCGTGTCAGTTGGGAAAGCATCACAGGTCGAGCTTCCCACGTCGTCTGAGTCGGAGCAGTAGCTCCCCTTTTGAGTTGTTACATATAGATATATGGGGTCCAAGTCGTGTTCCCGATCATCAGGGGCACAGGTTTTATCTTGTGGTAGTGGATGATTTCTCTCGTGTGTCATGGGTCTTTCTTTTGAAAAATAAATCCGAAGCAGGAAATGTGATCAAAAACTTGATTAATGAAGTGTTCAATGTCTTTTCTGCAAATGTCAAATATGTTCGGACTGATAATGCCCTTGAATTTTGTACACGCTTACTGTCACAATTCCTGTCATCAAAGGGCATTATTCACCAAACCACTTGTGCATATACCTCACAACAAAATGGTGTCGCGGAAAGGAAGCATCGCCATCTCTTGGATATTACTCGTACATTGTTGATTCAGAGTTGTGCCCCTATTTCTTTCTGGGGTGATGCTGTCCTTACTGCTTGTTATCTAGTCAACCGTATGCCATCCTCAGTCCTTGGTGAAAAGATACCTATGTCCATTATTTTTCCAGATAGGGAGTTATTCTCCCTAACTCCACGTGTCTTTGGCACTGTTGCTTTTGTGCATCGTCTATCTCCTGGACTTGACAAACTCTCTCCTAGAGCAGTCAAGTGCATCTTTGTTGGTTACTCGAGAACTCAGAAGGGCTACCGGTGTTATGATCCCACAACTAAGAGATACTTTGTGAGTGCCGATGTCACTTTCTTTGAGTCTGTCATGTATTTCTCTCCTGCAGGTGACAAAATGGTACCATCCATTACCACTGATGAGATCTATGTTCCTCCACCACCTACATTGAGTACATCTGAGTCTTCCCCTCTGTCTGTCTCCACGCCAGCACCACCCCCACCACCTCCTCCACCTCCACCCAATCCACGGCCTATCATTTCACCGTTACCGAAATTCTATACGCGCCGGTCAGGTCCTGCTCAGACCACACAGCAGCCGATCATCCCGCCTCAGGTATGTTCAGATGACACTCCTACTGACGGGTCAGGTTTGGTACATGTGCAGGACCCTTCAGTTCAGGCTGACACTAGCCCATCTCGTACAGCAGATGATAGTCTTGATGTTCCGATTGCTCTTCGGAAACAGAAGCGGCAATGTGCCGCTTATCCGTTTGCTTCACAGGTTTCTTTTCACCGTCTCACAGGTGATTTTCAGAGATTTGTCGCAGCTCTGTCTTCCGTGGAGATACCACGGACATACCAGGAAGCTTTGCAGAATGAATGCTGGCGATTAGCAATGGAAGAAGAAATGAGGGCCCTGCAGTCTCGTGGCACATGGTCTTTGGTCCCTGCACCTTCTGATGCATCCGTTGTGAGCTGCAAATGGGTCTTTACAGTCAAATACCATGCAGATGGAACCCTGGATAGGTATAAAGCACGCTTGGTCGCTCGTGGGTTTACGCAAACCTACGGTGTGGATTACATGGATACTTTTTCTCCAGTGGCGAGACATTCTACCCTTCGCATTCTCTTATCTGTTGCTGTAGTCCGTGATTGGAGTATATCTCAACTAGATGTCAAGAATGCATTTCTGTATGGAGACTTGCAGGAGGAAGTCTACATGCAGCAGCCACCTGGGTTTACTGCTGAGGGGGAGAAGCAGATGGTCTGTAGACTTCACAAAGCAATATATGGCCTCAAACAGAGCCCCAGAGCATGGTTCCAGAAGTTGTCCAACCTGATTGAGCAACAAGGATTCAAGAGGTCAAATGCCGATCACTCATTGTTTGTCCAGAAGTCATCGGCAGGTACGGTTGTTATTATGGTCTATGTGGATGATATTCTTGTTACAGGAGATGATGCACAGGGCATAGAAAAGGCGAAGGCATTCCTTGGCCGTCAATTTGTTACAAAAGATCTTGGCACCCTGAGATACTTCCTGGGGTTAGAATTTGCGAGGAATGCACAGGGTTTGGTAATGACCCAACGGAAGTATATTACAGACTTCCTGACTGAGACGGGCATGGATGGTTGCAAACCATCAAGTACTCCTATGGATCCCAGCGTGAGGCTGTATGATGGTGATACTGATGAAGTAGATAAGAGGAGATATAGAGAGATGGTGGGCAAACTCCTCTACATCACCATAACTCGCCCAGACATTCAATTTGCAGTTAGCAGGGTGAGTCAATTTATGGAGCAGCCAAGACAGGTTCACCTGGACGCTATACACATGATACTGAGGTATCTAAAGTCTTCTCCAGGTTCAGGGCTGCTATTCAGAAAGGGCACGGACTTATCTGTCTCAGCATGTGCAGATGCAGATTATGCAGGATGTCCCAAGGACCGAAAATCAACCTCAGGGTTTGCAGTGTTTGTTGGAGGCTCTTTGGTTTCTTGGAAAAGCAAGAAACAAACTGTTGTGGCAAGGTCCAGTGCCGAATCCGAGTATAGGGCCTTGGCTCAAGCCAGTACGGAAATGATGTGGGTTCGCTCAGTACTAGAAGATCTACATGTAGCGGTACCTCTACCTATGAAGCTTCAGTGTGACAATCAGGCAGCATTGTTCATTGCCAACAATCCAGCTTTTCATGAAAGGACCAAGCATATTGAAGTTGACTGCCACTATACTAGGGACTTGATCCAGAGAGGATTGATATCTACTGCACATGTGAGCTCAGGAGATCAGACTGCAGATATATTTACCAAGCCATTGCTCAGAGGACCATTTCAGAGATGTTCGTCCAAGCTGAGCATGATAGATATCTATGCTCCACCTTGAGGGGGAGTGTAGAAATAAATAGTAGTGTTATTATTTATTTATAGAGTTTGTTGTTATTTCTTTCTTTTCTATAGACCTCTCTGTAATTTACCCTAAGGTCTCTCCCTATATAAGAGAGCCTAGGGTTTTCTGAATAAACAACGAAGTCTTTTTCCCAACAAACGTTAGTAGGAGTCATCATACCCTTGGGACACCTTGGTCCTTCGGGTCTTCGTCATCCCGCGCCCTCTCTCAAACAACCACATGAAGATCTTTTAACTTTTGCGGAATCATCCAGTTCCAAATCTACCCTAGCATCAACACAACAATCCGGGGCAAAAATGAAAAAACAATCGAGGAGTAGAGCACCTTATGTGCATTCTTCAATGTAAAAAGTACGTCCCTCCTTATCCATTGATCTTACCCATCTAAGGGACCCTCCAAGTGAGAGAAGGGCAATCAACTCCAAGAACTCCTCCACACATTAATCTGAGAGCTTAGAACAAAACCTAGGGGACCAGACCCCACCATCCAATTGCCCGTCGACATCTCTCAGAAACACATATACCCCACAATATCCAATTGCCCGACCAAATGACTCAATCCTTTACTATATTCAACGATTTAAGTCTTCATTGTAGATAAGAAAAAGATATGATATTCAATCTAGTTGTTAGGAGTTAGTTCTTGCTACCTAATGCTAAATAATTTAGATGCCTCATATTCAGTTCATCTATTCTACATGGTTTGAGATGATTTCGAAGGGCTATCCTACTCCATGGGAGAATGACCCTATGGAGTTGGATCTTGTTTTTAGCATTATTATAAGATAGAAGATATCACAGTTAATGAGACCTTTCACTTCTGAGGAAATGTTGATCGCTTTCCTAGCTCAGAGGGCTTCCTAGTTCGATGTTTACAAACTTGGTTGGATAGGTCATTACGGTCATCGAAGAGCTACGACTGGTGAACTAGGGCTTTGAACGTCTGATTCACTTTCTTATTTTAACTTGTTCTACTGAAAGTTGTTAACTTTATTGTGGCGAAAGTCATTATGAATCGACTGGTTGTGGTATTGGATTTCATTATTGCATTGATGCAGATGTCGTTCATTCATGGTAGAAACACAGATAGAGTGGTGTTGGTATATGAGGTTGTTACTGATTGGAGAAGGAAGGTGAATGTGCTACTTTGGAAGGTTGACTTCTCCTAAATGTACGATTATGTAGGTAAACTGTTCACATGGGCTTCCCTCTCATTTTAGGATTTCCTTATGAATGGATTAGCTGGATGAAGAAGTGTGTGGCGACGCTGATGACTTCCCATTTGGTGCTGGTGAATGTTAGGGAGGTGGGGGTTTCTTTCAGCCCCAGAGGCGATTTCTGTAAGGATGTCTATTGGCTTCGTTATTCTTTGTCAGCATTGCATATATGATTTTTAGGATGGTCTCCTGAGCAGTTGTCAGGGAGTTCTGCAGTTGTTTTAGGGTTAGGGGCATTTCAGTACCATTGCTTCAACATGAATCGTATGATAAAGTTTTCTTTATTGAGGGGGTACTAGGTAGTGAAGGGTGTAGCTGCAGTCATGGATCTGTTTAGTGTAGTTTCATGCTTGTGTATTTATAGTGACAAATCGATATTTGTCCCTTTTGTGATGGAGATTGAGGAGATTTAGGTATGTGTAGTGGCTCTTTGGACTGAAAGGGGGTTGCTAACTATCAGCTACTTGGGTCTTCCTATAGTGATTGGGCGGCTATGGTAGTGTGATGGGTTGTCGACGATTGAGAAGATGGAACATAGACGTGTAGGGTAGCAGTCGTCTTGTCTATTAAGATGAGGGGACATCTCATGCTCCTGAAAGTGGTGTTGTTTGTTATTCTGACATTTTTGCTATCTACTTGCTTGTTTCCTACCAGAGTTTGAGGGTCTGGAGTGTTTGATGCACATATGTTTTTGAGGGAGTAGCTTCAAGGTTCAAGGGATGTCTATGGTGAATTGGAGGGCAATGATGCTGGCAAAGGAGGATGTTGACCTTGGGGTAAGGATCTTAGAAGAAATGAATATGGCCTTGCTGACCAAGTAATTGGATCTGAGCTGGAGATCATATTTACTGACTCGAATGTTGCATCATATCTATGGAGTATCGACAAACTTATCTTTGTAATGGGGGACGATGCATGCTCCGTCGAATTTTTCGAGGGGTATTTGTTCGGTGTTGCATGCAGTCTTGCATCTCTCCATGCACTATTTGGAAGATGGGAAAGGTTTCTGTTTCTGATTTGGTGATTGGACTGAGTGGGACATACTCTATGACCAATTCTCCATCTCCGCTAACGGATGACCATATGCATGTTGGTGAGGATGAGGATGGTTAGTTCCCCCAGTTTCATTCGAAGTTGTTAAATAAGAGGATAGTTGAGTTCATGTGCTTTTGGAGGTTCTTTAGGAGGTGGGAAACCCTACAAACAGACTAATTGTTGGATACGAGCGGCTGATTATTTCTTAATATGGAAGGTGTGCAAGTCTTTCTACATGATCACGATCTTTGGTCTAGGTTTATATCCACGGAGTTCAAACATCTTTAGAGGTGGAGGATCTTGTTACGGGTCAAGGTATTAATATGGTTATTGAGGGAAAATTATTTGTTGACGAGAGCTCGGAGAGCCCGATTCTTTCGGGGGGCAGATTGGTCCATCCATCTTTATTCAGAGGATCTTAAGGACATTGATCAGTAATTACTCGTTCTTTTTGTGCGGCTCATTTAGGGAGGTGTAGAGGTGGTAGATATATACATGGTATTGTCGGATTATGCATTTTCCATTTAGGATTCAATGGATAAGTTGCATGTTGGGGTAAACTCTGTCAGACTTTGAGTTGCGGCCATTTCATGGGACATGTGGTTGACCAGAAACAGGGTGATTTTATGAGAGAAATATTCTAGGTATAGAATGGTAAAGAGTACGTTAGGACCCTACGAGATCCATAGCCTTTGCAATTGTTATACATTAACTTGTGAATATAAAGTTTTTAGATAGGCATCTTCTTGGTCCATCACAATTTTGCTTTCTACAAAAAGGAAGAAGAGGTTTTGGGCTCTTTATAAGTTCTAACTTTAACCAACGTGAGACTAAAAACATCAACATTGAATCTTTCTGAATTATCGAATCACCCCACCGCTTAATTTGACCCTTCAATATTCTCAACAGTTTGGTCTTTTTGTATATAGGAAAAGCAATTATATTCATTCTGATTGTTAGGAGTTAATTCTTGCTACCAATGTCAAATAATTTAGATGCCTTAATATGAATGTGTGTTATCTTTGTTGGGATATATCATGTGAAGACTTATTGATTGAGAGTTGATGAAGAGGATTATGGATATGATTGATCCCCCTCTTACTTTTGATCGGTTAGATTTCTAAGATACTTGAACGTCCTCCTGCATCCTAATATGTTGAGAGTTGATGTGGAGGATTGCCGAGGTGGCTGATCTTGCATCTTGATTGGCTTAAAGTTGATGATGGGAATTGTTGAATGCCATTTATGTCTTTTTTGTTGCGGTATAAAAGGAGACCTTAAGGTCACCACATACTGTACTCGAAATTTTTTTAAGAAATAATGGAATATGGTGTGAAAAAGTAGAGTAGACACATTACCGAACTACTATATCTTTGTTTTGTGCAATTGTGTGTGTTTTTCTTCTTTGATCGTTGTCCTTTTTGTGTAGTGCTTGATCGGATCTGGTCTCCGACAATTGGTATTAGAGCTATGGTTTGAAGATCAACCTCTACATAGATGGCAGAAGAATCGAAGATCAAGATCTTCGATTCAAGATCGAGAAGTTCAATGGATCAAACTTTGTTTTCTGCAAGATATAAAATTAAATTGAGGATGTTCTGTACCAAAAGAATCTCTATCTTCCAATCGAATGAACGAAACTTGAAGTTATAAAAGATGGGGAATGAAAGATCCTAGATCGAAAGGCTCTAGGCAGGGGCGGATTTGGGGGGGGGGGGGGGGTAGGGGCCATGGCCCCCCCTCCCAATTCAAAAATGTTAAACCCCTTCCCATTAATATTTATTCTTTCATACCCTATTCTGCAAATTTCCCATGAAAAAACTTCCCTCCCCGTAAACTACGTTCTCAAAATGGCAATTCCAATCGGCAATTCCAGTGACTGCCGCTCCATCTTCCCCATTTAACATTCGTATATTCCGTCCCCAACAACACATCAAGTTGTCGACCAACATCCCCTCCCGCCGTCGCCCTCGCCCTCAGATTCCCAACACCTCCACCTGCTGCCCACTCCCTCCAGATTCTCCAACTGCCAACAGGGCGCTTACACCAGCCGGCAGCCGCCAACCCTCCTCCCCAGCCCGGTCGCTCGCCTCGCTCCGGCGCCTCCTGGTAGAGCGTAGTGCCTCCGCTTGGACTGTCCTCCTTATCCCGCGCAGCGCAGCGGTCACAAACTCACAGACCAATATTCCATCGGTGATCCGTCAATACGTCAAGGCCGTCAATCAGTGACGGTAGCGTGTAGCCTACGGGACGACGTCGACGCGGTGGGCTGGTGGCTCAAAGGTAATTTTTACAGCAAAGCCAATGATTCGATTATCGACTTATTCTATGATCCCTAACCCCCTCCTTCAATAGTGCTTATTTTTCCAAAATTTGAATATTAAAATAATTTTGACGCCATTGTGATGAAGCATTGTTCTTTTTATTGTTTTTTGACATGTTATCGAGATCAATCGTTTCTACTGTAATACTAATATCAAAATAATTTATTAGTCTGATACTGTAGCTTTTGTGTAGAATAAATCAAGAAAAAGTCATTCAAAAATATATTTATACCATCTAATCTAATGACTTTGAAAAGTGTGATTGAGAATTTCAAAATTGTAGCCAATGAGTTTATTTAATTGATTTACGTGGAAATAAAGTAAATTAATTAGATATTGAACACATGATGGTGAATGTCATATTTGATGTTAATTAAAAATAGCTCCATAAGAATGGTTATGCATTGTAAGTTGGGTTTAGTTTAACATATTAGTTATTTACATTGTGTCATGTGAATTTAGGTTTACTTATGGCTAAAAGAACAATCGACTCCTATTTCAAGAAACCAAGGGTTGATATTTTTGATAAAGTTGTACCGAAAGATGTATCCCAATCTTCTGCAAATTGTCCATCTATTTTAGATGATGCTCTAATTCATACCGTCGATCCATCTCCTTCTGATGTACATGTTCAAAATTATCCCGAAGATGTGCAAAATGAATTTGTTGATGAATCTTCTATAGTTCGTGATCCGGGATTGCGTCGTCAAATTTGGGAATATCCAATTAATGAACGGGACAAGATTCGACGTGCACATATTAAGAGTGGACCATATCAGCATTATCTTTTAGAATATCCAGCATCTGGTCGTGAAAATCATCAACGTAGATTTCAAGCTTCTTGGTTTCAGAAATATCCTTCATGATTAGAATATTCTCCAGCCAAGGATGCGGTATTTTGTTTGCCATGTTTTGTTTTCAATAAAATATCCACTGGACGATTTGGATCAAATGTCTTTACGGTTGATGGATTTCGTAATTGGAAAAAAATTGGAGGAAAAGATTGTGCGTTTTTACATCATATTGGAAATGATCCATGTTCACCACATAATATAGCTGAACAAGCCTGTAAAGATTTGATGATTCAAACACGCCACATTGATAATGTCATACATCGACAAACATCTGAAGAGATTAAGTGCAACAGATTGCGATTGAAAACATCAATTGATTGCGCAAAATGGCTTGCTTTTCAAGCATGCGCTTTTAGAGGGCATGATGAATCTGCAGATTTCAAGAATCAAGGAAATTATATTGAAATGATTAAGTTATTGGCATCGTATAATGAAGATGTTGCAAAAGTTGTTTTAGATAATGCCCCTAAAAATGCGAAATATACATCTCCTACAATTCAAAAGGAGATATTGGATATTATTTCCACTAGAGTACAAATGGCGATTCGTGATGAGATTGGAAATGCAAAATATTGCATCATTGTTGATGAATCTCGTGATGAGTCTAAAAGAGAACAAATGGCCATTGTCATTCGCTTTGTTGATATTAATGGCTTTATCAGAGAAAGATTCTTAGATATTGTACATGTCAAAGATACAAGTGCAGCTACTTTAAAGAAAGCGGTTTCAGATGTCCTTTCTCACCATAATCTTAGTATTCAAGATATGCGTGGACAAGGATACGATGGTGCGAGCAACATGCGTGGAGAATGGAAGGGACTTCAAGCACTCTTTAGTGTAGATTGCAAGTATGCGTATTATGTGCATTGTTTTGCTCACAGACTCCAGTTAGCCTTAATTGCAGCATCAAGAGAAGTTGTTTCCGTTCATCATTTCTTTTCTAAGTTAACCTTTGTCATTAACATTGTTGTTTCTTCTACCAAGAGGAATGATGAGCTACAAGATATTCAAGCATTTATATTGGCTGAAAAAATTGCTGCTAATGAAATTGAAACAGGAAGAGGTCTTAATCAGATTGGAACATTACAACGTGCAGGAGATACTAGATGGGGATCTCATTTCCATTCAATTTCTAGTTTGATAAGATTGTTTGATTCGACATGTCTTGTACTAAGTCAACTTGTGAAAGATGGCTCTACTTATTCTCAACGTGGGGATGCTGATGCAACTTACAATTCAATAACATTATTTGAATTCATATTTATTTTACACTTGATGAAGGTGATTTTGGGATTTGCAGATGTATTATGTCGTGCATTGCAAAATATCGATCAAGATATTTTGAATGCAATAATTTTGATTTCCACCACTAGATCTCTTCTTCAAGACATGCGCGAGGATGGTTGGAGTAGATTCTTTGACAGTGTACAATCATTTTGTTCAAAGCAAAATATTGATGTTCCAGATATGAGTCTTCCTTATTCTAATCGAGCACGGTCTCGTCATGAGAAAAACAACATTACACTTGAACATCATTCTCGAGTGGATATTTTTATGGCTACATTGGATTCACAACTTCAAGAGTTGGATCACAGATTTAACGAAACAGCTATGGAGCTCTTGCGTCTTAGTTCTGCACTACACCCAGAAGATGGTTATAAAAAATTTAATATAAATGGTATTTGCTTTCTTGCAGCAAACTATTATCCAAAAGATTTCTCCGACAGTGAAAGAGACTTATTACAATTTCAATTGATGTAATATCAACTTGATATCCCTCATCATCCAAAGATGAAAAATTTGACTAGAATGTCTGAACTATGTCAAGCACTGGCAGAAACTGAAAAGTCACGAGTCTATTATTTAGTCGACAGATTGATCCGGCTTATCTTGACTCTTCCTGTCTCAACTGCTACAACTGAACGTGCATTCTCAGCTATGAACCTCATGAAGACAAGGCTTCGAAATAAGATGGAAGACGGCTTTTTAAGCAGTTGTATGATTATTTATATAGAAAAGGAGATATCAGAAAATGTCACCGTGGAAGAGGTCATTGATGATTTTTATGTCATGAAAAATCGTCGAGCGCAGCTTCGATAACTTATGTAAGTTTCTCTTAAGTTTATCCATCACTTTCATAATTATGTAACTCAATAGTTATACTTTCAATTACCTATATATCTATATACTTTACAAAATATCGGCCCCACCTATAAAATTTTCCTGGCTCCGCCCCTGGCTCTAGGAATGATAAGGTTCAACATTGCTCCGTTAGTGGCTTCAAATATCGCAAAGGAGATGATGACATCAAATCTTTTCAAAGTCCTCGAAAAGATGCATGAGAAGTCATCCACATTAAATGATGTATATTTAATGAGTAAGCTTTTCAATCTAAAGACGAATGAGAACTATGTAGTGATTGCACGTATTATTTATCTAAACAATATCATCGATTAGTTGGAGTTGGAGTCTATGAAGATTATTTTCGATGCTAAGGTAATTTTTGTTTACTTCTTTATAGTTTGCATGACAGTTGGAATGCATTTGTTGTAGCGGTTAGAAACTCCTCTAATTCTGTAAATTGAAGTTGGAGGATGTTATTGATCTTCTCCTGGGAGAAGAGGCATGACGAAAGACGCCTGGAGAAGATCAATTGTTAAGTTCTGCCTTGAATACATAAGAAAGAGGCAAGAAGAGCTACAAAAATCAAAAGCATTCTAGGGGAAGTTACATAAATGGAAATATGAATATAGAGATTCGAATTCCGTAGTCTATTGGAATTGCATTCAAAAGGGGAACTACATAGTGCAAGGCCCCAAGAAAGCAAAAAGGAGAAATCGACAAAGGTGAGAATAGGTAAATCTTATTGATGATGAGGATAGTGATGGCTTGATATGTGTTGTAGATGCTCTATTAGTGATGGCTTGATATGTGTTGTAGATGCCTAAGTGAGTCTGTATTATGGACTTGAGTGCTTCATTTCATACCACGTCACAAAAAGATGTCCTCCAAAATTATGTGAAAGGTGATTTTGAAAATGTGTACTTAGGAGATGATGAATGTTGCATCATAACAAGAAAGGGCGACATTGACATCTCCCAACCCATTAGCAACGTTTTGAGATTGAAGAATGTTAGACACGTACCTAGTCTAACTAGGAATCACATATCTGACTGACAACTATCAAAAAATGGTACAATGACATCTTTCAATGCAGACTCATAGAAGACGTCCAAGGCATCATTGATTTTGGTTCAAGGTAAGAAAGAAGGAACCCTATATATTGCATCATACTCATATGACAGGATAATGTTGCATCCTCTAAGTGTGATGTTAACATTGGGCATAGAGTACTTGATAACATGAGCGAAAAGGGAAATGAAGATCATGCAAAAGAATGGAAAGTTGACAGGATTCTAGACTATTGATCTATCGTGAAGATTGTAACTTGGGAAAGCAAAAAAAAGTCAATTTTACAAAGACTGCAAGAATGCAAAAATTAGTAGGGGGCACCTCTTCTTATCTATTCTCCTTTGATCACGTCCACGATCTAGTAATTAGGGGGCGACCACAGGAAAACTGGCAAGCCGCTAACTATGGGGTTGACTCTCAAAGTTCTTAAGGGGGTGCCATTTTCAAGAAGACATGATCACCAACTGCAAAAGTCAAGTCTTGCCTTCGCATACGACTTCTGCCTACTCTGAGCTGTCAATAAGATATTATTGATCAAGTCAACCTTCTCTGCATAGGCTTGGACCAACTCCAATCCCATCGAAAGTAGGCCGAGAGGGAGGTTCAGGCAAGAAGAAGAAGACCTGCCTCTCCTGTGGGGGAGAAAAAGGTGCAGTCATCTACCCTCCCATCTAAAAGTCATTAGCATGATATTCATGATTCGAAAAAAGACTTATGACTCAATCTAGTACTACTTCTCAAAAGAACAGGCCTTTCGCCTGCAAGAATTATACCTATTTTGACCAACTGAAAAGAAGGGAGTCGACCCCTGGCCTATTAATTTCTCGATTCATCATTCAAGATAGGATACGACTGATGACCAGGGGTGAGGCAAGCAGCAAGGGATTGGCTGAATAGAACTGATGCGACCGAGAATGGGATATGGAATGGAAAGAACGAAAGCGACAATGTAGACCACCGATTGTCATAAGGACCCGAGTCAGACATCAAATTGCTTCGATTGGAATTATCTGGAGGATGCCTGATATATATCTCTAAAAAAGATGTACAATCAAACCTCTTTCTCGATTCAATAGAAGCCCCAAGAAGTTAATACGATACCCCCCCCCATAAAATCACGATAGATATGTCAAAAGTAGGTCCGACTATGCCTATTCCTAATCCGAAATCGAATGTCACGACCGACGTAGGGATCCACGAGCAATAGGGAAGAAGCCTCCAGACAGGAGCGCTGGGCATGACGAAAGCGTGACTTTTCCTTGACAAGTCATTTGAGAACTCAAGATAGCTTTGGTCACTCTGACCGAGAAATAGACAGTTCAAGATTTCTTATCGGACTGGGAATGATTAGTCTATCTTCCTTTCATTTACAGAATTCTCACAACTACCTAATACAACGTCAGCAGAAATTAGCATACATTGTCCAATGCTCATTGCTCAAATATTCCAGAAAAGAAAAGTCCGAGTGTTAGATATATAGTCACGGGTTTTGTCTATATATATCTACCTGACCTATCTCTTTTTTCTAGACTTGATGCATATGCGGTTCAGGATCTACTACCGAGATCGTTCTGCAAGCACTAGGAATGGTTGTCGAGCACTAGCTTCATCCAATGCCATCTCCTCATTCCTACCCCCAAAAATGGAAGACCCTGGGGCAGCCTGCCCAAGCCATCTCGATTTCCCCTCCCTTCCCTATCCTATGCAGGTAGTATGATGATGATTCGTCCTCTTCTTACCAAGCAGTCCTCTTGCTTTCTGCTTCAACTGATACAAGAGCTACCTACCTCCTTTTGTTTGATTGACTCGCTCGGTAGCCTAACAACCAAGGCATGTTAGATAGACGGCCGATAGTGCGGGAAGAAAGACAATAAAGATTGGAGCTAGTTCATACAAATATGGGAATCGTCTCAGATACCATTCCTTCGCATATTATTTCATTACTTTTATTAATGATGCAACTAGAAAATATAAATCCGATGTATTTGAGATCTTCAAGATATGTGAGGCTTTAGTTGAGAGTGAAACATGTTTAAAGTTAAAATATCTCAAGTTAGACAACATGGGAGAATATTGTTGTAACGAGTTTGAATCCTACTGTATCAAGAATGGGATCAGAAGATTGAAAATTATCTCGCGACAAAGCAGATATAATGGTGTCGTTGAACGCATGAACATGACTCTTCTGGAGCATGTGAGAAGCATGAGGTTACATGCAGATCTACCCAAGCGATATTTGGTTGGTGTCGTAAACACAACTACATACTTAAACAATTGGGGTCCATTTGTTGCATTAGATTGGGAACTTATAGAAGAAGCATGGACGAGAAAGGAGGTGACACTTTCTCATTTACATGTCTTTGGATGCATATCTTATGTTAACATTAAGCATGAAGATAGTGGAAAACTTATCAAAAAACAAGGTAGTACATTTTTGTTGGCTATGATACAGATAGCTACAGATATCCACCGTGTGATTTGGAGAACAAGAAGACTGTTAGAAGCATTGATATTACATTTAGTGAGTCTTCCTTATATAAGGGTGGACTAGTAGAAGAAATGAAAACTAAAGAAACAAGCAATGTGGAGTTTATGAAACTCCTAAATGAAGCACATCACAATCAAATAACCCATCCCACAAAATAATATGTAAACAACAGTGTTACGGAAGTTTACCAATTCAACAAAACTCACTGCAGGTATTCACCGTCCTTGAATTACCTATTACTAATTGATAATGGTGATCCTGATTGTTTTGATGAAGCGCTATAGGGTGAGACAAAAAAAGCATTGGGAGTTAGCCATGGAGAACGAGATGTGCTCGCTACAAAACGTGGGATTTAGTCCCATTATCGAAGGAGAGAAGGCCATGCATAACAAGTGGGTGTACATGGTACATAAGGAAGTTGATGGTAGTGTCAGATATAAGGCCCAACTACAGGTGAAGGGCTTCCAATAGAAAACATGAATTGGTTTCACAGAGATCCTTGCACATGTTTCAAAGGTCTCAACTACCAGAGCACTACTAAGCACTGATGCAGCCGAGGACCTACATCTGGAGAAATTAGATGTTGGACTGGTTGATCATGCTTCTGCATCCTGATTGATTGAGATTTGGTGGTGTGGATTGCTGAATACCATTGGTATTTTTTGTTGCAGTATAAAAGGAACCTTGGGACCACCACATATTATACTACAAAATCATTCTAGAAATAATATAGTCGGGTGTGAGCGAGTGGACTAGGCACATTGTCAAACTACTATAAATCATTGTTTTATGTGATTGTATGTACCTTTCTTCTCTTATTGCTGTCCTCTTTTTGGTGCTTGATCATATCCACTCCCCTACAATCTTACCATTGATTTAACTAGTAAAGGATGAGCTGAAGATTTGATATTTTTACATTTTAACCATTTCTTCGACATGTCGATGCCTTTTGGTAATTAGTTAGAAAAAATGACTTGGTAAATATATGTAATATTACTGTGAGGTTCCCAACACCCCTGGATTAAAGTGGGTACAGTTGTTTTCATGCATTTAAGAACTATTGGAAACCATGTATCTTCCAAATTTATAGATTTGAGTCATTTCCAAAATGGCATAGTATTTCATCATCTGTGTTGATCACAAACTGGCAATACACCCTATGTTCCTTTTTTGGACTTGGTGAAATAACATCGTCACTTTAAACCTTGTAACTTATTTAGATGTGTGAACTCAACGATATAATCGCAAAATCCCGTCCTCAATATTATAATATCATATTCTGACATATCTAAAACATCAAACTTTTTTGTTTATCCAATGACATTCACTTGTATTTCTAGCTTGTGATGGCTTAACTGGAGGTACTTCCAGGTTTATTTTGGGGTTACCACCTTAGTTGATGCTGCCTCTGAAGATTCTTCTAAAGCTACAGATGAGCAAAAAGAGGTGAGAAGTTTGGTGGATGGGGGTTTAGAAGCATTTAACTCTATGTTGTTGTCGCTAAATTTACTTACGTCAAAACCAAATTGTATGTAAATGTAATATCTCAAATCTCAAATAACTATATTAGTGGTCTGTGAGTTATTTTGATTTAATTTTCTTATTATATTTATATATACTGACCCACTTAAATGGCTTGGTGGTAGTGCAATGTGTCTACCATCCAAAAGATCATGGTTCAAATTCCCCCTTGTGGGGATTGCGTTAGGTAGTCGACAACCAGCGTAAAAAATAGTCAAATCTTTCAACATGGATTTGAGCAAGAATCCATGTATCCAACCCTACTTATAGTGGGAGAAGGCTTCGCCATTTTTATTTTATTTATATATAAAGTAAAGATGCTGTCAAAAATCTATCGGGATAATGAAGTATCAAACTTGATTGCTGAAATTATTGTGTTATATCTAAATATTATCTAATTTTTTTGTTGGAATTTAGAGCAGGCAGAGTTGGCCGTGTCTGAGTTCTCTGGGAATGGTGCTGGAATTGTGGCTGCGGCCAATACCATGATCAGCACATTTCTGTTGGTCTTTGTTGCTGAATGGGGAGATAAATCATTTTTCTCTACAATTGGTGAGCAGGGGTTATTACTGAAATAACTTATGTGTTTTCTTCCAAAATGACATTGTATCTTTCAGCACTTGCTGCTGCTTCCTCACCTCTTGGTGTAATTGCTGGGGCGCTTGCTGGCCATGCTGTTGCAACTTTGGTAGGAATATAGTATAAGGGCCTCATTTCATCTAATGGTGGATGCTTTATGTTCTTACATTAGAAAAGTGCGTTTTTCAGCTTGCTGTTGTCGGAGGTTCTCTAATGGGTACATTATTCTCCGAGAAGGTGAGTTGCGAAGTCTTAATAACCATCCTCAACCTGTTAGATTTATCTAGGGATGCCTCCTTGATATTTTCCTAGCAGAAATTGATTAGTTGAGTAATTTCATTGGTTGACATGGTAACAAAAGAATTGGTGTTTTCGACATTTAGACATTAGTAACCAAGATGGTCCTGTTACCTATTCCATCTGTTTTACAAGTTTATAATCGGATACAGATGATCCCTTGATGCCATTACTGATACCTCTCCGACCACTGAACTTCTCATCGCTCTAAGGAAGTCCAAAGTGCAAATACTCTACACCTTATGTCACATTTCAATTCTACTAATGTCTAAATACAGAGAACACCAATAAAAAATATTTTGGTTTTTTAGTTTGTCAGCTGTAGGCCAAGTTGTTTTCATATATAGCTGTGTTGTCCTTAAAATGCATACAAGTAGCATGTGATGCCAATTCACAGTACGTCTTTTTTGTCTGTGTTAGACAGTTTGTTGTCTTAAGGATATGATTAGTTAAAAAGTTGTGATTCATTTTGTTCGTGTGAATCTCCCTCTATGTAAAGAATGTTTACCTTCATAGAAAGATCTGTGATTTCGTTATTCCACTATTCATGTCTTTCGGAGAAGATGCCCTCCCCTTTCAGTAACCATGTATGGTGACCTTAGAAAAAAGATAAATTTATTAAACTCGTATCATTTCAGACAAGATGGGTGTGTTAAATTCTTATAAAATTTGTGTTTCTATTTTGAGTAATAAACTGTCAATCTGTAAACAAAATGGATTTAACATCTTGTATTGATTATTTTATGCACAACGGCTCAATTAAACTCAAGATAGTCACTCACATCTTGCTTGGCATTCTTGACATGGTATCAATGCATGGGGTTTCCATCCATTTTGTTACCTCTTTTACACTTAATCGTTGACTTGTTCATTTCCATTGCCATCATCGTAATTCGCAAAGGTTGAAAGTGCAGAAATCGCTGCAGGAGGATCTCAACACCTTGAACTCAATCAGAAGCTAGGGGCTTTGCTTCCTCTTGTGTGGTGCCAACCACTTTGGTTTGCTGTGCTTATTGCCACTGGTGACACCCACATAATTTTTTTATCAACAAGGGAAGCATCAGTAAGAAACTCACCCTTTTATATTTCTCAATTAGCACCAACGTCACTCCCCCTCTTGAAGTTTACCCACTTTACTCCATATCCAGATCCGTTTACTCCAAACATGCTATGTTTGTTCTACTTAGAACCTACCACTCAATTCCAGTCAAACATGGGTATTCTACCTTGCAACCCATTGATGTGTGTTCTTCCCATGCCCGCTTACATGTTTTGTTGCTGCTTGTCAAAATTAGTCTTACGCCTGTAGCCTTCCTTTAAAATTCCTCCTCCATGCCTTGCATGCACAACATTTTTTGCCTCATCTCCTTCCAAGGCCTGTAATTTTTGCTCCATCTGTTCCAACTCTTGATCACTCAATTTTGTCATAAAACAAAATTCATCAGTGTAACACTGTTTGACTCCAGAATACACTTCAACCCACCTTTAACATCAATAGCAGTACCACCATCTCAATTGTTCCTTGTCGTCGTCCCTCCATGTGCTTATCATCCATTGTTGAGAAATTGAGATCACATCGATGCCTTGCAGAATGATACCTGTAACTACCTCCACCATGCCTAGTGCCCAGTTCTCAACACCAAAGCCAAATTCTACTAATTATTTATAGTGGATTGACTGGATTATTACATTGCATTTATACTTGCTCGTAACCGACTTCTAGTGCATTGACTACCTTTTACACTTTTTCTACATAGACTTGTATGACAACTATCTTAACCAAAGCTTCTTGGCTACACTGTGATCTAACACACAGTACTTGGTTTCCAGTCTCCTCTCGAGAAATCCTTCTTGATTTGGTTAGTTTATCCATTTTTTATGATGTTTGGATTCTTTAACTTGGTAGTATTCACAAGCCAGCGAAAGAACACCATTCAGAGGTTGCACGTGCGGGAAGAGGAGGTTGTGGGATAACATAAGGTCGGGATGGTTTTAATAAGATATTTCATTGAGTTCATTACAAGATGATTGTAAGGAACTTGGCGATGGTGTGACATGTCAACCAACAGGTTGTCTGAGGAACAATGAGAATGGTTGAACCAGTTACAGACGAGGAAATAGGGTTTAATTTAGCGACTTTGAAGGCATGCTTTCCAAGGTCGGATGGGTTCATTACGTAGCCTTCTTCTACAAGTTCTGGAAAATTGTGGTGCCAGATGTGATGCAGGTAGAGTTTTTCAAGGGGAGCTTCGATTTCGAGAGGTTTAATAGGTTTTGTTTTCACTTCTTACTTAGACAGATTCTGCAGATCAGGTTGAAAAATCTGATTGCACTGTCCAATTTCCATTTACTTGATCATCGCAAAGAACCTGGCTTTATGGCAAGTTGGCTACATGGGTTTTAGATGCCTTAATGAGCGTGATTCAGTTTACTTTTATATGTGGAAGATTTTTAATGGACAATTTTGTGATGGCAGTGGAAATGGTGTCTGGTTGGGAAGAGGGAGGGTGAAGGGCTTCACGTGGAAGGTAGACTTTGTAAAAGCGGACATTGGAAAGGCAAACAACACTCAAGATTGGTATTTTCTCTATAAAATGCTGAGGAAGTGTGCTTTCTGGTGACATGGCTGGCATGGATAAAGAGGCGTGTCATGGCGGTGCCCTTTTTAATGTTGCCGAATAGTTGATCAAAGGAGGATTGGGTGAGCTTGGAAGGGATGTGGGGATGTTCATCAACACCGAGCGTTTTCATGCGTGCAACGAATGTGTTGGCATTGGATATGTCTCATACATGCAACGAAGGTTTGTCCTCCAGTTTTTCAAAGGGGTAGTTTGGCTTGATACTGATTTTGTTACTTCGTGGGCGATGCAATTTGCTTCATGCGGAGTTAGAACAAGAAAGATCGGTTAAGTTGATGGTAAAGGATTTTAAGGAGGCATCATGCATGGGAGTCAATGATAAGAAAAGTCCACTTTTGTTGCCTCTAACATGGAGGAGACCGATTCTGAATATCGAGCATATGGTGTTGTTGTTGACTAACTTCTGTCTGCATTTTGGAGTCCATCGTGTAAGGAGGTTGATTGCATTTTGGAGTCCATCGTGTAAGAGATAGACAAATATCTGATTGCAGCTTAATGGCCCAAGAGTTTATGACCAATTTAACTCTAAAGGTGTTGGACCAAGAATGTGCATCAAGGTGGATTTGTCAAAGGCATATGATAAAGTGGATCGTGAGTTTTTATTTACTTTGATGGAAAAAATGGGATTCTCGCAACGGTGGGTGGAATGGATACGGTGGTGTGTTGGATATTACTCAGTCTCACCACTTGTTAATGGAGTGCCGGTGGGTATTATCTATACAAAAAGAGGAATCAGGCAAGGGGATCCTCTATCCCCATATTTATTTTGCATTGTCATGAATGCTCTCTCCATACTGATAAAATCACATGTAGCGCGGAAGAAGATCCTAGTTC
Source organism: Ottelia alismoides (assembly GCA_037367405.1). NCBI lineage: Eukaryota > Viridiplantae > Streptophyta > Magnoliopsida > Alismatales > Hydrocharitaceae > Ottelia > Ottelia alismoides. The sequence continues at coordinate 337,448 of JAZKJV010000803.1, forward strand.
CCAAGGTGGGTGGTAAGACATTTATATCTCACCTCATATACGCCGACGATGTATTGTTTTTTGCTAAAGCAAATGGGAGAGTTGCATGGGAGATTGCTCGTGTGCTACAAGTTTTTGAGAGAATATCTGGACTTGAGGTTAGCTACCAAAAAAGTGCAGTGTACATGTCGAAGCACACAAAAGAAAAGCTTCCAATATTATTGCATCTTCAGATAAAAGAAGGTAAGATGCCATTTACCTATCTTGTCCTCCCATTATTTAGTGGAAGAATGAAATATTCATATTTCCAACCGCTTGTGGATAAAGTGACAAAAAAGATTGGAGATTGGTCACAAATTGTATTATCTCGCATGGGACGGAGTCAATTAGTACAATGGGGTGTGGAAGGTTTGCTGAACTATTGGTTAGGTGGTACACCTATACCAGAGAAGGTAATTAAAAAGGTTCACTCATTAATCATGGAGTTCATATGGGGTAGCAAGTGGCATCCACTTGCATGGAATGAAGCTGCACTGCCATGCCAAGAAGGGGGTATTGGAGTGAGGAATCTACTTGATTTACAAAGAGCATTCATTCTCAGGAGAGCAGTACGGTTGGCATCTGTGGAACGTGGTTCTTTTTGGAGCATCTGGGCTTCTAAGAGGTATGGATTTATTCTACACTATGAGCCTCCCTCTAGATCTTGGTCTTGCATCTGGAGACAATTTTACTTACATCGTCATGAGATACTTGGATATTTAGCGAAGATGGATTTGCGAACAAATGATATTCACGGGGACATGAAAGCCATCCAGAAAGCCCGTGATTTATCTTGGTGTTGGAACGCATGTAGACCAAGAGGTCAAACTACCTTAGAATTAGACACCATTTGGTGCAAAAGACAAATTCCAAAGTGGGGTCTCATCACCTTGCTAGCATGGAAAGGGAGGATGTTAACAAGAGGAAGACTTGTAAGGTGGGGTCTTACAATTGAGGATGGATGTATGCTTTGCAATTCCGAACATGAAGATACTCATCACCTATTCTTCAAGTGTCCATTTAGTGATAAGGTGTGGACAGAGGTTAAACAGAGGATGGGACTTCCCAGATTGCAGGAGAAGATTATTCAAGACTTAATATATGAGGCATACAGATTGAAGTTGGATACTAGTTATTTTGGCCGTGTAATCGCCGCCACAGTTTGGCACATTTGGAAGGAACGTAATCTAAGATATCACAACAACAACTATTCTACCATAGATATGGTGGTAGGAAGGATTTGTTTGGATGTTTAAAGAGTGTAAAGATAGAGTGAGTTGTATCGTCAGTTATTGACATTGTATTTGGTGTTTGCCAAGTTTGGTAAATTGAGTAAATTACCCATTTTCTCAAAAAAGGTTGATTGAAGTTGGGTCGTTGGGGCACGATGGTAAAGATGATAGAACACAAGCTTAAAACTGGAGGTCGAAGCTGTTGTCTACGGGATACCACCTGGTCTTGTCAGGGTCAATGCTCTTGAAGTTACCTTTTGTTCTATGTCTATGTTTAGGATGCCGACGAAATTGAAGAATTGGATTGATAGGGTTCATTAGAGGCAGTGTTGTAAAAGTCATCCAATTGGCCCGACTAGTCTAGTCAGTGGGGTGGCCAACCAAGTACCGACTAATTCCGACTAGGCACACTAATCGACCAACTTTTGCTTGGAGATACCATATTTTTTTGTTTTTCATAAGCAAACTTATTACAATCTGCTTAATGTTTTATTTAAACTCAATTACTTCTTTTATTTTATTATGATAGTATAAAAATATACAAAATCTATGTAAATATATGTACAAAAATGAGTTATATATCTAAAATTATCATAAAAATTCAAAGCCGATTAAAATCCGATTAGTCATCCGACTGCCGATTAATCCTTAGTCAGTGACTCGACCGACCGAGTACCGACTACCGACTTTTGCAACCTTGATTAGAGGTTCCTTTGGAAAAGGGATGAGGAACGGAGTGCGGTACTTGTCTGCTTGAGGTGTATAGACCCAAGAGGGAGATATATATATATGTGCATTAGGAGCATACAAAAGTTCAACGAAGCATTGTTGACCAAGTGAACTCTGAAGATGTTGTGGGGAGGGGAACCTGGAAGCTAGCAATAGTGGGTGCCTTGCCTGGTCTACCGTAGAGGCTTAACGGTGGTGTGGATGGGGTTGGTGCACCTGCTGCTTTCTATTAAGTCAGGAAATGCATTTACGGAATGGAGAGGACTTTATATTTCAATTGAATGACAAGTCAAGGATTGGGATGGGGTTTGGTTGCCCAGATTCACTGCACCGCTATTTGATGAAAGGACTTTTTTTATTTTGCAGGTTCTGTAGTTGAAGGTGTGGCGCGGACAGGGGTATAAATGGAGAATTTAAGCGAGCCTGCGTGGATTTGGTTTGGTTTGTTTATTGAATGAGTATACAAGTCCGAGGTCGGTTCAGTTCAGTAAAATGAGTACCTCATCCAGATGTGGTTTGATTCGCTAGAGGTTCACAAACATTCGTTCAGTTTGATATAGATTCGATTACATAGAAGTAATTGAATATTACCTTTTATTTTCATTTTCTATTTTTTAAAACTTCTGAAACCAGTGTTAGGGGGTTTGCGTAATCATTTTATTTGAAATTTTCAAACAATTACAAAGTGTGCCCTTCACAAGATATACAAAACAAAGGAAAATTTAAAAGAGAATTTAAAAAATTATTGTTATATGCACTTCAATTTCAATCGACATTCCTTCAATCAAAATTAGATAGTAGATACAACTTTTTCATCCATATGAGGAATCACATGAGCTGTACTTCATATTTTCACTCCACCCAAAAGCTAATCACAGCACAGCAACACTTCATACTTCATAGTAAAATATGCAACTTCATCCACTTGTAATCATTCTTGTAACTGCAGACCACCAAAACAAGCCTAACAAATGTTAGACTTATAAAATATACATATCGTAACAAGCTTAAGTACAAATATAAACATCACCATAACAATTTATAGCACACTTTGTTGCTAAATAAAACCCAATTCGTTGTTCCACTTGCTTCTCTATAAGCTTGTACACATCACTCTTATCACTTGACGGATTTCATTGTCTCTCTCATCCCGTGTTCCTAAAAGGACTCCAAATAAAATAAAACTACAATTTAACTACAAGATGAAATAGTTGAAATCAAAGATGCCGAAGTAATTTACTTAGGTTTGTGCATATCAGAATCGTCTAACTTGAGTAGATAGATAGCAACATGCCATGGAAAAAAAATGCTCAGCCACCATGGAGAAAAATCATCTTTGAAAGTAACTTGCACATGAGATCCTTGAAATATATGTATACAACAATTTTGATAGCTGAATTAAGATCGACTTAAATTTCATGGTACAGAGGAAGTCGATCAAAAAAAATCTCTCTTCTTAATAAAAATGAGGGTCTTTGCAAATTTAAATAGTTCACAAGTAACAAACTTCCAAAAAGGAAAATGTCTAACATAACAAAAAAATTACAAAAAACAAATCAGGATCCAAAGATGATGCAAGACTTTCTTGCCTATCAAAATCCTGAAAAATAAAATTAAAAGAGGCAACCTCAAAAATAAAATCAAGACACAACAAATAATAGTAACGTTGTATTCCACCTTGTGAAGGTATATGGTTATAGTATGTCTTTTATCGAACAGAACGTGTCACTAAGAACTTTACGGTAATAGACTTTTTTGACCCTGCTAACACCACATAAACACAACCTCCAAAAAATTCTGAAAAAAAAATGACAAAAATAGTCAACCACAAAAGTGAAATGAGATCACAGCATAACTTCAAAAAATTCTGATAAAATGGCAAAAAAAAGTCAACCACAAAAGTGAAATGAGATCATAGCATAACACAATAATATGAATTCGTATCATGATTCATACCTTGTAAAAACATGAGGATAAGAAATGACACTTCATAAACGAAACTATATCATTGCCAACTTTTAAAATGAGATCTTTGAAATATACAATGAAGAATGTCAACCAGAAGAATGTCAACCATAAGAGCTTGCACGATAAATATTGTCCAATGTAAAGAACTCATTCTTTTTCCATTTTCTTCTAGAACATATTTAGTTTCATTTACCTCCAATTGATCATCTTCTATTTCAGCCAACTTATTATTATTCTCACCATCCATCTCATTTTTCTTTAGTAATATCTGATCAATAGATTATTTGAAGGATGGTGTAGCATCCTATTCTAAAAAATTAGATAATACAAATAAGAGATCATTATAGTGTTAAAACTAATCAAATTCAATACATTAAATTAAAACTTATAAAAATTAATGCAGTCTGAAACCTCATAGCAACATTCGATGTATATTGTATTGTACAAAGCAAATTACAAAACGAAAATAATTTTTATATGGAAAATCACTCCAAAGTATAAGGTTAAAAATAAAAGCAAATATATTTTAGAGAAGACATGAACAATGGACGAGAAGCTCTGTGATAAAACGGTGCTCAAGATAAAATGTACTGCATTCTAATTTTTTTACCTATCAAAGCTAAAAGTAGACATCTGAATCATAGGACCCCTTCCCTGTACCCCGATTAATCAAGTCAATTTAGCTCCATTTAACTTATGTATTGTGTAAAAAATGTTCATGGATATTAAGAACGTAATCATCATATATATTATCCACAATTAGATTATATATGAGAAAACTTTTCATTTAGTTATCATATTTGTGTGCGTATATTTGTGGTGGGCACCTTAGCTTGAGTGGAAACAAGATGATATCTTATGTTCAACCTTAGAATGCCTTACAAAACAAAATGTAAAAGTGCATAACTGCAAAATATTTGGATACTTAAATAGCATAAAAACTCTAAGTAGCAAGACCTTGCACCCGAAAGTTATACTAAAACAGTGATGGCCGTGCATCGAAAAATCAAAAGACGAAAAAACTTGTCTGAGTGATTGAGAGGACGATGAATGCACTATAGAACAAATTAGAACTTTACAATGCAACAACACTTGACGAATGCTCCCGTTGTGCTTGTTGATCTCCCTTCAAGCTCGCATTCTTGGTAAATCAAGCCTCTGTGTGGTGATTCGGTCTTTGCAGTGGTGTTGGGTCCACAAAGAGATGGCAACGACGACTTCGAAGAAGTAGTGGTAGCAATTGCATGGGGAAGAGCTGATGGCGGTGGGGTAGACGACGTGGTCTTACCAGCAATGTGGGGGAGGGATGGTGGCAGTAGTGATTGAGTGGTAGTAGGAAGGGAAAGAGTTAGGGTTCTCACTTCTTACGGGTAAAAGAGTGACGAGTGGGATTGGGATTAGGGGGAAATCGGGGTGTAATCGAATTGAACCTGAGCGAACCTACCCAGGTTCGGTTCGTTTAGCATTTTTAAAGGTTCGAGTTTGGTTCGGTTCGATAAAATTAAAATGGTGTTCATGTTTGGTTCGACTTGACCTTGATTAGCGAAGGTTCTGTTCGGTTCATTTAAGGTTCGGTTAGCGGTATTTTTGGAATGTGGATATCACAACCCTTCATTATGTATTGATCATGGGTTGTGAGCTTTTGTGCATATATCTTATCTGCGTCATGGTGCAAACTCCCCATTCCTTGTATAAATTTTTTGAGGAAAAATTCCCTATATATAATATGTGTTGTATATCGAACTCAACGAATCGAACCTGAACGAACCAACAATTCAAGGTTTGAATCATTTAAATAAATGGGCCCAAATCTATGTCAATGTTTGCTTCGTTTATTTTCGGACCGCATATAGATCGAACATGAGGGAATCGAACTCGAGATTTTTCTGACAATTCAGGGGGGAAATGAAGAGTGGGGGAGGAGACGAGGGGGATTAGGGTTGGGGGGAAATGAAAGGGTGGAGTTGAGAAATAAAAATAAGAGGTAAAAATTAGGCCATCACCTTCATTCTTTCTTTAAAAAATATGAGAGTGTTATTTGGACTAAAAATGTATGTGATATAATTAATATATATATATATATATTTATTTATTTATTTAAAGGTGTTGGGGAAGCTACATCGATGGATTTAGTCAACTAGATGCACCCAGCCATTTTTTCCATTGGTTTTTGTTTATTGGAAATGAAACCTAGGGAGATTTAGATCACCATATATCACCATGATCTCATGCCAAATTCATCTTAATTCGACTTTAGATATGTTTATTTTGCATAAAATTTGAAACAAATATTCTTCTCAATAGACTAAGTAAATCTCCCTAGGTTTCTTACAAAAAAATCAAAAATCAATGAAAAATGGCTAGGTGCATCTACTTGGTTGCACTCGCCGGTGTAGTTTCCCTTTTCCCATATGTAAATATATGCAATATATATGCTGAATCTTTAACGAATCGAATCTGAGCGAACCTACCATTTTCAAGGTTTGGTCCATTTATGTAGATGAGCCTAAACTTATGTTTAGGTTTGGTTCGTTTATTTTCGAAATCAAACTTTTGTCTAATCGAATTTGAGCGAGTATTGAACTCGCGAATTTTGACACTCCTAGGTGTGAGTGGGTCACGAACAAGATTCAAGGGAGTGGTTGGGACTTGGGAGAGAACTCCTCCATTTCCAAGCTGTTGTGGAAGGCTAAGGCACATTTGAACATGCTTTGTCCGTGAGGTGAAGGAGGTTGGTTATCATGGCACTCAAGAGAAAGTGGGTGGTGGGCTTGGACAACATTTGTCTGGTCAATGGCAGTGAGGAGGAAGATGTGGAACTGGATGGTGGGAAGCAGGATGTGTTGGGATAGGGGCTGGCTACTCGCAATTCTTTGGACAATTTGGAGCGAGTGGATTGTCATGGTTTCGGGGATTAAAAAAATGCAGATAATATGGTACACAACGTGAATTGTTGTGTCGTGGGTGTCCTTGCATCGTTGAAAGTTGTAAACATGTTTCTTATATCTAAATAAGATTTGGATGAGTTCTCATGCTGGACGCTCATCCTTTGGCTTAATAAAAAACAAGTTACCTGCACCACAATGAAGGTTTATGGATATTTTTATTTTTCTAGTATTTTTCCTTCTTTGTAAAGTACGTGAATATGGTTGATATTCTGATTTCTTGGCATTCCTGTCTCTTCAAAGCATGCTTGAAGGTTCACAAAGTTTTAAATATATATTTCCCTGGAATATTAAAAAAGAAATGTTCTGTCTTCCCTTTTTATGCAGGTTATATCCTATGTAGGAGGAACTCTTTTTCTTGTCTTTGCTGCAGTAACACTGGTAGAGATTATTACATAGGCAAACACCGCCAGACAGATCTCATACAGATTTCATTACAAACAGGTTCAGCCGGTTACCTGTCCTTTTCTTCGCTTAGTATTTTACTCTGTAGATTTTACTCTTTCTTCGAAGGTGAACTCTGAAAAGTTGTGCCCTTGAGAGGTTCTTTTTTCCTGTGTCCATCCACCATGATTATTTCAACTTACAATCCTCCCATGTTGCATGGCTGTCTTGCTTATATGCAGCACATTTTGCAGACTCATGTTGTGGTTCATACGGAAACAACTTTGTTTATCCCCCTGACCTATTTCTTCATTGCAGGTCCTCCATTTGAAAGAGATTTAAGATGTTACTAACTGTAAAAACCACTGCTCTATAACATCCAGACACAAAATGAAACTGGGTCGATGAGCCCCTTTCATCTGACCTTCGCGCGATATCTCCAGCCTCTCTTCAACTTCCATGTCCATGCATTCGCTGTCTCACTTTCTTTGGACTGCAGAGATGCTTCACGATGGCGGTTCTGTATACACATCCTCATGACAGTAAAAAGCTGTTGATAGGATGGTGCAACTGCATCAAAGATCCATTTATCGAACTCTGGATTTGTCAAATATGGCTTGTAAAAGGCCTATGTTGTTGAACAGACACACGACAACGATTCTTTTGGTACTGCGTGCTAGCATGTCGATGTACGTTTTCCTGCAACTCTTTTTTTATGGAAGCTTTGAAAATGTATTTCATCATAGGGAAGGAAAATTGATTTGTTCATGTACATGCCAATGCCTTCTGAAGAAAATATGTAAAAAAGCGGTATGTCTGCATCATAGTAGCAGACGTGCTACTATGTCAACATTCAGTTCAACGTAGGGATGAAAACAGTCTCAGACGGATATAGGTCTTAACGAATCTTTTTCCATTTTTTAGCGTAAATACGGATGCAGATACGGATATTACAGAGATAGAAAAGGCATTATCGTATTCTTACAGATGAATATGGATTTAAAATGTTTTTTTAAGAAAAAAGGTCGATTTCACTACTAAGATCAAATTACCAAGCCCCTAGGGGAAAGGAGAAAGATGGAGACCATGGCGACTCATTTCATGAAAACAATAACAATGTTGGCAGGAAAAAAAAGTCGGAAAAAATAAAAAAGAATCTGCGAGAGCATGCTTAGCAATGATTCCAAAAGGTGTTAACCTCATGAATATAGTTGCTTAGCTCTGATCTGATTCAACATTTTCAAAAAGACGACGGCATTTCTCTTTCCAGAGGAACCACCATATGGTTGCAATTTTAGTTTTTTGCAGTAGAACTTTGAGATGCCGTGCAACTCTATCCGGTGCACTAGACCATTGAAGATATACATCGTAAAATCAAAACATCGGATAATATGGTCTCGAGAATCAAATACATTTTTGCAAAGAATGCATCGACCTAGGCCATACAAAACGAGTATGAGTCGGATACGAAACATAGTATATACTTTAAAGATTAATTAAATTTTACATGTTTTGATGGTTTTATCAGTTGTGTCCCTCTGAGATGTTGCAATTTCAGTTATGTCTCTTCCTTTTTGGGAATATCAGTTGTGCCCCCGTCTTCTTGCCGTTCTATCACTTGTGCTCATCCGTTACTTCGACTGTCAATAAGTTGTCATAACCATGATTTAATCAAACCATGATGTAGTTAAGAGGGGCATATCTAGAAGAAAAGTTCTACCTCACCCTCCAACCCTTCCTCCTCCGTCATTCTCCCCCTCCAACCATAAAGACTCAGCCTGTTCGCCGTCACCATCTCCCCCAAATCAATGTGCTTCATCACCACGATGCAACCTCGCAAGTGGAACAACGACACCATCAAGAGCATGACCTCATCCCCTGTCGCGGCCCTTGTCCTCCCTGTCTGATCGCCTCGTCAGTGAAGAATGACAATGCAGTTGTGGTGAGATGATGTTGCAGCCTTGGGTGTCCCTGTTATCCATGAGGAGGGAGCGGAGGGGGACGGGGAGGCGTCGGGGCCGAGGGGGATGAGGAGGCGCATGGGTCGAGGGAGAGGAGGAGGATGGGGGCGGAGGGGGACGAGGAGGCACGGGGGTCGAGGGGAGGGTTGAGATGAGGAGGTCAGGGCAGAGGGGGAGGCATGGGAGTCAGAGGGAGGGGAGGAGGAAGAGGAGACTGCGATGGAGGAGGAGGAGGTTGGGGGTGGATGGTGGGGGCAGAGAAGGCTGGGAAGGAGGAGGAGGACAACGACGTCGGGGGGAGGAGGAGGACGATGAGGCCAGGAAAGAGGAAAGAGGGAGGAGGAGGACGATGAGGCCAGGAAAGAGGAAAGAGGGAGGAGGAGGAGGTGGTGGTGGTGGCGATCGGAGGTGGAGGAGGTTGGGGAGGAGGAGGAGGATGAGGCCAGGGCGGAGGAAAGAGGGAGGAGGAGGTGGTGGTAGTGGCGGTCGGAAGTGGAGGAGGTTGCGGCGAAGGAGGGAGTGGGGGTGGAGGTTGGGGCAGAGGAAGAAGATGGGGAAGGAAGAGGAAGATGAAGGAGATGACTTTTCAATCCTCTTTTTTAAATTTAATTCCTCATGTATCTTTTAAGTTAACGTCCGTTTGTGTTGGATATGTGCGGCCACTAACCCGAGAGGCACAAGTGATAGAATGGCAAGAAGTCAGATGCACAATTGACATTCCCAAAAAGAGAGGAGCATAACTGAAATTGCAACATCTCAGAGGGGCACAACTAATAAAAACCCTAAAAATTGTGTGAAATGTATTTATTTCATAATGATTATATCAATAATGGTGAAAGATGCTGTAAAAGTCTGTTAGGAACATTTATATAAATTTACAACTGCATTTATATGTTAGAATGGATATACGTATACGGATACAAATGCTAAAGTAGTATATGTATCTATTTAAAAAAATACGAACGTGAATGTCAAATGCAGATTGTAGAACGGTTTTTTTTGACCAAGTAGTCAAGAATTACCAACTGTTGCAGAGGCCGGTGGTTGCGGTAAGTTCGAGTCTCATGGGAGACTCTAACCATCAGACGTGGGGGAGGGGGCGAATGACGTAAGGACGTTCACGCCCTATAAATACCTCCTTCGGGAGGGGGAACGGATCACTGCAGAGGATCCACACTTGCCAGCATGGAGGATTCCCTTTCCACCCCAAATCTCATCTTCCTCTCTCTCGCTCTCCTCTTGCGTTCTCTCTCGAAGCAAGAAGGGCGACTTGCCTCGATCTCTCACTGGTATTAGAGCTCATACACGAATAAGCTCGCTTCCTCGCGTCATCTGGCCGACACCGCAACTCGAAGATCGGACATCCATCGCCGATCATACCTGGAACAAGTAATTGTCAGTGCCTCCCTTTCAACAAGCCCACGAAACCCTAACATTGGGTCACAGACTCACAGCGCAGGTTCCTTGTATTTTTTTCTATTGGCTGCTCAATGTTCCAACTGAGGTCACCTGTTTCCACTTTTTTGGATCACGTGATTCCAATGGCCTTATTAAAAGGTTCCTTTTTTTTGTCACGTGAATTCCTCTATGCTTTTTTATATAGAATAACTTCCAACTTTTTTTAAGAAAAGAGGTGAGCTATTTTTAATCATGTTTTTGTTGGATCTTGATTAACTAAAAAGATTTTCCTTGTTAATCACCTAAAATAAATCATAGGTACATTAGCACTAATAAGCATTTTGTGTAAATTCAACCAAAAGTTAATCGATTTTTAATTGAATATTATCAAAGTTTATACAATCCATGTTTCTTATCTTTAATAAAATAATCTACTTATTATATTTGAATCGAAGCTTGATAGGAGTTTTTAATGAAATTGATAATACTCCTTTTTGATAATCAACACTACTTGTTAAAATGTGTCCTCCGTTTTTTTTAAATTGTTGATCTTGCTTAATTGATTTAAGCATATTTCTTATTAAAGTGCACAATTTAATAGAAGCTTAAATTTATTTTTATTAGATCCAACACGATAAGAAAAATCATTGCCACTGAGGTAGGGAAAATTGAGTACCTTAACGGTATTAATTATAAATTGTGGAGTAAAAAGATCTATTGTGGCTTGTTACACGATAGCATACATTCTATTATAGACAAATCTGACCCTACCTTAACTGAGAGTCCAACGATGGAAGAAATTAGGTCCCGCGAACAGTGGAAAAAAACAGATAATAGGGCTAGGAGCTTTACGTTGACCCATATGGAGTTGAATTTGATTTAGTCTTCGAGATTTGCAAATCAGCGTATGAGCTTTGGACTGCGGTTAAGGAGAAATATCACTCCAAGTCAGAAATGAGCATCCGACTTCTTCTACATAAGTATAACTCGTGTAGAATGAAGGGAATTTGAAAGCGTTCTCGATCATGTGAACAAGATGATCGTGATGGTTAACGATCTAGCAGTTGCTAAATGCACAATTTCAGAGAGGATGAAGATAGCAACCATCTTAGGAAGTCTCTCGTCGTCATTCAACATGGTTGCCACATCCTTGAGGATGAATGATAATATCAAGAGTGTGATGGACCTAATTGCACAGTTGGCGATTGAGCAAGACCTCTCAAAGCAAAGGTCGAAAGTCGATATCTTTGCGGATGAGGAGGAAGAAGAAGCTAATGTGGTACACACAAAGAAAAGATTAGGATCCTCCAAAGCAAATTTCAAAGGAAAAAGTGGGAAATGCCAGCGTAGCTCATGCTACGGTTGCGACAAATATTATCATTTCAAGGTCAATTGTCCCTAATAAGAAGAAATCAGGAAGTTATAAAATGCCTAAAAACAAAGGCAAGAAGAAAGTGGCATTCGTCATTGTCGTAGAGTATAAGTCTGCGGTCACATATTATGACGGGCGGTGGATTGACTTTTGGTGCAACCCACCACATTGCTAAGACAACGGAGGGGCTTTTAGACTTCAAGGAGTTGAAGAAAGGCGAACATAGGATCTTCATGGAGAACAATATCTACTTGAATGTTGAAGGTTTTGGGACATACAGGCTTGACATAGGCGATAGTATAATGGTATTTCAGATGTACTATATGCTCCAGGAGTATGTTGAAACTTCGTATTTGTCCCAGTTCTGCTCAAGAAAGACCTTGAAGTTCATTTTTATAAACAGCTTGTATCCATAGGAAAGAATAAGAAGGTCTATGCCATGGGAAAATTTGTACCCGAGCATAACATGTTTTATGTTCTTGTAATAAGTTCTAGTGAATAAATGAATGTGGTTTCTGAGAACTCTCTGTGTTGTCTATCGGATTTTGATTTATGGCTTATGAGATTAGGTCATCCGAGAAATTCCAAAAAAGATCAAATGATCAAATCTGGTCTTCTACCTAAGATTACGGGTGCAAGGACATTGCCTTGCGAACATTGTTTGATTGGAAAAATGATGAGAAAATCCTTCTCGATGGGAATCCGATCAAAAGAATTATTAGGCTTGATCCATTCAGATATATGTGGACCATTGAGTGTCGGTGCACATAGAAATAAGGAATACTTCATAAAATTCATTGATGACTATTCTGAGTTCTCTTATGTCTATCTCTTAGGAAGAAAGCCCAAAACCTTTGAAACATTTAAGAGATACAAGACATAAGTAGAGACCAAATTGAGAAAATCAATTAAAACTTTTAGGACTGGTAGAGGTGGAGAATATACCTCAAAGGAGTTTGACGAGTGCTGCATTCAAGCATACATTTATAGGCAGACTATAATGCCTTACACACCACAACAAAATCGTGTAGCTAAAAGAAAGGATAGAACTCTAATGAATGCAGTATGGTATATGTTGTCATACTCAGGTCTCTCAAAGAAATTTTGATGAGAAGCAGTTTGACAGCTAAATATATACAGACTTGAATTCCCACCAAGTTCATATAATCAACGTCATATAAAATTTGGAATGGCAAGAAACCCTAGTGGGTCATCTTCGGAAATGGGGATATGTTGCACATGTCTTGGTACCAAGTCAGCTTAGAGACAAACTAGACTTCAAGATATTAAATGCAAATTTGTTGGATATAGTGAACATTCTAAAGGATATAGGTTAATCCATGAAATTAAAAGTCTAATCGAAAGTTGTGATGCAACTTTTCTTGAAATTCATCAAGAAAATGAGCAGGAAGTAGAGAATCAGGTCATCGATTGTCCTACAGGACAATGAAGGCGACTTGGTGATGAGACGAGTTAGCAGATGATATTGCTCATGTATATATAGATAATGTACCTGTAGTTAGTGATGATTCTTTAGAAGAAGTGGATGAACCCACACAACTTACGAGTATAATCGGCAACAAGAGACCCAAAACATGACCTGCATGGATGGAAGATTATCATTTCTATGGATGTGAGGCGTCGTGTTACATCATAGATGAGGATGTATGGATTGCATAGATCTCATATCTTTTTAACGAAGCAATGGCTTCGAATGAGTCAGAATCATGGACAGTCGCCATGAGGGATGAGTCGGACCCAATTGAGTTAAACGGTGTATGTGAGCTATGTGATATGCCAGAAGGTAGGCAATCTATAGGATGTAAAAGAGTGTTCAAGAAAAAGTATGGAGTTGATGGTGTTGTTGATAAATACAAGGAAGATTAGTTGTCAAGGGTTTTACTCAGCAAGCTCGAATAGACTTCCAGGAAACCTACTATCCGGTTGCTAAGTTTGCATCAATTAGAATGATCTTAGCTATAGTCGCACATGGATTTGGAATTATTCCAAATGGATGTGAAGACATCCTTACTTAATGGAGAATTAAGAGAAGAAATTTATATGGATAATCAGATAGAGTGGAAGGTTAGGAGAAAATGGTTTATAAGTTAAGAAAGTCATTATATGACCTAAAATAATCTTCATTATAATGGTATCTCAAGTTTCATGAGATATTCAATTTAGGTTTATTTCAAATAAGTTGGATAATTATATATATGTCATGAAAAGTGGGATCGAGCTGCTATCATATCATTGTATGTGGATGACATTGTACTCGCATGTAATGACATAGGAACACTCAATGATATTATAGAGAAATTGAGCAATGAATTTGAGATAAAGGACATGGACGAAGCATCCTATGTTCTAGGAACTCATATTACAAGAGACATAGATTCAAGGACATTGAGTTTTAGTCAAGAAAAATATTTGCATGTTGTATTGAGGACATTTAGAATGCAAAATAACACTCCATCTCCTACACTAATTATGCTTGGAAAGAGACACAGTAAGAGTCAATGTCCTGGAAAGGGGTAGAATCCTTTAGAAGTTCCATATGCACAAGTAGTGGGAAGTCTGATGTATGCAATGATGTGCACTCGGCCTGACTTGGCTTATCCAGTTAGCATATTCAGTAGATATCAAAGTAATCCCGAACCAACACATTGGGAAGCTATAAAGAGGATTTTTCGATATCTGAAAGGGATTGTGCATCTGAAATTGGTGTATCAAGTTGAACCAGTTGAAATAGTAGGATACTTCGATGTAGATTTCGGAGGGGGTGTGGATGATAGGAAATCTACATCAGGTTAAATGTTCATGTTGGCAGAGCAGTTGTTTCTTGGGGTAGCAAGAAACAAGGACGTGTACCTAGACATACACAGGAGGTAGAATACATTGCACGTAGCATGGTCACTACTCATGCGGTTTGGTTAACACTTTTTTGGAAAACTTAAGCCTGGAATTGATCAAAGCATCAATTGGAATGTATTGTGATAATCAAGCTGCAATAAGCTTGATCAGTAGTGGGGTTAATAGTTCTAAAGGAAAGCATATAGAAACCCAATATCAATATATACAAGATATAGTGGCTAAGAAAGAAATAACAGTAACATATATACCAACAAGTGATATGTTAACTGATTCTCTAACTAAGGGAATAGTCGCTAACACATACATTAAACACATTGGTTTAATGAGACTCGGGACTGAATGAGTCAAGGAAGAGGTCTTCATGAATAATAAACCTCAATATAAACATCTCCATACACAACCCAAATAGTGTGAGTGGAATTTGTCTTGACCATTTTGGTCAAGTGGGAGATGTAGAACGTTTTTTTCGACGAAGTAGTCAAGAGTCAATAGTAGGGACGCAAACGGATGCGGTTACATTCATATTCGTTCGTATTTGTATTCGTTTTTAAGAGGATAAAGTCCCTCCCCCTCCCCCACCCGCCCGATGTCCTAGACCTATCCCCCTTATCAAACCGACCTCTGCCTCCTACGCCAGGGCCATGAGCCTGTCACTTCCTCCCGCCCTCCCCTGTCAGGGCCACCCTCGCCATCCCGCCGCGTCCTCTCCGACAGGGCCGTCGGCGCACCCCTCTTTCTCCCCAACTCCACCTCCCCTGCAAGCATGCGGCTAGCCGCAACCCCTGACCTCTACCTCCCACGCTGCCATCCGCCTACCCGACCTCCACCTCTCACATTGTCATCCGCCTTCCTCAACCTCCACCTCCCCTCGTCATTCTCCACCTCAACGATCGTCCTCCGCCTCGACGTGACCTTTTCCTCCCTAAGCCGCCCTCTGCCTCCGCCATAGCACTCTGCCTCCCCCTGACCTTTGCCCTCACACCGCCCTTTGCACCGCCTCCCCTCACCGTCCTCCACCTCCCATGCCGGTAACACCACCCTCCACCTCCCTCGCAGCCCTTGCCCAACCTCCGCTCAACCTATGTTCATCGGCCTGCCATTTAGGAGATCCATCATTCATCATGGTTAATTTTTCCTGCGATTGTCATTTTCATTCTAAATTCTATGGGAGATTTTCATCTAACTGGTGCATATTAAATTCTTTGTTGCAGCCGACTTCTCTTTGTCGTGGCCGCAACCTCCCTCTAAGCACAACCATAGCCAATCTAGTATAACATCTTAAAAGATAACATTTGTTTGGATATTTGTATTCGTTTGTAAATGATTTCTATTCGTATTTTGAGGATATGGATCTTGATTTTTTACATTCGTATTCGTAAAATAATATAAATATGGTTATGGTATGACCTGAATTCGCATTCGTATTCGTTCGTTTGAATCCCTAAGATTCACCAGCCGTTGTGGAGGTCAGAGGTTGCGGTAAGGCCGAGTCTCATGGGAGACTGTAACCATTGGACGTGGGGGAGGGGCGGACAACGCGAGGATGTTCACACCCTATAAATACCTCCTTCGGGAGAGGAATGTCACTGCAACAAATCCACACTCGCCAACCAGGAGCCCCCCTCTCGCTCGATGTCCTCTCTCGTTCTCTCTCGAAGCAAAAAGGGCAACATACCTAGATCCCTCGCACATATAAAACGAATACGATGATGGATCTGATATGAATACATCATATTCATTTTCGTCCCAAATAACAACTCGTATATCCTTTTAAACATTAGCCTTTCTTACATGTGTATACTTTTGTCTAATGTTGGCGTTTGAGAGATGGTCTGAGTCTTTTTCGGTCACCATGTACTATGCTCAATGTTTAAAAAATAGAGAAAGTATAATTTCGCAGTGTTTATACATAACTATTTATCTATCAAAATTTAAATGTTCTGCGATTGTTTATTACCTGTTTCCCCTTTGCTCGTATTAGTGGGATAATGGTGACGACATATTCATATTCTTTGTTTCATTATATTCTTGAAGATCTGGAATAAGTAATAGTTTATTTTAGAATAAGCAGTAGTTATAGTGGAATATGCAGTGTCAACTAGTAGTCAATACTAAAGGAAGAGAAATAGTTATTCTACAAATAGTTGTGAAATCGAGACAAGCTCGGTGCCCACCACAACAGATCTTGCAAGCGTTGTATGGTGCCTCTCTCAGCGCGTGATCTCAAGTCTAAATAATTAACAATTCAATTTGACTAGATCCAAAAAGCGTAATATAGATACGTGCTATTTAATTAGGGCTTTGGACCTTAATCTATAGAGCAAGCAAATCCTATTCTAAGGTTCAATCACACAAAACAAATAAAAATAGAATCGAAAAACTCAAAACTCACGAAACAAAATAAAAGAAAGTCGGGAAAACATGAAAAAGCCTATGAAGACCCCAAGTGAACAATCACTCAGGCAATGGACCTCATGAAGTAGCAATGTCCTGGAGAGTCCAATTATTACAATAAAGTATGTCTCTCTCACTTGAATTACAAAAGTAATTAAAATAAAATAAAAGACAAAAGGCTATGTCTTCAAACTTCCTTCAAGTTCTCTTTTATCGCTTTCTCCTGTCGGCTTGTGTAAAAAAGCTGACTCCACTTCACGTGGGTGTGTATGTCTCCTAGGAGATCCTCCCACGATCTGTGGTCCCTTGCAACAAAGTCAAACAAGGAAGAGGGATAGAAAACTCACAAATAATATCAAATAAAATGATAAATAAGAAATAAAGACAAATAAACAAGAGAGAAGAAGCAATAAAATGCAATCTATACATTGTTTCTCTCAGCAACGGTGCCATTTGAAAACTCAGATTTTACGAGAGTCAAATGTAGTCCACATAAGGTGAGAACTACACTGTCACTGAATCGACTGCTCACAAAACCCGAGTAATTAAACAATTAACCTACAATAGATATAATAGTGAATATAAAAATAAACGTGGAGCTAAAATTTATTATAACCCTCTAAAATGAGTTTATAGGTGCAAGTATGTGTAGAGCGTCGAACAAAGTGAGCAAACGTAATAAATTGAGAAATTAAATCCATAATGATGTCCTTTTCTCTTGTCTTTTTGTTATCTTTTTGTGTGGGTTTTTAATTATATATTTTTATGGATATTAATTATACATTTTCTATTTGTTTCGATTTATATTTAATATTTTATTTTAATATTTTATGATTTTTATTTTTTAATATATTATTATAGGATTATATATAACTCTATAGACAATATAGGATAATATAATTATAAATACAACTAAAAATCACAGAATAAAAATGTTTTTGTTTTTTATATTTTTCTATTGTTTTTTTATTTTTGGGGAATTTATTCTAATTTTAGGTATTTCATAATAAAAATATCCCAAAACAAGGATTAAGTAAATATGTTGAATTGATTTGAGATTTTAAAATTGTAAAAATCCTTAAATTTTCTCAAAATCTAATTATATATATAATGAATAAGATAAAGAAAATTTAGAGATAGAAGTACATATTTTAAGAATTTTTGGTGATTTTTTATATTTTTTGAAAGATTTTGGAGACTTTTAATTTAGTCATTTTCTATAGCTATTTTAGGGATTTTTGGTCTAGAGTTATAAAATAAAAAATAAGTAAATAATATTTTTTGGGTTTTTTAAACACAACTTTATATTTTTTGAATTTTTAATTCAAATAAGAACAAAATCATGCTATTTTGATTTTTAGAAAATACGAAAAATTCCTAAAATGCAAATAAAAAAAGCATAGCATGAAAGTATATTCAAGTAGGCACCTAAGCCTAATTTTGCAGAATTTTTGGAGCACAAATGGAATTTTTAATAAATAGAAAACAAGTATAAAAAATGTTGAACTAGTAGGGGTATATTTGTAATTAAAAATTATGTTAGGGTCTACTATGCAAATTACAAAAAATATTAAAACTATTATTAAATATTTAAGTACTAACTGAAATACAAAAGATGTAAGGGCCTCTATGCAAAATTTCCACCTCACGTGGGACGGCACGTGACGTGGCCAGGGCCCAAAAGAAATATGTAGAAAGTTCAAGGGGTTGCTTGCAATTTTTTACACAAAAATACAAACTTGTTAAATAAATTACATGACTAATTATATATAACAAAAAGTAGTGGATTAGATGTGCAAATTAACCCAAGGCGCCTCACTTGGACTCGCGTTGCACTCTGGAAGCGCGATGATGGTTCGCTCACCAATAGTGGAGATTAGATCTCACGGAGGGGATCAATGGTGAAGGTGCGGCAAAATCTAACGGTGGTTACTCAATCTGAGACGTTGCTCTTGATCCAATGATTGGCGAGGTGGCTGGAGGAGATGAAGAACTCGTCCGTTGAAGGTCTCGTTCTGCTCATGCAAGCCTCATGCATGTGTAGATTCCCTCAAAGATATCTAGGGTTCAGTGATGGAGCCCTGGAATGTTTCGTCACCTGGAGTATCTTCTTGTAGTAGCTTCAACCCTCAGATGGGCACTTCAGGTTCTGCAAAAGTGTGCTAAAGCACATCATAGAGAAGACGAATGGGCTCGGCTTTTATTTGGGAGGATTCCAGTCAAAATGGAGCGGAAGCGTGGAGTCCAGCAAGGTGGCGGTGAAGAGACCTCAATCTCCAGATTGAGGGACGATCTGGGTGGCTGCCAGGTGGATCTCAATGGAGCAGTGAAGGGTTAAGATAATGGGGTGGTTGATTGCAATGGAAACATTGTAGGACGATGAACAACAGTGGCCGGAGCTCGAGAGCTCCGGTGATGCTAAGTCCTAAAGATTAGGCTAAACTACTGATTAAAGCATGAAATGAATGCGTAAAATAAAATCTATGAATGAAATATATCCAAAAAGAGAGAAAAGACTAACATCAAGCATTTGGTGGCCACGCCATGAAGACCTCATGCTGACGAGCGGCGGAACCTCTTCACTCCTCGCACCAGAAAGCTGGGCGAGGGAGTTGTCACTTCGCTCAAACCCTGGAGCATCAATAAGGGGTAAGAAATGATGTGGAAACAGAACCAAAATCAAAAAATGGAGGAAGAGCTCGACTATATACATGGTAAAGGACGGGTGGTCTTCGAGGAAGGATTGCGAGAGAAGGAGAAAGAATGGGCGTGGAGATACGATTGACGTGAATCATGGAAGAACAGTGAGGACAACTCATGAAGAGAGTACAAGGCCTCGAGCCTTGTATCATGAGGAAAAAAATTGAGAAGAGAGGTGGTCATCTACATCTATTAGGTCTAAGATTGAGTCCGAAGAGTTGACCCAAGTCAACACTCGAAGTCCTCCTATTGGTCCAAATGGACCACAAGAAGACAAAACCGATCGGAAAAATACAAATAATAAATAAAATAATAAATGAATTAACTAAATTAAAGTTAGAAAATAAATTTTTTTATTATTTTATTTAGTATTTTATCATGACTTTTATTTATTTTTACGGGTTTATTTATTACAGGTTACTTTTTACAAGTACATTTATAGGTATATTTGCCTAAAATTAGGTATTTTAATTTTATTTTGTATTTTAGATTTTATTATTTTTTACACATATTTTATATTTTCATAAATTATTTAAACACACATAAATATATTTTTATTATAATTTCCTGATGTAATTTATACATTTAAATAAATATGTATACTTTTTCATAGGTACAAGTATAATATATTCAACTATGTGTTTTGCATATATTTTATTTTAATATATTTTTTGTGATTTCATTTTATTTTAAATACGTACATACACTATAAAGAATATTTAGGAAATTATAAAAAATATAAATAATAAATAAAATGAATATTTTATTCAAGGCTATAGTGTAATAGGGGTCCAAAACCTAACTTTTACATCTTATCTCCAAATTAAATGAAACTATCTTCATTAAATGGCTAATTAAAAGTTATATACAATTCACGTGATTTTGATACACTTTGAGTTCATATGGAGAAGATATGGGTATGTGAATTTTGGGTTTTGGACTTTTATTTTGATTGTAAAATGCGCACTATGTATTGTTTTTGTATGAAATCAATTTTGTATTTTTTTATATATTTTTATCTACAACTTTCATGTACAAAGTTTTTTTATTTGAGGTATAAATAATAAATAATAAAATAAATCCTAAAAATGAATTATTGAAGAATAAAAATTAGGGATTTTATTGTGTATTTGACTCTTATCTCCTCTTACTTTATTCCTTGTCCACCCAGTCATTAAGATGCCTAGGTCTTGGGGTTTAGGGTCAAAAAATACATTTGGCATTTTATTTATTTTTCTTTTTTATTATTTTATTTTGACTTTAAACAATGTATTTTATACAATATTTATACAATAAATAATGAAAGTTAATTTGTGCAAAATAATGATATATACATGCATTTAGCTAGGGTTTAAAAGCCAAAATGAAAGAATAAATGTGATGAAACGGATATTCGTCAAGCACCTAGACATAATACTTCAGAAATGCTGAGAAGTCAATCTCGTACTATCTTGGGAAAAGAGCCACTTCATGGTCATTGAAAGGATTGTGCTGGCCCACATCATTTCCAAGCATGCCATGGAAGTCGACCCAGCAAAGGTGGATCTGGTTGCCAATCTAGAGCCGCCTCGGAATGTCAGAAATGTGGGTCATTCCCGGGGCATGTGGGCTTATATAGAAGATTCATTAGAGATTTCAGTCGCATCGCCCGTCCTCTAACTGAATTGTTGTGCAAGAAGATCGAGTTTCATGTTGATTAACATGTTCTCTACTTTCAATCAGCTGAAGGAGCTGATTACTCAATCTTCAGTCCTACAGCAGTTGGATTAGTCTGTACCCTTTGTGATCATGACGGATGCGTCAGACTTTGTAGTTGGGAATATGTTAGGACAACGAAAAACAAAGTGCCTACGCCATTCACTAAGACAACAGGAAGCTGGTGAAGCACAACATAACTATACTATCACAGAGAAAGTTGTTGACTGTGGTTTTCACCATCGAGAAGTTCAGATCCTGCCTTCTTGGATCAAGAGTCACCATCTATACTGACCATTATGCTAGCTGGTAGTTACATCAGAAAAAGGATGCAAAGCTCGGATTGATCATATGGATCCTTCTCCTTTAGAACTTCGATTTAGAAATTAAAGATAAACCCGTAGTTCAAAATGTGGTAGCAGATCACCTTTGTAGAATCGAGCATCAAGAACCTCCACTGAGAAATGCACCCATTACAAACATGCTTCTTGACGAGTCAATTCTAGACATGGATTCTCTCCCTTGGTATGCTGATATTGTGAACTACCTTGTTTTTGGTGTAGTCCCACAAGATTGGATGAAGATCAAGAAGGACAAGTTCTTATCCACAATTCATTTCTACCAATGGAAAGACCCACTTCTATTCAAGGAAGGAGCAGATTGTATTTGGCATTGGTGTATCCCTCAGGTGGAGCATCATAGTGTCCTCGAGCATTTCCACTCACTCGAATCTGGTGGACACCACTCTGGAAATAGAATGATAATGAAATTATTATAGTGCAGCCTATGGTCATCACACTATTCAAGGATGTAACAACATATGTCAAAGGTTGCGTTGACTGTCAAAAAATAGGAGGGACCCAGACAACTAAAGACTCGATGCCCCTAAAATTCATTTAGATTTCAGATGTATTCGATGATTAGGGCATCCATTTCATGGGACCCTTTCCCAACAGTCACGGATTCTATCACATCCTTTTTTTCGTTGATTATGTCAGCCGCTGGGTTGAAGCTATTCCCTCCTGTGCCGCTGACAGCCATACAGTTTGTCGATTTCTAAAAGAGAACATTATTTCATGGTTCAAGATACCAAAGATTATGATATCAGACGGGGGTAGTCAGTTCATAAATAAATAGGTCAAGAAATTAACAAAGAAGTACAACATCGAGCACCGAGTCACTTCTCCTTATCATCCTAAGATCAATGGCATGGCCGAACTATCCAACAGAGAAATCAAGACAATCTTGCAGAAACTTGTGAGGTCGGACAGAAAGAACCGGTCCCAACACTTGGACTCCATCCTTTGGGCATACATGACCGCCTACAAGTTTACCTTGGGCTTGTCGCCTTATCGTCTTGTGTATGGAAAACCATGCCATCTTCCCATTGAATTAATTCATAAATCATTATGGGCATTGAACCGTTACAACTTGGACTCACAGAAATGTGGTCAACAAAGAAAAGTGGATCTGAACATACTCCTGGAATTCTGAGACTATATGTATGATAACAGCGTGATGTACAATGAGAAGGTTAAACACTGGCATGAATGACACATTAGACGAAAGACTTTCGATACTGGACAAAAAGTGTGGTTATTTGACGCAAAGATGAAGATATACCTGGGTAAATTAAGGAGTAACTGGACAGGGCCATTCATAGTGAAAGAAGTGTGTCACAATGTAAACATCTTGATACCAGATTTGTTTCCTGACGCACAACCATTCATCATCAACGAGCAGTTACTAAATCTGTATCTTGAGCTGGTCGTTGTTGACTCAGTTTAAGTGATAATCAATGAAGAGTCCTCCACAACCTCAGCAGCACCAAAAGATTCAGATAATGCTCCACAAAACTTATTCTTTATTGTTCTTATTTTTCTTCTTTTCTTTTGTTATTTTCTCCTGTTATATTCGTTCTTTCTTTCATTTCTCTCAATCATCACTGTTATACTTAGGATATGCTTCATTCTAAGCATAGGAGGGGATGAGGTAGTCACGTTGGTTAATCTTTGATCCCTCACCTATCTCCTCTCTTATTGATATTCCTATCTGTACTTAGGGATATTTTGCACTAAGTATAAGGGGATATAGGACGAGTCATTGATCTGTTTATTCTCACCCTCAACCCTCCCTGCATATATGTACAGAATGCTATACTTAGGATTCTTTCATTCTAAGTATAGGGGGTATGGTTGACTTCTCATTCATTGATTCTTTATCTTTATTCAGTATGGTATAGGCTCTTTTATACATAGTACGAGTTATGTCTTTTCTTTTCTCTTCGATCTATGAGGACATAACTC
The DNA here is from genome assembly GCA_037367405.1 of Ottelia alismoides. Classification (NCBI taxonomy): domain Eukaryota; kingdom Viridiplantae; phylum Streptophyta; class Magnoliopsida; order Alismatales; family Hydrocharitaceae; genus Ottelia; species Ottelia alismoides. The sequence goes on from JAZKJV010000803.1 coordinate 361,424, forward strand.
AAGATGAGTATAGGGGGTCGTATATATGTTCTATATAATTTAGCCATAACTCGTACTTTCATATTTTCAATAAGTATGGCTAAAATATAATTAATTAATTGTAAAGAACAAATTTTTATAAAATTCATTAAAATTCATTATATTTACTGATTAATAAAGCAGGTAGATATATTTTGCAAAATGTTTGAAAAATGGTTGTAAAATTGCTTTGAAAAGTCTATTAAACTATTTGGAAAATGTTTTGTAAGATGTTTTCAACCTTTGTAAAAAAACTTTATTTGTAAAAAAATCTTTTCTTTATTTAAAATAAATATTTTGAAATCCTATTTTAAAATAGTTTAAAAAAATGGTTGCAAAAATAGTTTGAAAAATCTGTACATATTGTTTGAAAAACTTTACAAAATGACTTTCAACTTCTTTAAATATTTGTAGAAATTAATTGTCGAATTAGTTTGCAAAAACAAAGTTTTCAAAATGTTTGTAAAAATATTTTCAAAGTATTTTGAGAACTATGTACATAAATAAGTAAATAAAGACCCTTTACAAATCGTGAATATACAAATCTATAAATTCTTCTACTCCAATTCTCGTAAATACAAAAGAAGCACTCCCGTATAAATATCTACATATATTTCTTTCCTCAAGAACTTTTTTATTTTGAAAAATACCTAAACATTTGCAAAACTAAAAATCCCAAAAATATTTGTAAAATCTTTTCAAAAAACTGCATAGAAATTTGTAAAACTTGTCCAAAACCGCATAAAAACTGTAAAACTAAGCAATTGCATCAGAAAAACATTTTCCTTGCATTGTACATAGAATTCACATTTTTCAGATTGATGATGACAATTGAACAAGTTTAGGTAAAATCTGAAGATTGGAACTTGATTGGACCTTAATCCACTTAATCACAGGAACCTTATAGGAACTGGATTTAAGGCATTTCATGTCTACTAGACTTAATTCTTTAAGACCAAGAGACTTAGTTCTATGTCGTCTTAACTGCCTAAGTAGAATATTTCAGAGCACATGCACAACTCTTGTTGATAATGACCTAACTTGCACACCTTCACTTTACACTTTGCTCACCTCAGTTGAAGTGGTAGAGGGCTGGATTTGCCGACATGCGACACAAGCCAGTGGAAACATCAGAAGTCACATATCTATGGCCATTGTAACCCAACCCGATCCAGTAGCCATGAGGTCTTATGATAGAAGTTATGGATTGCAATAATGCTTCAAAAGAGGGATAGTCTACTGGATAAAGAGGAAAAAGTCCTTATGTAAATGTTGTTGTATATAGTATACAAAAAAATGCAATAAAAACTCCAAAAAAGTGGACATGCCAGAATGAAAATAAAATGTCTGTCAGAGTATGTATATATTAGTATAACCAATAAACAAGCTTGAGCTTCAAAAGTCATATTCATGTGAGCTTGCAGTCGAATGACTTGGCTACATTGGCAACAACCCATTCTTCTCTCCAATAAAACCCTCATATTTTACTCTTCAATAATTGATTTTTGGACCTATTTTATTATTTATTATTTATACCTTAAATAAATAAACTTTGTACATGAAAGTTGTAGTAAAAATACAAAAAAATACAAAATTGATTTCACACAAAAATAATATACAGTGTTCATTCTACACTCTGAATAAGATTCCAAACCCAAACATCAAAGGCCCATATTTCCTCCATATGAACTCAAAAAGCACCAAATCATCTTTAATTATATATGAATTTTAATTAGCTATTTAATGAAGATATTTTATTTAATTTGGATTTAAAATGCAGAAGTTAGGTTTTGGTCCCCTATTGTACAAGATACTTGAATACAATATTAATTTTATTTATTCTTTATATTTTTTTATTATTTTATATTTTTCTAATTTTGAAAATATTATTTATATTATATGTACAAAATAAAAATGAAATAAAACATTAAAAATATATTATAATAAATAATTTTATAAAATGTACATATGAACTACCTATACTTTTACCTATATAATAAATGCATCTCTTTATTTAAATGTACATATTATATTAGAAAAATAAAATAAAATATATTTTTGTATATTTAAATAAGTTATACATATAGAAATTAAGTGTATAAAATAATAAACTTTAAAATACAAAGTAAAAATTAAAAACCTAATACGTAGGTAAATATACCTATAATTATACTTGTAAATACTAGCTCAAACTAAATAGCTCCAAAAAATGAATAAAATAGTAATTAAATACTACATAAAGCAACAAATATTTTTTATTTTATACCTTAAAATTAATTAATTCATTAACTATTTATTACTAGTTTTATCAATAATTTCCCCTTGGAATTTTCTGGTAGGTCCATGTGGACCAACCATAAGCCAACCCTAGTTAACCTAGGTCAACTCTTCGACCCGGGACACCTACCCGTCTGACAGAGAAGACACCCCGTCTTCTCCCCCATTTCCTGTATGTTTAATTACTCGCTTCGACTCGATTTCTCATGCTAACCCTCCGCCAATCTTCCAAAATGCATTCCCATATCTTAAACACCTTGTATATACCCTCGATTCGTCAGGAATCACTTGTCAATAAGCCCCATCCGTTATGTTTATAAATAACCTCTACCACCTCAGAACTCAGATTGATCCCTCTTCGAGCCCTTAGTCCCTCAACTTTGTACGTGAGTGTGTTCCTTGTCACGGCGAGGAAACCCTCGAGGTTTTGGAGCGGAGAAAGGACAAGAGGCAGTCCATGGCGTCACTCCGACGAGGCCTCTGCTCCTTGATTTATAGGTATGAGTTGTGCAACTTTACCTTATTTCTAGGTGGATTTATTCTTAGTTTTTAGTGTCATGCCCTTTATTTCATCGTTAAATAAATAGTTTAGGTTAAAGTTTACAATCAAGTATCGTCAGATCTCTCTGCTTTGGCCATGTTTTGCCATGACTCTGATTTTGTCGACCCACCATTTCACTCTCAATTCATCCCCATCATGTGCTCCATCTTTTCCCCCATCTGGACCAACTGGTCCCCTCTAGATCGGTGAATCGGAGCTTCTCCTCCGCCTTACGCCAGAGCTCCTCCATTCACCTCCACCCGTATGCTATACAGATACAAAGCGGGTCAAGGAGAATCTCCTCGAGTCCAGGAACCTTCTTCTGCAAGGACTAGGTACTAAGGACTCGAGTAGAGTTGATTCTGACGTAGGAGGAGGCTTCCAAGTACCATGAGTTTCATCGAGCTCCCTACACCTCCCCAGCGAGGCCAGGTCCCTCTTGCCGGTACCATTCGGGTGGAACGCTCGTTATAAGATCAGGAGCCCTTCATTGAAGAAGTAGGTGGCCTGAGCGAGGAGCAGTGCATAATCGAAGGGAGGCAGGTATTTGTTCTTCCCTGTTCTTCATTCGCCCTTCAGGACCGTCGAATCTCACGTATGACCCATATCTAATATGGATCATGATTTCAAGCGAAGCAATATCTCCCCTCAGCCATCCAATGCTCTTAAGTGTGCCTACGTGGTGTACTCATGACTATCTGATCGTGCACGATATGGGGTTAATATCTTAAGGATAGGGAAAGATCCTTAAGCGCATCACGAAAGCATGAGTATCGCATCGTATGCGATCGGGAGTGACTAGTCGCAATAGTTGCTCGAGGCAGCAGAAATTAAAATTTTCATGCGATGAAACCACATGATCCAAGAACACTTATCGGATTGTTTCATCTAAACCACGAACAAGTATTAGGGTTACCTCTTGAAGCGTGGTTGCGATCGAGTCTATAAATGAAGAAACCTTCTATCTCAAGTCCGATCCGATTGAGGAGACGCTTGCGAGCACATGGATGAGACGCGTGCTTCTTGCAATCCATGTTGATGATCTAAGCAACGAATCTCCTGATCTCATCACACGAGATCCGATGTCTTATTCACGAGCGAGAGGCGCATCGAAGAAGACAGGGATCCACAAGCAAACGATCGGGCAGCATAACGATGATGTTGCATCGATGGAGACTCTCTATAGGGCTTCCTTGGTGGACGACCATATGAGGGAGAGAGAGAGGACGTGTAGAGAGAAGAGAGAGAGAGAGAGAGAGAGAAAGAGAGAGAGAGATTTATGTTCTCATGTTGTGTTGTCTAAATAAGAGCAAAGGGGGTGCCTCTCCTTTTATAATATTTCGGATTCATGGATCTCAATCCATGGACAACACAAATCCAATGGCTCACATTGATTTATATTCCTTTTAATGGCTATGATATTGTTGTTAAAAACACAACAGCAATTAATTTAATTTAATTAAATATATTGAATAAATCATCAATATATAAATTAATTAAATCAAATCAACATAGGAGAAATTAGGAAGGAGGCATGCCTCCCTTCCATAAAGGGGGTGGCGGCACACCATGAATTCCAATTTAAGGTGGCCATCCATACTCTTTAAAAAATAAGGAGGCACTCATGTTCCTCTTTTATGAGATCTCATATCTCATGAAAATCTCCATAATTCAAAACAACTAATGTTGTAAAATATTCACACAAATAATTCATAATTATTTTGTGAACATTGCAATCATGCCATTTGAAACTTGTGAATCATATTCACAACCCAAAATAAAATGTAAATTACATTTTCAATTTAATATCCAATGAATTCACATCAACATTTAATTAACAAATGTAAGTTACAAATATCTCTCTCTTATATATTATAAGTCATATTTATAATTTACACGATTAAAATGGATAGTGCTATCTACATTATTCTTATCCATGATAACTAAATCACATTTAATTATCTTGGATCTCTATTCTCATGTTCCCAAATAATATGAATTACATTCACATTATTCACATCTTTTTTATAATTAAATAATATTTAATTATCTTAGATAACTCTCTTTATAATATGAACGAAATTCATATTATCCATGATAACTAAATCACATTTAATTATCCATTTCTCAATGTTCGGATATATAATATCAACAATGAAATTATCCATGAACTCTTTCAAGGATAATGCGTTGATAAACGAGATAAATCAAGGGTCGTATCAATCCACAAGACAGATCAATAATCGATGCGTTAACCGCTCAATGAATCCCAGATTCTCAGCAATTAACACACAATATTGAATAAAGCAATAGAGTCCAAAAAATGTGGAATAAACATTTATTTTCTCTACCATGAAATGCATAGTGTATAAGTATGTAGAGGTTGAACCACAGAGAGCAAACGGGTAGCCTATGGTTATCTATGTACAACTAAGCCATTCCTTCGTATAATTCTTTTTGTGGGTTTTTTCATTTTATATATTTATTTATTTTTGGTTTTGTGATTTTGTATTTTATTTTTATATTTTCAATTTTTATATTTATTTTTAATTTAAATATTATATAAATATCAATATAAGTATAGGTATATATATATGTATAATCTAAGGTATATATAGGTACTATATACATACAAATGTGTAAAAATACTCAAAATGTAGTAAAGAATATATTTTTGTCATTTTCATATTTTCCTATTTTTTTATTTTTCTGGGATTTTTGCTAATTTTTATGTATTTGTAAAGCCAAAAATATCCCAAATATGGGATTGATAATTAGGTCAAAATCAATTTGGGTTTTAAAAATAATAAATGAGTCCCAAAATTACCTAAATTAATTTTAATATACAAATAATGGTATATAGATCATTATAAAACAGGAAAGACACGTTTTTGGATTTTTGTTGAATTTTTATTTTTTTTGTTGGATTTTGGAGCATTATGATTTTTTAATTTTATTTTTCTTATTTTTAGGATTTTTTGTTTTCTTGAATCAATAAATAACAAAATATACTATATGTATTTTTTGGAATTTTTCAAAAAGTTTTTATATTTTTTTGGTATTTTATAAATTAGACAGGGGTTAATTAGGTACCTTTTAAATTTTAATAAATAGATAAAATGCAAAAAATGCCAATTAAAAATATAGGCGTGAATCTACAAGGCATAAAGCATTTATCCCTATTTTTGTGAATGTTTAGGAGCATTCTAGGCATTTTTAATAATTAGATCAAACATACAAAAATACATGTCCTAGGAGGGTATTTTTGTAAATAAAATAAAGTAAAGGGGGTTCTGTGTAAAAAACACCAACAGTTTACAACTTTTGTTCAATTTTTAAGGGCTAAACTACAATTCCAAAATCCGCCAGGGTGCGCATGCAAATACCCCATCACGTGGGACAACACGTGACTCCAGCTGGGAGGGACCAAAATGCAATTAGCAAAAAGTACGGGGGTCTCGCATCAATTTACACAAAAATATACAACATGAATTTGAATTTCTTGGACTAAATAATAAATACAGCAACTAAGAGGGGTTTACATGCAATTTTGCCACCTCACGTGGGACGACACGTGAGGTGACGTGGAATGGACATAAGTGCATTTAAGATAAAAATAGGGTCCTTAATGCAAAACTCCCACGTATTTACAATGCTAATGATAATTTACAGGACTAAAATGTAAATATACAAATACTGGGGCAGAAAGTGAGATTTACCCCCATAAAGGTGTGCTGATCGACGGCTGATATTCCTTTACTTATCCACATGGCGCGCCCACATGCGTCGATGACGGTTCGTCGATGATCGGTCTGGATCAGATCATCCGAGATGATCCGACGGTTGATGCTCGGGGTCATCCAACGGTATTGATCTAGACTGGGGGCTCCCCTTTTATCAGACGACAACTGCTTGTTCACGAAGAACAGGGAAGAAGGTCTTCTTCCCTGACCTTCGTCCTTGATTTCCTCCCTCATCTAACGTTCTTCTTCGATAGTGATTGGCTCTCTACATCTGGGGAGGGTATCTGTAACTAATGGGGGTCGAACGAGGCTCCAAGACTTTGCGAGGAAGTCAGGCGAGCTCCGAAAAGATCAGGCCTCCAGGTACTTGCAGGTTGAATCGACTCGAGCCCAGATGAGCTCCGAGGGGAGCGTGACCTGCAGATGATGAAAACATCGCTCGAGGAGCTCCTCCTCGAACAATGGTGAATCTGGTTACGCAAGAAAAAAGGGTGGCAGAGAGGACTCCGGCGACACGACAGAGGAGTTCCTCGCTTCACGAAACCGGGGCAGTCCTGGGGTGCTGAACGTAGGTGAATCGATCTGGCGACAATGAAGATTGTTATGGGGGTGAAAGAGCGGCGGAGATGGTCCGAGTACACGCGGAGGAGCTCGCCGGAGCTCAACTCCGGCGAACTACGGGGTGAATGACCATGGATGATTTACTTAACTAAATCCTACACTAAGGACAAGAAATAAAACCTACAACTAAAATACGCAAGAAGAATGAAAGAGGGGCAACTCTTATACCTGGGGAACGCCCAGGGAGCAGGGTCGCCGGTGACGGTGGCCTTGGGCGCACCTCCTCCTCCGCGAGCTCTCATCCATCTCAGGAGACCTCCATCAGTCACCTAGATGCACACTAGACCGAAATGGTGGAACTCTAGGGTTTGAAGATGGCCAAATTGAAACATGGAGGAGGAGGTTGATTATCTATAGACAATATGGAACACCCTTATTGACTGGACGTTAGAAAAGAATCAAAGCTATATACATTGGATTCAAGGCATGGGCATTTATCATGGACTATTGAGGAACATTTCCTGTGAAGGAAGCGAGCGTGATAGATGGATGGAATGCCCATGGAAAATGGGAGAAAATGCGGTATTTGACAGATTTGACGGGTTGCAGAGTGAGTTGTTTATAACGCAAGTGAGCACCCTTATTTGAACGACCGTTCGGAGAGAAATCAAGTTATGTATAAAGGATACAAGAGTTGGGCGTGTATCGTGATTGTTTTGGGAGTAATTTCCATTAAGGGATCGTAGTTATTTGAGCAATGGATCGACTGGAAAAAATGGGAGAAAATGCGGTCTTTGAAAGATTTAACGGGCTGCAAAGTGAGTTGACCAGAGGTCAACAGAGGAAGCCCTACCATTGGTCAATGTAGGCTCACTACAGGATAAAACAGCATGGTTATTAAAGAATAATTATTAAAATAATAAATGATTTTATTAATTTTTGGGTATAAAATAAAAATGTTTATTATATTATTTGGTATTTTATTATGATTTTTATTTATTTTTGGTGTATTTTATTACAAGTTTATTTTTAATGGCTTATTTATAGGTATAATTACATATATTTTGTACATTTTTATTTTTGTTTTGTATATTTTACTTTATTATGTTATTCTTTTCTTTTATTTATTTATAACTTATTTTTATGAGTATAAATATATTTTTATTTTATTTTATGATGTTATTTGTACAATAAATAAATAGGTGAGTATATTATGTTGGTATATTTACAGGTATTTTTCCTATGTTTTACGTTCATTTTTTTATTTTAGTGTGTTTTATTGAGTTTTATTATGATTGTATATTTTTATTAGAATCTTTATAATATTTACTATTATAAAAATTTGAAAGAATAAAGAATGTATTTTCTTTTTATTTATATACATATAGAAACATAGGTATTTTGTCTATGTTTTTACATGCCCATTTCTTTTGGGTTTTATTTTGATTTAAATATGCACATGTGTTGTACATAATATTTACAAAAAGATAAAAATAAGAGTTTGTAAAAATAATGAATAATGAATAAATTTAAAATTTTAATCGATATTATGTACAATTGGGGCCCAAAATATAACTTCTACACAGTAACTAAAAAATGTGAGACCACCACCATTAAATAACTCATGAAAAGTTATATACAATTAGAGGTAATTTTGTTATGTTTTGAGTTTTTATTGAAAAGATATGGGTCTGTGAAGTTTGGTTTCTAGCTTTTTATTCTGTGTATAAAATGCACAATGTATATTAGTTTTGTAAAAAATAAATTTTGTATTTTTATTTACATTATTATCTACAACTTTTATGTACAAAGTTTATTTATTTGATGAATAAATAATAGAAAATAAAATAGGTGTCAAAAATGCATAATTAAAGAATGAATAAGGTATTTATTCTAATTTGACCCTTATCTCCCCCTACTTTATTCCTTGTGGACCAATTCCATTCTGGACTTGGTCTCGGGGTTAGGGTTATAAAATATTTGCAATATTTTGTTCCTTTTTCTTTTCTTCTCTTTATTCTATAATTCTGGCATTAAAAACCTTATTTTATACACAAATAATACAATAAATAATGGATGCTATTATGCACAAATTGATGCTATTTACATGCATTAACTAGGGTTTTTAAGGCCAAAATGATAAAATAAAGGTGATGAAATGGAGATTCATCATGCGCTTTCTCCGTAGATACTTGGATATAAGGACAGGACGATTGTATTGTTCTATGTATAGTGACTCAGATATTGAGACCACATCTCAAATCCAGATCTCGGGCCTCCCGTAGATGCTTGATTAAATCAAATTCACAAATCTAATCTTCTCATTGCATCTGAATCACATTCAGATCAATGTCCAACATTTGGACCAAGATCAGATTACTTCTCTACTGAGAGGAGTCACTAAAATCCAGACCCATTTCATCACTCCCTAGGAATGGAAGCATCATGATTATACAATCGTTTATGATCACATCACCCTCAGGTATTCCCAACTCCTGTACATCTTGCATATTGGAAGACTCAGAATAAATCTGAAGTATTAGATCAATTTTACACTGTCTACTTCAGGGTTTTATCAGTAAGTTTCTCATTTGATCATTGGAGTCGGTATCGATCATATACTTTCCAAAAGCATATATCATACCTAGGTATTGATCACATACTTTCCAAAAGTATATATATATATCAAACCTACAAATTCAGTTAAGCTTCCAAAGCGAGACGACCGTGCACGGAATTTGATTCTTCTCAATATCTCATGAGTGAGCTCATGTCTTCCGGTTAAATAATTGAACCTGTATGATCCCTTTCAGAGATCGTATTATTCATATACCCTTGTATGCACACCAGCGCGCCGGTTTATAGACCTTGATTAGGTCATCAACCTATTGGTCTGCCAAATGTACATACTTAGACATATAATAACACATCTATCTCCGATAAGAGGATGTGTGCCTATATTGTGACAACATACGATATAGGACTTTGGTTATCTCGATCTCGTTAAGTCAACTCTTTGACCTAATTTATCTAACACCTTTGAATCTCTATTCCTATGCAGAGGACCTGCATCAAGAGGGTGGTTAAATATCGGCATTCAGAGAGAGGATTTCCATCTCCTCCTCAGGCTGGAGATCATCTCTTAATAATCATTTGACGATTCTTGATAAGTCCTCAATCTAACTCTTTAGATATTCATCCAAGAACCAACCTCTATGATTCAATAATTGAATCAACAGCTGTATGATTACTAATATGGCCATGGTACATAACCCTAATTGTACTAAGGGAGCTATTATGCAAATTAGTTATTCTTTATTTCATATCAGGGAATGATATTTGCAATAAAATTTATTGCATAATAGCACGTCGTGGGCTTGCATGTCCAATAATATCATGTTACCCCTCTATCTTTTTTATTTTACTTTTTAGTCCTGTAAATTATGGGAGAAAAGATGGTGCACACGATCCAAAGATCTTTCTCATGTGAGATGCATTAAGGATGATGAAGTTCATGTGCTTGTTACTCAAAAGGATATAGAGACTATATGGAAGCAATAATTCCATAAGATTTTCATTGAGAAAGGAAATAGAGAGTTCACTTTGGGAAATCTAGCTAGTAGTGAAAATTATTTGAATTGTGAAAGCTTCAGACGAATACAAAAGAAGGATTTAGAGGAGGCTTTGAAGGTTACGAGACGTGGGAAAGGTGTAGGACCTGATGACATTCATGTGGAAGTTTGGAGAGTTTTAGGTGAGCGTGGTTTGATTTAGCTTACATATTTTTCAATGTTATTTGGTGAAGCAAGAAAACAATGAAGAATGGAGGAGAAGCATCGTGGTGCCTCTTTATAAGAACAAAGGATACATTCAAAATTATTCAAATTACAGAGGTATCAGGTTGATGAGTCATACTATGAAAATTTGAGAATGTGTGATAGAAAGAAGGTTGACGCAAGTTTCCAAAGTAAAAGAAAACCAATTCAGATCATGCCAGGTCGCTCAACTATTGAAGCTATCTATTTGATGAGGAGAACAATGGAGATATTGCTTTAGAGAAGGCTTACTGATTTAGAGAAGGCTTATGATTATGTCTCTCAAGAGATATTGCTGAGAGTTCTGGAGAAGAGACAAGTACTTATCTTATACATTAACCTCGTAAAAGATATGTATGATAGGGCTTCATCTTGTGTAAGGATACAGTCTCGGAAGACTGACTATTTTGACATCAACACTGGTCTGCATCAAGGTTCAACTTTGAGTCCATTCCTTTTTTTACTTTTATTATGAACGAGTTGACAAGTCACGTTCAGGATGCTATACTATTGAATAGGATTTTTCAGGGGTCCAAATATGTCTCACACAAGGTAGAGACACGGTCGTTGTGGCGACCCACAAGAAATCCAGCTTCAAACAACAATTAACCCACAATGATAATTAAGCAATAAAGAACAATGTCGAGTTAAAATTTATAATAGTTCTATAACAAGGATGTGTGTAGTGTGCAAGCATGTAGAGTGTCGAACACATGGAACAAGCAGGATAAATCGGGCAAAAATTGCACAAAATTAATTGTGATGTATGTGTCTATATGTACTCTTTTTTGTGGGTTTTATTTTTTATATTTTTTATTTATTTCTTGATTTTATAATTTTGTATTTTGAATTTTAATTTTCTAATTTTATATTTTATTTTATATTTTATATTTTCATATTTTATTTTTATTTTAATATAAATAAAAGATATAGAAGGCTATATATAGAGTATATATACAATAAGGATTAATATGGATACATAAAGTAATTTAAATACTAAAAATAAATAAAATAAATATATTTGGGTTTTCATATATTTCTTACTTTTTTATGATTTTTTAAGAATTTTGATATTTTTTATATTTTTTAAAGGAAAAAATACATTAAAATAGGTTGAATAAATACCCCAAATTAAAATGGAGATGAAAAACATTAAAAGTAGCAAACATTCTCCAAAAAAAATTTATATAAAGATAATAATATAAAGAAAAATATAAAACATAAAATATATTTTAGGGATTTTTAGAAATTTTATATATTTTTATAGAGGTTTTTAGGGGAGGTTTATTTTTGAGATTTCTTTTATATTTTTTAGTTATTTTTGGTCTGAAGAATAAAAATACATAAATAAAAATATATTTTTAGGATTTTTCAAAATATTTTTATATTTTTAATGTATTTTCTATTGCAAACAGGGACACAACCGTCACTTCTGATTTTTAATAAATAATAAAAAGCTTCAAATTATAAAATAAAAATATGTGTGTGAATATGTATGCAATGAGGAAGATAAATATATTTTTTGAGATTTTGTTGAATCTAATTGGTATTTAAATAAATACAAGAAACAAAGAAAAAATGCAATATTAGCATGGGCATTAATGTAAATGGATAAAAGTCTAGGTGCATGTACACAATTTTCACAAAAGTATTAAACACAATTAAAAAGTTTTGGGACTAAATAGAAATATAAATAAGCCTAGGGGGTCTGCTGCAAAATATCCACTCACGTGATGTCACGTGAGGTGATGTGGCTTGGACCTAGATGTAAGTAGTAGAAGTATAGGGGGTTGAATGCAATTGCTCCAAAAATATAAATCACCAGATGAAAGTTTAAGGTCTGCAAAATAAATACAAAAATTGTATAGATGAAAGTGCAAAATACCCAAGCAACGGTGCGATCGGACGGCTCACCACGCTCCACTTGACACCTGTCAAGCAATGGTGCGCCGATACCCCTTAGCAGATGCGTGGATGAGATCAGATCTGTGGCTTCATCAATGGATGAGGTGCATCCCAAAATGGACGCATGAGATTAGAACTGGGACAGAGCAGCGATCCAACGACTCCGAGGGCGGCTGGAAGATCGGGGAATAACACACCCCTGGAGCTCCTTCAATCGACCAATGCGAGCAACTCCAGCAATGGTTTGCCTCGCGACGAGGCGCAAAAGACTCCTGGCGAGATTGCGCAGCTGATGACACAACTAAAATGGCACCTGGAGCGCTACAGAGGTTCGTCAAGGTTGAGGAAGAAAGCAACCTCCAGGTATCTGATGTCTGCACAAAAATTGATCCCAACAAGGGGTCTAGAGCCTCCGGTACCCCAAAATCGAGACATTACAAGAAAATCAGGGGTATGGGGGTTTTATTGGCGAAGAAGGATGCAGGATGGCATGGAAGTGGTGAGGTTCGACGTATAACGGGGGATCTGGTTGGGCTGGAGTCGCGGAGTTGCAGAAGGCGAGGGCTAAGGTGTGAAGGTGGTCATGGGTGTCGTAACAGGGGGTTTGATGGTGTGCGAAGGTGGTGGTCGAAGCGAAGCTCCGGCGAGGTGATTGGCTGCTGTCACGCAAGGAAAATACAAAATAAAGGCGTGTAACTAATCCTAAGGTTAAGATAAGCTACAGAGATAAGGGAGAAAGCACCTCAGTGGCCGGAGCCACGAGATCGAACCTCAATGCCTGCAAGGCGACGGAGATGGGTGGAAGCACCTGAAACTTCGCTTGGAGCCGCTCCGCATGGCTAGAGGTAGTCCTGTAACAACCTCCGATCCTGAGCGCAAGAATGGAGGGCCAAGCTAGGTCAAAAAGTGTTCAAAAATGAGAAGAAGTTGGGGAGCGATTTTTGTACAAGGTGACGGAACGAGGGGGAAGATCGAGGAGAGGGCAGTGATGCAGCGCCCCTCACCCCAAGAAAATCATCTGGTCTACAAGAGGGCAGATTGAGGTGAAGATTCGATGAAGGAATCGAACCCAAAGGGTTCCTAGATCCTTGGGAAAAATCCAAGAAATATGGTCAGAACCTAGCTCTGACACTCTTAGGATGTTGGGAAGAGAGTTGACCGCAAGTCAACTATATCCGCAACCTGGTCGGTCCACGTGGACCCACCAGGGAAAAACATCTCGAAAATCATTTTAAAACACAAAAAGAATTAATAAATGATTTTATTAATTTTAAGTTATATAAAAAAATAATTCTTATTTTCTAAATTATTTTATTATGACTTTATTTATTTGTTAGAGCTTTAGAATTAAGAGTTACCTTTTAAGGGTTATATATAGGTATATTCTTCTATGTATTTAGGTCTTTATTTTTATTTTGTAATTTTGATTTTATTAATTTGTTTATTATTTTATAATTATAACTTATTTTTATATACTTAAATATATTTTATTATATTTTTCTGATATAATAAATACATTTAAATAAATAGTTGTATCAATTATATAGGTATGGATATAGGTATTTTACCTATGTATTTTCTATACTTATTTTATTTAAGTATTTTATTTATATTTTTATTTTAATTTTAATATATACATATATTATAAATAATATTTACAAAATTATAAAAATATACAATTATAAAAATAATGAATAATAAATGAAATGAATATTTTAATCCGTGTAACTATACAATAGGGGTCCAAAACCTAACTTTCACACCTTAACTCCAAAAAATATGAAACACCTTCATTAAATAGCATATTAAAAGTTATATACAATTAAAGGTGATGTTGATATATTTCGAGTTCTTATTTGAGAGATATGGGTCTGGGAAGTTGGGATTTTGGAATCTTATTTAGACTGTTATTTGTACACTGTATATTATTTTTGTATAAACTAAATTGTATATTTTTCTATAATTTATTATCTACAACTTTTATTTTCAAAGTTTCTTTATTTGAAGTATAAAAAGTAGAACTAGAAATAGGACCCAAAATTAATAAAGAATGAATAAAATAAATGTGAATTTAATTGGTATTTTGGCCCTTGTCTCCCCCTACTTTATTCCATGTCAACGTAGTCATCGAGATGACTTGTTCTCAGGGTTTAGGGTCATAAAATATCTATGATATTTTATTTTCTTTCCTTTTCTTTGTTCTATACTTTTAGCTTTAAAAACAATATTTTATGCACACTTTATACACTAATGCATGAATGTTAAAATGCACGAATTAAGGATATTTACACGCATTTGCTAAGATTTTTAAGGTCTAAATGATAGAATAAAGATGATAAAATGGAGACTCATCAGATACCTTGGTGTATTTTATTCACTGGTGATATTGTGTTGATTG
Source organism: Ottelia alismoides (assembly GCA_037367405.1). NCBI lineage: Eukaryota > Viridiplantae > Streptophyta > Magnoliopsida > Alismatales > Hydrocharitaceae > Ottelia > Ottelia alismoides. Next base: position 376,682 of record JAZKJV010000803.1, read on the forward strand.
ATGAGACTAGAGATGGAGTAAATGAGAAGCTTAAGGTTTGGAGACATGCTTTAGAGACTAAAAGGATTTTGTATAAGTAGGGCTAAGCTGAATATATGGAGTGTACTTTTGATGGAAGCAATAGTGAAGGAATCGATGTTAAGATTGGTGATGATAATATTCGGAAGAGATATTCTTTTAGATACTTGGGATTTATTTTATAACATGATGGAGAAATTGATGGAGATGTTACAAATAGAATAAATGCAGGTTGGCCAAAGTGGGGAGGGGTCCCCATTTTATTCTGTGATAAGAAAATTCTTTTGAAAAATCAAAGGAAAGTTTTACAAAGTAGTTGTGAGTCCTGGTATGCTCTATAGATCTGAATGTTGGCATGTGAACCATAGACATGTGCAAAGAATGGCAGTAGCAGAAATGAAAATGCTAAGGTAGATGTGTGGACACACACGTTGGAATGTGCCATCATAATGAAAGTGGATGTAGCTCCGATCGAAGATAAGATGTGAGAAAATCAGTTAAGGTGGTTTGTCAGGTATAAAGGAGGTCAGTTGATGCACCGGTGAGAAGATGTGAGTTTTAAAATGTTGAACCGACTAAAAGAGGGTGTGGAAGGCTCAAGAAGTGTTAGAATGAGACTATACGAAGGGATCTTAGTTTCTTTTGGATCTAAGCCCGAGAAATGACCCAAGATATATTTGAATGGAGGTAAAAAATCCATGTATCCGACCCTGAGTAAAGTGGGAAAAGGTTTTGTTGTTGTTGTTGTTGTTGATTATTGTAAATAATTCTTGTAGTTGTAAAAGTTTTGTAATAATTGCAAAGGACCCCTCAAGTTTTCATGTAATTATGTTTTGGCCCATGCTTAGTCACCCTCACGTGGACCTCTACGTGAGGGGACATTATGGATATATGTCCTTGCAGGTTTTGAATTTTTAATTTTATATATAAAAGTTAAATAAGAATTGTAAAATTTTAGATAAATTGCATATAACTCCCTACCTTGTACTCAAATTGCAAAAATGCCCTTTCCAATTTATAATATTTTATGCATGCTTGTATAATTTTTATAAATATCATACATAGTCCAAAAATCATGCAAAAATAATATAATGTATATGGATGCTTGCTCTTTCATATTTTATTTTTATTTTTGCATTATATGCACATTTCCTATTTATTAAAAATCAAAAGAGAATATTTTGCCTCTGTTACATTTAAAAATTCAAAAAATAGAAATTCTTTTTGAAAAATTCAAAAAATATATTGTCTATTATCATATATTTAGTTGCAGACCAAAACTCCCTGAAAATAGAAAAAGAAAATGATAAAATTACTATAAAAATACGAAAATTCTGCAAAAAATCCAAAAAAAATTGTTTATGATTGGATAATTTTATTTATGTATATTATTACATATGAAAACTAGTTTTGGAAAATTCAGACTATTTAGTATTTTAAAATCCTAAAACAATTCGGTCTATTTATTTAATCCTTAATTTGGGATATTTTTTACTTTAAATACATAAAAATTAGCAAAAAACCCCATAAAATCACAAAAACATCAAAAAAATATAAAAAAACTCGAACATAATTTATTTCATGTATTTTAATTATTTTTACTTATATTTATAATTATAATACTCTATCTTGTATTATATACCTATGTATATTTATATATAGTTTATATTATAATAATAATTATAAATACCTTAAAATATTTCAAAAAAATCTATATATATTATATTATTAGGACTATATTTATTAATATTTTCTGATTTTTGTGTATTTATTACGATATATTATATCTTATGTTCATTATATATATGCATATTATATAATTTTTTAAATCAAATTGAAATAAAAATATAAAAATCAAATAAAAACTAAAAAATCCGCATAAAAAATACACCCGTGTACATAATGCATTCTCGGTTAGCAATAATAATTAGACTACCTTGTTTTCTTTTAGTGGTTTGACCTTTACATACTTACATTCTATACATCTTTGTTTGTAAGTATAGTTATCGTGCTCCACGTTTTGTCATTTATTGATTAATCATATATTGTGGATACTTGTTGTTTGAACCGGGCTTCATGAGCGGTCGTCTCAACGACGCTATGTCCTCGCAGTACTTTCAATGACGATAATCTCATACCCTCGCGAAGCTTGGCTCAACATTGTCTCAATTCCAGTCCTTAATGGGTTCCTTTGAAATTAAATGTATTAAGGTATATACCAAACTCTAATCTTCAGACTTCATTTCAAACTTGTTCAATTATCTTGATCATTCTGAAAATGAAGATTCTATGTACAATGAAAGATAAAATCTTTTTGTGAAATTAATTTCTATTTTGAACTTTTTATTGATTTTTTTTGGAAATTTTCATACATATTTTGAAAATATTTTGCAAATTATTAGTTATTTTTTATAAAGGTTAGTGAAAGAAATATGTACAAATATTTATATGGGGGTGCTTCTATATTTACAAGAGTGAGGGTGTATTGTACATAGGGAATTTACAAGTTGAACATTGTTAATTATTTAGAAGATTTATATACAAGCTTAGGACCTTTTTATAAGTTTTTTTATTTTAGCTATTAGTTGCAAAAGGTCTTCAAAACATTTGAAATCTTTTCATAAACATTTTGAGAACTTGTTTTTTGCAAATAATTTGAAAAACACTTTTACATACATTTACAAAATTTTAAAATCATTTGCAACGATCTTCCAAACACACTATATAAATATTGCAACCATTTTTTAAAGTACTTGCAAATAGATTTTCAAAAATTTTATTTACACAAATAAAAGAAATTATTACAATATTTTTAAAAAGGTTTAAACCTTTTGCAAAATTTTTCCAAACAATTTTCAAAAAAAATTACAAGATATGTTTAACAATTTTCAAATCATTTTGCAAAATATTTTTAACCTAATTTATGGCTTGTATTTACAAAGACTTGTGTGCATTTTACTAATTAGTCATATTATTGAAAATACGCAAGTACGAGTTATGGATAAAGTATATACAATGTATTTAAGACCCCCTTGTACATAGCTTGAGTTATGTCCTCACAGATCAAAGAGGAAAAAGGAAGACATAAATCATAATAAGTATAGAAAAATCTATACTACAACCACTAAATGATAAAAGAATGAGAATCGACCATCCCCCCTATACTTAGGATAATTAATCCTAAGTATAACAAATTGTACATTATGCAGGGAGGGTCAAGGATGGGAATGTACGAAATCATCGGCTTGACATGTCTCCCCCTATACTTAGGGTAAAATATCCCTAAGTATAGATAGGATATCAACAAGTTAAGAGACATGTGAGGGAATAAATAATGAACAACTCGGGTTATCCATCCCTACTTACGTAGGACAAAGCACATCATAAGTATAGCAATGATGGAAGCGATGAGGACCTTTTAGAAGAATTAGAAATTAGAAAAAGAAATAAAGAAAAGAAGAAAATAGATTTTTATGAGATTTTTAGCTCATGTATCTGATCCATTTGTATTTGTGAGCTCTTCCTGAAGCACCACTGAATGGAATTGACAACGGACGGTAATCTATCGTGCTCGAAGTACAACAACAGCAACTATCCATTGACTACAAAAGGTTGTGCGTTAGATATGAAGAGGCTTCTATTGTCACGTTCAGTTCTCACAATGAATGACCCGATCCACACTCTTCAGTTTTTCTGGAAATATTTCCAACTTTGTGTCAAACAACCACACCTTTTGTCCAGTCTCGAAAGTATTCCTTTTGATGTTTTTATCATGTCATTTCTTGACTTTCTCCTTATACATATGGTTGTTTTCATAAGAATATTCTTTGCAATCTAATAGACAATTCAGATCAACTTTCCGATATTCTCAGCTTTTTCGGAATCCAAGTTACATATATTCATTAACAATGTGGTAGAGAGACATGCCAAGAGGAGACTTATACGTCGTGCAGTAAGAAGAACAAAGAACTTAGTCGAGTAATTATGATCATTTCTTCCTATCCGGATGTACAAGTTTTTGCAAGATTATCTTTATCTCCCAGTTTGAGTGTTCAACTAAGCCATTTGACCGTGGGCGGTACGGCGCTGCAATACGGTGTTCAATGTCGTATTCCATCATCAATTTCTAGATTTTTTGGTTACAAAGTGGATTCCCCCATCAGATATCAAAATTTTTGGAATTTCGGATTGTGAAATGTTGTTGTCTTTCACGAATCGATAGACCGTCCAACTATCTGCAACTCGAGCAAGGATAGCCTCCACCCATCTGCTTACATAATCAACGACCACTAGGATGTACTCAAAACTCCGACTATTAGGGAAAAGGACCATAAATTCAATGCCCTATGCAAGACGCCCGAAATCTTAATGTATTTCAAAGGCATCGTTTCACGGGAATTGATATTTCTACTCATTCTCTAACACTCAATACATCTTTTGACATAATCATTTGCATCCTTGAAGAGAGTTAGCCACCAGATGCCACTTTGAAGAACTTTTGTTGTCGTTCTCTTTCCAAAATTGTGTTCGCCAGCTTCATGTTTGTGACAATGTTTCGGGATACCAGTAATCTCCTCTTGAGGTATACACCTCCTCCAGATGCGATATGCTCCCTCACAGAATAAATGAGGATCCTTCCACTGAAAGAAATGGATGTCTAACAAGAATTTATCAATTTTGATCTTCGGCCAATCATGCGGAGTCTTCTTGGAGATAAGGTAGTTGACAATGTATGCATATCAAGTGAATAAGGCGATTGAAGAATGGCCTCATCTGGAATGGATTCTGTGATAGAAATAACATTTTGGTCAAGAGCATTCTATAAAGATGATCTGCCACTATATTTTTGACTCCAGGTTTGTCATAGATTTCTAAGTCAAATTCTCAAAGTAGAAGGAACCATTTGATCAGACGAGGCTTGTCGTCCTTATTTCTTTATAAGTACTTGATGGTATAATGATATGTGTAAATGATGACCTTCGACCCCTGAAGGTGTCATCTGAACTTCTCTAGGGAAAACACTACGGCTAGCGGCTCTTTCTCTATGACTGTGTAGTTCTTTTGAGCCTCATTTAATGTTATGCTAGCGTAATGGATTACAAATGGAATCATGTCTTGTCTTTGTCCTAGCATAACACCAATTTCAAAATTTGAGGCATCTGTCAAAGATCTCAAAGGGTAGAGATCAATCGGGTGGGTAGAGGAGAGGAGCATGTATTTTGAGATCCTTCAATCGATTGAAGGAATGGAAAACCTGGCCATTGACCACAAAATCGGTATCCTTTTCGATAAGCTCAGTCAGCGATCGTGTAATCTTGCTAAAGTCTCTGATAAATATTTTGTAGAAACCTACTTGCTTAGAAATTACTGGACTTGCTTCAAATTTGTTGGTAGCTCAAGTTTTGAAATCATGTCCACCTTAGCTGGTTAACCTCCATGCCACACTTGGAGATGACATGACCTAGTACAATCCCTTCAGTCACCATGAATTGACTCTTCTTCCACGAGAGCACAAGATTTACTTCACAAAACCTCTTCAAGGCTCAGTTTAAGTATCCCACACATTTATTGAAATTATCCTCATAGATCGAGAAGTCATTCATGAATACTTCAAGGAAACTACCAACCATATATGTGAAAATCATCAACATGCATCTTTAAAATGTAGCGGGTGCATTGCACAATCCAAAGGGCATTCTTCTGAAGGCGTATGTCCCAAACATATAGGTGAAGGTAGTTTTCTCCTTATCTTCTGGAGCGATGGAGACTTGATTGTACCCGGAGTAATCGTCCAAGAAGCAAAAATATTCCTTCACAGCCAGACTTTTGACTATATGGTCTATCAAGCCAATAGAAAGTGGTCCTAGACGTGCCACAATGTTAGTACTTTGTTAGAATCTCCTCTCCTTTATCATTGGTAAAAATGGTGATCCTAGACTTCTTTGGCACGATGTGTAGGGACTCACCAACTTGGAGTTAGAGATGGGATATATGAATATCACATCACACCATTTTGTAATTTTCTTCATCACAACTTCCCGTAGGTTGGTGTTCAATTTACACTAAAATTCCCAGGAGGGCATGTTGTCTTCTTCAAGATATATGTGATGCAAGTAGAGTGAAGTTTCTATCCCATGGAGATCCGTTATATTCCAGTCTATAGCCTTGTGTTTTATTTCAAGACCCTCAAGTAGATGAGATTCGTGCTCTTCAGTTAGATGGGAATTTATGATTATCGGATGCATATCAGGTCCACCCGCAAGGAAGGCATATTTAATGTTTGAGGGAACATGTTTGAGATCTAGCGGGGTGGGAGTAAACTTGGTGGTGACCTCAACAACTATAATAAGTATCAGATCTTTCATATGTTTGATGTCCACCATTATGCATTCAGATTCTGAATTCAGAATGCAATAAAATCATCCTGCTTAGATGAGGATGGTTGTTTAATCATTTTAGTGTGTCCATCAGCAAAAATCTCATCATCAAAGACCTCAGTGACTGCGTTATCCAAGTTTTCCTCAGTGGAGAGGAATTCATGTGTTTCGTTATTGTCCAAGAACAAGTTGGTGTCTCTTATCTCAGCCAAAGAATTGTAGCCTTCTTATCTATGATGCTCGAGCTCTCTCAAAATAGATACCACTTCAACTGGTTTTGCTACTGGGACCACCTCTCTTAGCACTTTGTCATTGTTGGAGCGGAAAGTGATCTCTCTAGTACCATAATACACTATTGCTTCATTTGTTTGATTGAATGACCAACCGAGGATGGTCGGCGTACAGATCAGAGTTGCGGAGGTTTCCATTTCCAAGACAATGAAATCAACAGGGAATTGCATCCCTTGAACGATGAAGATCACATCCTCCAACATGCTCCTAGGTCGCTTAACTTATCTATTTGTAAATTGCAGAATCATCTTTATAGTCTTGAGCGGCCCTACTCCAAATTCGGTGAGAAGGGAAGAAGGCAACACATTAATAGATGATCCCCTGTTGAGCAATGTGCGCTCGAATTCCTAATTGAAAATCTGACATCTTATGAGTGGAGCTCCCTTGTCTTTCTTTTCATTTGGGAGATTGTTGAAGGCATTTACAGTGGCCATGGGTAAGAGTGTGTTTCTCTAGTTTTCTCTCTTTGTTTCTACGATTCAGACACTTTGTTGTACATGCTTCTTTCAGTCCATTTTTTCGCTACAGGCATGTATTCCATAACTTTGAGCAACAACATTTCAACCCAATGTTTTGCAATATTTTCACAATGTGAGGATCAAATAAAGAATTTTTCAATTTTTATGGTTTTTTATTTAATTGCATTTGTAAAAGAAATATGTACATCAGAAAAAAATTGAATTCTGTAATTTTTTTGTATATCATTGTATACATGTAGAAGGAAAAAATGTGAACAATCATCTACATTCTGTGGACCAAAAATTATGCAAGCTTGGCTCTCTCAATTGACTCTGGTTCAACAGTTGTATCTTACTTATCATCGTTGACATGACTTCATCTTGTCTACTGCTATCTTTTTTTGTATTTTCTTGTTTTATTCATTTTTTGTGTTTTTGGAGTGGATGTTGCATCAACAAAAAATTCTTTGATCCCTTCTACTGTCCTGACTGAGGACTCGCTATCAGATGATTTATGTTTTCCCTTCGTTGTCGAGCCTGCTGGAGTGTCCTACCACTACTGAGAGTTACATAACTAGATAAAGAAATATTATTTTCATCTGAATCAGGTTGAGCACTGCAGACTACATGCTCCTTGCAGTGGAAGTTATTCGGATTGGCTTCAACCTGAGTCGGAATGACAACTTTTGGGGTTGTCAGGTCGTCTATCTTTTATCTCATCTCAATCATGTTCTTGATAAGTTGATCCAAACAATGGAGTGTCCGGTTGACTAGCGCAACCTCGGAGGATTCGACCTAGTGTGGCCTCGGGTTGTGCTAATATGGGGAGGCTGCTATTGGTAACCCTAAGAATATTGAGGAGGGGAATATAATGATACTGTTGGTACACTGGTGAGGAATACCGATGCTGATGGTGAGCAACCGGTTGTTGATAATTCTACTGAGGTTATCTAGACTGCTAGTAGTTCTACCTCCAAGTGTATCCATGTTGCGAAGGGTGCCAGTGACGGGATGGGTTGGATTGGAAGTTCTGCCCTCCTTGTTGATGGTGGAATGGTTGAATGGTTGTGTTCTGACCCTGGGGATGTCCCTGAGGATGGACCAGTTGTTAATCATTACTCCAAATGTCATTCACCTCTTGGATGAGTCGTGGAGGCGGGGAACATGGCTCTATGTACCGGGGATGGTACTTAGGCAGTCGGTAAACAACCATACGTGTCTACAGCTGTAGATGCTCGGGTGCATGCGCGTAGTATACGTGTTTGATCCGAGGCTGGCTGGGACTTAGCTAAGGCGGTTTTTGTGATGTCTGCTCCTTCTCAACAGGAGTAGCAGGGGTGACTGCCATGGAATTGCAAGAACAGATAGTGTACACCAGTAGCTCCAGCTGCTTGGTGATGGTGTCGAGCTTGTCCAAACCTTTCATTCTTTGCTCGATCACAGCTAGTTTCTCAAGATCCTATGATCGCTTCTAGACTATGTCAACCTTGGACATGTGGTAGCTTATGATGCTGAGATCTGACTTCTTGCACCTATACACTTTATGAGTGTCCACCATATTGACATTCTTGTGGAGGATCTGCAGTTGTACTTGGAAGGAAAGAAAGGAAGAAAGTGCGGCCTCTCCTTCGCCATTTCCTTAAATATCTGCCAAACTACATCCTCGTCCTTATTCAAATGTGATCCTCCACGTGCAGCATCAACCAGACATTGATTGTTCTCAGTTAGTCCCCCGAAAAAGTGTTGGACCAAGCTGGTCTTCGAGATGTCATGGTTAGGATACTTCTCTATCAAATCCTCACACGACGTCACCACTTTCCCTAAATGGTTGATCCAATAGAGTACTTTTCCCTGAAGGCTGAAGGGGAAAGCGGTCATCTTGACTACCCCAAAGGGATGTTGTGGTGTGAGTTGTGTTGCAGATGCGTCCAAACTGATATAGATGGATATAGGGTTCATTCGGGTTCCCTTGGAAATCGGAGAGGAGAGAAAGGAGTTACAACTTCAATTCGAAGTGTCCATGGATCGACGAAATCTAGATCCACTCGGTTATTCAGTCGATCCTAGGGCAGTATGTCTACTTTAGTGTGGTCTTGGATCGATCTCTCTTTCATTCTCCCTCCCCTCCACGAGGTCCATCCACAAAGTGGTTATCTTCATCATCACCATGAAGATCATCATCTCCTCCTCGTTGTGCATCTCTCACTTATATCTCCTCCTTAGTTCATCTGACATATCTTGAAAGGCAACCTAGGCCAATGCTTGGTCAGTACCTGTTGCTGGATTGCCTGTATGAAGGTAAGAAGTTGATTGTTCACCTCATTCTTGTCCGTACCCTGCTCGATGTTCTGCTTAATGCTCAGTAGTTGCGGTCCCTTTCCTCTTCCTGTAGGAGCCATCTCAAAATATGATTGTGACTACTCTGACTCCAGATCGGGGTTCTGATATGTAATTGGGAAAAATGCCTCGATTAGTCTGCATGCAAATACCGGATGTAGAGAATAATTCAGAATAAGAATCAATTCTAAATTTTATTAATAATGGAGACGTGTAATGAGTGAAATCAATCTCCATACAAAAATGGAAAAATTTAGGAAGAGAGTTTTTCTGGTTTGTGCGAGGTAGAAGACGTGGGAACACTGAGGGATGGTTCATAAAGTCCGAACCATGCACTTAGGGATCACTCAAAATTATTGGAGATGTCGGACCCGTGGAATCGATGTGCATGTCGGCGGAGTCCCGATCAAACCATCCAGGAGTCGACATATTGAAGGAAAGAAAGAAGATCGAATAGGGATGAAAGATACAGTGATGAACAAGAAATCGAAGGAATGTAAAACAATAGAAGGCTTACAACGAGCAAGGGTCAAAAAGAAATGTAAGGAGGGAAGATAAAATGGTTCAAAGGTGTAGGAGACAAACACCAACCAAAATTGGTTCACCAGCTAAACACTTGTGAAGCTGTAAAAGTTCAGCTATTTTTATGTTTTTAATTTTAGTGTTGTTTATTCAGGTAACAATTGTAACACAACCTTATCAGCTAGCCCTAGAGGAGAGCATACTAGTTCCACTTCCTTTGTATCGTGTGATATACACTTTTTGAGATCCCCAATCTTGGGCATTGGTGGCTACCCAACCAAAGATGAAGAGAGGAAGTTGATAGGCAAAACTGCTACTTCCCTAAAAAATTAGGTACTCGAATGCAAGACGATGAGATGGACACACCCGTGAGGGTGTGGCCAATGCTCAATACTTCAGACCAAGTCAGATGCTCTACACAAGGCGAGAGCACTGTCGTTGATAAGGCTCTACTCACATACGTACGATAGAAGTGTCAATACTTAGTCGATCCCAAGTGATAATTGAGGAAGCCACTAATGAATCTCCACTTCGTCACCTTTACTCTATCATTTTGGCCTTAAATCCCTAGCTAATGCATGTAAATTGTCCTAATTTGTGCGAATTAATATTAATTATTTGTTGTATAAATATTGTATAAAATATTATTTTAATGCCAAAATTATAGAGTAAAGAAAATAAAAGAAAAAGAAAAAATACTAATGGTATTTTATGACCCTAACCCCTGAGACTTAGGCGACTTGATGACTAGGTCGATAAGGAATAAAGTACGGGGAGATAAGGGCCAAAAAATCACCAATAATTCCCATTTATTCATCATTTATTTATTTTTGAGACTATTTTATTTTCCACTTTTTATACCTCAAATAAAGAAACTTTGTTCCATGAAAATTATAGATAATAATATATAGAAAAATACAAAATTGATTTCATACAGAAATAATATTTAGTCTACTTTTTATACATAAAATAAAATCCCAAAACTCGAACTTCATAGACCCATATCTCTAAAATAAAAACCAAAATATATCAAAATTACTTTTAATTGTATATAACTTTTAATAAGCTATTTACTTAAGATGGTTTCATATTTTTTGGAGTTAAGATGTAAAAGTTAGGTTTTAGACCCCTATTATACAATATACTTGAATAAAATAATTATTTTATTTATTCTTTATTTTTTTGTATTTTATATTTTTATAATTTTGTAACTATTAATTATATATAATATGTACATTTTAAAACTAGAATAAAAACATAAAGAAAACATTAAAATAAAATATGTATACTAAATACATAGATGAATATATAATATATATACCTATATATTATACATTTATATTTAATTAAGTGTAATTATTATATCAGGAAAATATAATAAAAATATATTTAAGTATATAAATTAAGTTATAATTTTATTAAATAATACAATTAAATAGTAAAATTAAAAATATAAAATAAATATACAAGACTCAAAACATAGGTAAATATACCTATGAAGGAAGCCCTAAAAATTAACTTGCGATTAAATACCTCGAAAAAATAAATAATAATAATAAAATACTATGGAAAATAAGAAACATTTTTTTATAACTTAAAATTAATAAAATCATTTATTATTTATTTTATAATTTCTAAATAATTCTGACCCCCTTTTTTCTTATTGGTTCACGTGGACCAATCATGGGAGTCAAGAGTTGAAGTCCACTCTTCTCCCTAGGATATTGTTCTGTTAGAACCTCATCTTCCCCCGCCTTCTTCGGTTTTTGTAGCTCAATACGTGCATCTTTTTGGATTGATTCCTTTGGGACTTTTTGTCCTCGATTTATCCACTATCGCACGGGTGTGATTCATCGAGGATTAGAGCTTTGCTCCACTTGTTGGACATCGATCTTCCCATCACCCCTGTCATCATATACATAACCCCATCCGAGATTCTCCTCCCATTTCGAATCTCTTTTGACCAAGTTTATCCCCCCCCCCTCTCTGGAGCTCTAGATCAAGGGGGTGACAACCTCCTCTCTAGCTTTCCTACATCAGAGTTGAGTGGGGTTTAAGCAACTTCCACCCACCTCCGGCGGAGCTCTGCCGTGCTGTAGCATCTCGTCGGCCCCCGACCGGCTCGAGGTATCTTTCTCATTTTTAGTTTAATTTTAGTCTCTAACTCCGTCTCCTGCTTTTATTTTATCTTTTTATTATGTGATTTAATCATAATTATCCTAATTGTAGTTTGTCGGAGCGAACCCTGTTTACTGTGCCCCGTCGTTCTCTGACCCACTTGACCACCTCCTCTTCTTTCCCATCCATTTCCCCGCGCTCCGCTGCACTCCACTCCTCTCCACCTGGAACAAGATCCGGGAGCTCCCCCTTCCGCATCTCACCGGAGCACCTCCATTTGACCCTCCCCCTCACCTTTATTCCTCCTCTAATCGGGTCGAGGCAGTTTTCCCTCGATCCGAGTTTGCATTTTGTGCAAGATCGAAGACCCAGGAGCCTGCAGGAGTGATTTTGAGGATCTCTTGAGGTTCCTGGAGATGCAAAGCTCCACCGATCTTGTGTAAGCCCCCCGACCATCGCCAGAGTCTTTTGTGAAATCCAACTGATAGAGAAACTGCTAGAAGCATCTGGGCCACCTGAGGAGCTACTAGAAATGATGGAGGAGGAAGATCGTGACGAAGGTAGCTCGCATCGACGACGTTTCTTCTCACTTTATTCACCGCCCTTCTTTGCCATCGATCTGGTCCCTCTTCTTTGTGAGATTACCCCATCGTTGGATGCAAAGCACCTAAGCTGTAGATCTCTCGTGTGGGATATGATCTTGACCGTTGGCCACGAACCATTATCGTGTATTTTAGCGACAATACGTGGCTTAAGTGGATTTCATCTTGTCGTTCGTCCGTGCAATGTGTTGGGAATTTTGCAAACTTTACCCAATGTAATTTTCATATTTAAATATTAACACTTGATCTTTCAATTGCCATTATTATATTTTTGTTTATTTTGCAAAAATACCCCTCAAATTTTTTGTATTTGCATTCCAGTCCATACCAGCTCACCTCGTGTCCTCCCATGGATGGAACTTTTGCGTCGATGCCCCTAAATTTTATTATATTTTGTATTGTCCCAAAAAGTTTGTATTCTAGCATGTTGGCCCTTAGACTTTATTTTAATTACATATATGCCCTTGTCAGGTTGTAGTTTCTTTTCATGGTTTCTCATTTATTAAAATTATCAATTTTGCTCTCAAAATCCTTAAAATAGGATGAGATGCATGTTATGTCATACATTCATGCCACATTTTTGTATTTTAATTTTAGATATTTTTTCACTTTAAAAAAAATCAAAAACATCACAAATATTCCCAATTTAGCTTATAAACTCCCAAAAAACATAAAAATATTTTAAAAAATCCATAAAAAGAAAGAAATCTCTTAAAAATTGAAAAATCTCAAAAACTCTTATAAAAATATAAAAATTATTAAAAAAATCCCAAAAATAATGTTTTATGTTTTATAGTTTTCTTGATATCATTATCTATATATTAAATTGATTTGAAGAATTTTAGACCTCATTTGCTATTTTTCCTCCTCATATCAATTTCGGCCACTTTATTAAATCCCGGATTTGGGGTATTCTTGACTTTAATAATCCATAAAAATAGCAAAATTAGCAAAAAATTACAAAAATAGTAAAAAAATAAATCCCAAAATATTTAGTTATGCAATTTTTATTTATTTTTATTTGTATTTATATCCATATTATCATATATTGTATACATAGCCTTATATATATGTATATATATTTTCTAAAAAAGAAAAAGAAACTATAAATAAATATAAATAAAATATAAAATTAAAAAATTAAAAAAATAAATATAAAACAAAAATAAAATAACAATACAAACTTAAAAACCCACCTAAAAAATAGACATGAAGCACACATCACATTCTTTACATCCAACTGCACAATCCATCTAGTTGCTCTATGTTCGACACTCTACACTATTTGCACTATACACATATTTTATAGAGTTAATAAAATAAACTTTAACTCCACACTTTTATCCCATTCCTTGACTTATATTGTGGGTTTAATTTTTGACTAATTGGGGTTTCATCTAAGGTCGCTTCAATGATTGTCGATCCGGCTTGTGAATTGACAAGACTTCAGCAAAATCCCGATTATCATCCACAGATCAGATTTTTGATTCTATTCCTTAAGGGTCGTGCCTCAATCTGTCTGGAATGTATCTTAGTACAATGAGGGCTTTATGAACCCCAAACAATGATGCTTGTTAAGATTTTAATTGTTGTTAACATTTATTTAACAATCCCATTGTTTTAATTTTTGATTTTTCACTCTTTTGAGTATTTTTTAGAGTTAAGAGCCTAATGATATTTTGGATTTTTTAAACCTAAGTCCTCAAAACAGAGGTAGACAACGAAAAATCAATGCAAAATGATAATAGGATGGAAATCTCACCCTTGTGTCAAAATGATGGATGATCAGATAGATGACTTATAGTGCTTTCCAGCTCTCTCCATGTGGGATGCAAGAAAAGAAATTTTAAATATAATCTAAATGAAATACATATGATGAAATTGCCCTAAGTAGGAATTGTTATTAGTGTCAAGTACAAAATAAAGTTTGATCTAGATCCAATGTGGACTATAGAAGATGCAGATATTAGGTGTGTTGACCTAACTTTCTCAATCAAGCAACTCTAAAATGCTATGGAATCAATCACAAAAAACAAATAAAAATAAATACGAAAAGCACAAACTGTGGAAAATAATAGACAATAAAGGAAAAATAAGAAGAACAAAATAAAAGGGTGAAGAAAACCATGAAAAATCTTGTGAGCCCCCAAGTGAACAATCGCTTGGTAAAATATGCACGAATATTCAAGTGCATGCTTGTATTATTACAAATTAATCAAAAGAAATAGAATGACAGTCTCTCTAAAATAAAAGAAAGATGCTATGCTAATCTCTACTCTGTCACTCTCTCCTCTTTTTTCAACTAACCCGAAGGAAGAAGGGTTAGTCTCCTCGTAGCTTGGGTACAATAACCTCCTAAGAAGTCACCTTCGCCATGTAGCCCTCACAAGAATTCAATAGAGAAAACAAATTAGTACAAATAAAAAATTAAATCACTAAAATAAACATAAAGAAGAAAATAATGAAAGAAAAAATCAACACAAAATCTATCCTAAGTGTTGCTCCCGAGCAACGATGCCATTCGATGACCAACAAAATCGAGGTGTCTAACATCTGATCTTGGAGGGTCTGTGGTGTCCGTTAGGTCAAATCTAATAATTGTTGTATCGATCACTCTCACAATACTTACACCCAACTCAAGTGTGTCAATCAACAATTAACCCACAATAATGCTCAAGAAATGAATAATGGTGAGCTAAACTTTAATATATCTAAAAAATATATGTATAGTATGCAAGTGTAGGGGTCGAATAACAAAGGAGAAACGAGGATAGTCACAAAAATTGATAGAAAATCGGTAAATATATTTATGTGTTTTATAGGGATTTTTTATTTTTTGTGGGTTTAAAATATTTTGTATTATTTGTTGTATTCTTAATTTATATTTTTTACTTTTTATTTTAAAATTTCCATATTTTCTAATTTTTAGTTTCCTTTTTAATATGAGTAATATGTATATATTTGTATAAGTACATATAGGGTAACATGTATACAATAAAAATTATATAGAATAGAAATATAATATATAAGAAAAATAAAAAAATACCTTAAGGAATAGTCTTTTGTATTTAAGGGTTTTTAATATTTAGACTATTTATAAATATAAATATTAATATTAATATAAGTATTTATAGCTATATATAAGGTAGGCTTTTATATTTATAAAATATAGCTACAAATACTCAAAATTGATAACATCAAATATTTTTATATTTTTATATTTTTATATTTTTGCTGATTTCACTATCAATTTTGCTAATTTTTTGTATTTTTAGTTGAATAAAAATGTCCAAATAGTGACTAATAATACTAGGCTAGATTGTTTTGGAATTTAAAAATAGATTAATATTTAAAAATTTTCTAAAACTATTTGTAATATATAATATAAAATATAAAAAATTTACAAATAAAATTAATATTTTTGGACATTTAGAGAATTTTAGTAAATGTTATAAGGTTTTGATGGTTTTTCAAATTTTTTTAATGTTCTTCTTTTGTAATTTTTAGGGATTTTTGGTCTGAGTTGCAAATACAATCTAATTTTTTGAATTTTTCAAAGAAAAATATATTTTTTATATTTTTAAATGCAAAGGAAATATATGCATTATTTTTGAATTTTTAAAGCTAGAAAAATACTTTCAATTCTTGCGAAAAATATATGTGATTTAATAAAGTCCAAAAACACTTAAAATATTTTCCTATGATTTGTAGATGCAAAATTCTATTTTAGCAATGAAAATATAAAAAATAAATTTAATCATTTTGGAAGGGACCTAAATGTAATTTAAATAAATATACAACTCATTCCAGAACACAATTCAAAAGTCCAAGGGTATATGTGCAAAAATCCTAGATATTCAAACAGGGGTACCTAGCAGGGGTATAAATGCAATATCTAAAAAGTTACATGGCTTGATTACAATTTAACCATAAAATATAAGATAGAAATAAATATTCCTTGGAATAATAAAAACAAAAAACCTACAGGGGGTCCTCTACAAAATGTATAGACCTTTACGTGTATGCGCACGTGAGGTGGCGTGGACTAGACCAAATAACAAAAAAAATAAATACGGGGGCTTGAGTGCAAATATTATGAAATATTTTAAACTACAAATAAAAGTTTATGATCCAACGACGGAGGCACTCCCACTTGCCACGTGTAAGCACCTAGACGGTCGATGATGCTTCACCATAGAAGGGTTGGATTAGATCCAGCGAATTGATCTGACAGTTGATGGCTCCACAATCCGACGACAGTTGTAATGTCTGAAGCTAGCACGCGATCGAACGACTAGGAGCCAAGGAGGAAAAACAGTGAAGAACATCCAGTTGGGTGAACTTCGATCTAACTTCCTAATCGACTCTATCTACCGTAGGGGTTCACAGAAGGCACAAATGACGGTTGGAAGGATTTCATGTCAGTTGGGGCACTCAGATGGATCTGTGACCCATCGGTGGGGTCCTAGATAGCTGAGAAGTTGAAGCTCTAGAAGTACCTCAGCCGTGCAAAAACTCGACCTAAGGAGGGTCCTCCAAGTCTAGAACATGCAGGGTTAGGTGCACGAAATAAAATGGAGGGTTATGGGCCTAGTTTGGTGAAGTAATGAGCGGAAGTGGTGTGCAGCGGAGGTGCTCCAGTGAAGGGCAGAGGAGGATCACATGATATGTTGATCGAGGCTCGATCGGAGGGAGTGGGGGTTCCTGGGATGAAGAAAAGGCGATAGAGAAGCTAATGGAGTTTCCAGTGAGGCGAAGAATAGTTCTGATACATCAGAAACAGTGGCTGGAGCTTAGGCTTCAACGAAATACGATTTGTCTATTTCACAAGATAAAAGACTAAATCGATAGAAATTAAATCCTAAACTAGGTTATCTTTAATGTTAGGAATAAAAAGAGCTAAAGAACTAACGCTCTATCTGTAGATCAGGGAGCCAAGGAGGAGCTCTGCCTGAAGGTCTTCGGTGATGCTTAAATAACCAATTTCAAGCCTCTTCCTCAATACCAAAGACTCCAGCTAACTTATTGTTGTCAACAACAAGCTTAGGCACGGGGAATCCTAGGGATTTCTATGTGGAAACGGGATCAAGTTTGAATGAGAGGTCCGACGAGGGGATTATGTACATGAGAGACTTGGATTGGGAATAGCGCTCGACGCATTGATCCTCAAATCGAGGTTAGATGCTCGGTTGAAATGTCGATGATCGAGGAGTGGAACTCAAATAAAAATCATGCACACGAAAATGCAAGCCTCTGTGGGGAAAAATCGAGGAAGGTGGGGCAATTAGTGAGTATGACAAGGTTAGGGTACCAGAGGGCTAGTTGACCAACAGGTCAACTAAGATTGGGCCCTCATTGGGCCACTTCAGACGCTAGAGAACGGAATAGAAAACAAATAGTAAATAATTAAAAAATAAAATAATAAATGATTTAATTAAATAAAACTCAAACATAGAAATTTATTTTTTTTTTCAAGTTAATTTATTAGGTGATACTGTTTACATGTACAAATATAGGTATATTTACCTATATATTGAGTTTTTTAATTTTTATTTTTGATTTTATTATTTTATAAAAATTATTTATATTTACACTTTATTTAAATACACATTGAGGTATTTTCATTATATTTTTCTGAGGTTAATTGTATACTTAAATAATTATGTGTGTTTATTATATAGGTATATACATGTATAATTCATATATATATTACAGTATACTTATTTATTTTAATGTATCTTATTTTATTTTAATTATGTATATGTATTTTAAATAATATTTACAAAATTATAAAATATAAAGAAATAAGAAAATAGAAGGAATAAATACAGCAATTATTTTATATAGGTATATTGCACAATGAGGGCCCAAATCCTAACTTTTGCATCTTAATTCATGTTGCATTCATTAAATAGATAATTTAATTTTATGAATAATAGAGGTGAATTTGATGAATCTGAGCTTATATGGAGTAGATACAAGTCTGGAAAGTTTGCTTCATGACTTTTTATTCTGAGTGTCTACATCACATTGTACATTTTTTTAAATGAAATAAATTTCATATTTTTCTTTGTATTTTTATCTGCAAGATTCATGTTCAAAGATTATTGATTTGAGGCATAAAAATAAGAAAATAAAATGAGTCCCAAACTGAATTTATTGAGGAATTAAAGTTAGGGTTTTGGTGTATTTATTGACCTTTATCTCCCCCTACTTTATTCCTTGTTGATCCAGTCATCATGATGCCCATGTCTCAGGGTTTAGTGTCATTCAATACATCTGTTATTTCATTTGTTTGTTCTTTTCTTTATTCTTTTATTTTGGCATTAAATATAACTTTTTATACAATATTTACAACATAAATAATGAATGATATTTTATACAAATTGATGATATTTATAAGCAATTAACTAGGGATTTCAGACCAAACTAAAAGAATAAAGGTGTTGAAATGGAGATTCATCCCCCCCCCTATACTTGTCTTTGCTAGTCCTTAGCAAACACTTATGCCTATAAGTGCAGAAAAAAATAAAGAAACGAAAAGGGAAGAACTTGGAACCTTTTCGACTCTTAAACTTGTCTTATTAAAACCAAAGTTTGGAGCTCAGTTAATACCTTTGGATTCTTGATTTGTTTGAAATCACATCAAGGTTAGGAAATGTGATACAATCAGTTTCCATAATCCTATTATCCAATTCTATTCATGATCAGGTCGGAGCCATCCTCTCAATCACATACTCTTGCTACCTTGAAATGACAGATCTGTGTGTGTGAATTTGTGTAGCTCTTCCCAGACAAATTGTCGAACTATATAAGAGTCTGCTCGCCTGGTAGCTCGTCCTCGTGGAGACAGGTATTTCCTTTTAAGGTAATGTGTTGTCAATCTTTACAACCGAAAGGGGGAGAAGCTCGAAGAATGGGAAAAGAAGTGGGAATGGACTAGTGTCATCTTCATTCCCTTGTGAAGCACGGTCAGTATAACCTAGTCGTCATCAAGAAGAAAGATTTTTCTGAAAGATCATACTTTTGTGAAATTTTTTATGCAGGCCTCTTCTTTGAATTTTTTTATTGACTTCTCATTACTCTACATTCTTATTTATGCATGACGGATATAGAGTATTTTGGCCTGTCTATGTTTTGGGATCTTGGAAAAAGTTGCACTAACAGACCATTCCTCATCCAAAGCATTGTCTCAATCCAGTCTGCAGTCTTTAGATATTACTGCTACCAGGAGAAGTGGGTTAGAGTACTAATTTTAGCAATCCCCAAGAATCATTCTTGAGACAACCTTGACGAAGCGGTCTAGCATCGTTCTGACTTAGACTCTAATATATTTCAACAATCCATTTGGCTTGAGCTAAGTTTTAAGCGTGACGTTTCTAGTCAAGCCACTATCTCAAGAGTCATACGGATGATATGAATGGTTCTAGTTAGACACAATGAATCGACTCATGAACATAGTCTTATGGAACCCAAAGAATTAAGTCAAGGTGACATGAAATATCTCAATTCCAGTCCTTAATGGGTTCCTCTGAAATTAAGTGTATTAAGATCTATACGAAGCTCCAATCTTCTGACTTTGTTTCATACTTATTCAATTGTCTTGATCATTCCGAAAAATGCAGATGCTATGCACATTGCAAGAGAAAATAATATTGTAAAACCATTTATATTATGAACTTTTTATGGATTTTTATAAACAAAAAGTTTGTAATTTTTATGCAAATTTTTTTAAAAGATTTTGCAAATTTTTAGAAATTTTTGGATAAAGGTTAGTGAAAGAAATATGTGTGAATATTTACACGGGAGTGCTTTTATATTTATAAGAGCGAGGGTGTATTTTACATAAGGAATTTACAAGTTGAATATTAATAATTATTTACAAGATTTATATATAAATTTTGTACCTTTTTCTAAGGATTTTTATTTGAGCTATTATTTACACAAGGTCTTCAGATCATTTGAAATCTTTTTCACAAACATTTTGAAAACTTGTTTTTGCAAATAATTTGGCAAATACTTTTACATACATTTACAAAATTTGAAAATTATTTTGCAAAGATTTTCCAAACACACTGTGTAGATTTTTTCAAAAGATTTTTTCAAAGTATTTTGCGACCATTTTTCAAATTATTTGCAAATAGATTTTCAAAAATTTTATTTACACAAATAAAATAAATTTTTGCAAATAAGATATTTTTACAAAAGTTTGAAAATATTTTGCAAAAGTCTTCTAAATAATTTTTAAAAGATTTTGCAAGATATTTTACATCCATTTTTCAAATCATTTTGCGAAATATTTTATACCCAATTTATTGCTTGTATTTACAAAGACTTATGTGTATTTTATTAATTAGCCATGTTATTGAAAATATGCAAGTGCAAGTTATGGCTAAAGTATATAAATCGTATATATGAGCCTCCTATATTTAGCTTGAGCTATGTCCTCATAGATAAGATAGAAAAAAATAGAAAAAAAGAAGACATAGCTCGTACTAAATATAGAAAAATCTATACTACAACTAAATAATAAAAGAATGAGCAAACGACTATCATTCCTATACTATTATACTAAGTATAGTAGATTGTACACAAGGTAGAAAGGGTCAAGGGTAGGAATGTACAAAATCATCGGTTCAACATGTCTCCTCCTATACTTAGGGTAAAATATCCCTAAGTATAGACAGAAAATCAACAAGTTAGGAGACATGTGAGGGATTAAAGTATGAACAACTCGAGATACTCATCTCCCCTATACTTAGAACAAGATACGCTCTATATTGAAAGGGATAAGGACATATCGGAAGAATTAGAAATTAGAAATGGAACAGAAGAAAATAGATTTTTAGCTTAATTATACGATACCATATGTATCTGTGAGCTCTTCCTGAAACGCCGCTTGAATGGAATGAAAGCATACATAAATGTATCATTCTTTACATACAACCTCAGCAACTGTCTGTTGACTACAAAAGGTTGTGCATCAGATCACAATTCAGATATCAAGAGGCTTCCGTTGTCAGGTATACTTTTCATAATGAATGGCACTGTCCACTTTCTCTTCTTTCTCCTCGTCAATTCAGTACCTTGGATTGACACCGCCACCTTCGCATAGATGGTGCACAGCCATTGACATCATCACCATCGATGATTTTATATTGTTAATCTGTAATTTAAATAATAGAATGGGTATCTTACATGATATTATGATGACTTGCAAATATATATTTACTTTCCAAATATTATCTTTGAAAAATTACTGATATAAGACTAATTGACTTATTTATATAAGAATAATAAAGAGAGTGCGGATTTTACATAAATCATCGTGTTTTACACATTATACTATTGGAAAATTTAAAATGAATCAACATAGTTTAATATACAATTTATTTTATAAAGAACAACAAAAACTTTGCAAATACATGACAAATTTTAAAAAAAACTTAAGATATTATCAAACGATGTTTGCTGGAAAAATAAAAAATGGTACATTACTAATCATTTTTTTATTGTGAAATTAATAAAAAACTACAAAAGAAACTACGCATTTCACAAAAAAACATTGACTTTACAAACCATACGTTCTGAATAAATTTAACTGAAAGTTAAATCAAATATTAATTAAATAGAATTTTTAATACTTTGTATGCTTTTAGATTGCACAGTTAACTCCCCTTGCTCTCTTTTTTAAAATACATTTCCATTAGGTTTCTTACATACTTTAGAACATAGTGAGGTTTATCATCAGGTTGTCTACTTTTACATTATTAAATTGCTGTAATTCAGAAGGTGCTCACTGTCAACAGAAGGTGCTGAATTATTTATAGAAGAGGAACATTATTAATATTCTCAGCAATACCCTATTTTGATTTTGCAACAAATGCTTACGATATAAACGTTAATTATTTAATTTAGAAACAGTTTATCTGACCTTTATACATTATGTCATCGTTTATTTTGTCCAAAAGGCTGATATTGCCTTTGTCTTTGATCCTGTCAAGGAGGTGAAATGTTTTCCCATAAATCGGTATAAAGGGAAACATGCCAATTGTTTAGCTGCAAGTTCTTCCTATAGGATCTAAAGATTATTTACCAACATTCTATACAACTGTGCACTCTTTGCAAGATAGTCTTGCTTTCCCTACTTTATATTTCAAAGGGATTTTTACCCGACAGACCCTATAATCTTTGTCAATTACCTCTACGACCTTTGAAACATCGTAATTCCTCCCTCACCCCCGTAAACTTGTTAACCTTTATCCTACAGACTATGTGGTTAACCCTCATCCATTTAGCCGTTAAAATTAACCGGATTCTGTTATCTTCTTGTACATTATACCCATTTTATCTATCAAATTTACCATAAGTGCCACTCACTCTCCCTCCCCCTGCTTAGCCTCCATTGCTTCCCCCCGACAGTCGGCGCTCCACCGGCTCCCTGCTCGAAGCACCCCTGCGGAAACCCCCCCGGCTACCATAGCTCCACCGGCTCCATGCTCGAAGTACCCCTGCGGAACCCCCCCCCCCCCCCCCCCGGTGGCCGGCACTCCACCGGCTCCCTGCTCAAGCACCCCACCCCTACGGAGCTCCCCGGGTCGAGGACCCACCCAACCCAGCACCCCCCGCCCCTGCGAAGCCCTCTCGCCGACCCGCCAAACCCAGTACACCCCCCCCCCCCCCCCCCCCGCCCGCTGCCAATTTGAAGCCCCTCCCCATCTCCTCCCGCCGCGAAGCACCTACCCTATCTCCCTCGTCCAGGTGGAACGTCGCCCCCGCACCTCTTCCCGTCAGGTCGAGACTCGTGGGAAGGGAAGCTGTAAGAGGGAGGAATCTTTTTCTTCTCTTGCTTGATTCTAGCCGTCCGATCGCGGATTGGTTAGATTAACTCATTTTTAACCCAAGGAAGTTAACTCTAGATGTGTTAATTTAAAATCCCTATTTCAAAATGTACAAGTTTGACATGTCAATCAACAGTTTCATCAACTCCCTGCTTTGACACAATGTGTTCTATAATAATGCCCCTTAGTGCCATGACGTCACCATTCTTTCATGACATATATGCATGTAATTGGTGTCTTTTCTTGGTCAAAAGGAACCATAGATCTAAGGGAAACATACACTTCTCCAGAGTACCACCACCTCTTGACGGTTGACGGTGCGATCACCTACAAAAAACCGATCTACATTTGATCGCACTCTCCGTTCTGGTTAAAAAGACCGATGTGGAGAGGTAAGTCAGCAATGTCAAAAGCAACATAACTAATGTGACATCACAACACATTTCTCATTCCAATCCTCTCCAACCCTCCTTACCATCCAAACAGTTACTCTCCACCGGAGGTTACTCCAACCCAACCCAATAACCAAACGAGTCCTTAGAGATGGGGGGATCTTGTTCTAACAAAAGTTTGTGAGCTGATTTATCCGCAAAGACAGTACTTAGAGAATGTAAGTTGACCTGCAATGAATGTCAGAGCGCAAAAGAATAACCACGAATCATGAGCTATCCCTAGAGGTACTGGAAAGACCTTACGAGGCCAGAACTTTAACAAGGAACCATCTAGACCAACCAGACACTCAATAATCTGATGAAGGACAAAGAAAGATGACCCTTCCTGTTTGCAACTGAAACTGTAAATTCTTCGAGATGAAATGACTCTTATCCCATTGAAATTTGGACAATCCAAGTATATAACATTCAAGTCGCATTCTTTCTTCCTCTTGGACTATTGTTGTGGTCCCTGCCATCATAAGATGAGTGTAACTGTTAAGAAGATGACAACTGATTGGATGCACACCCTCCTAGACACGTACATCTTTGATTCTATTCTCTGAGCCTTCACGAGAAGTTCCGTGTCATTTATACAGAAGTTTTCGATCTTCGTATAAAATCAAGGACAAAGATTAAATCAAAGTACACAAAAACAAACTACTTCCTAAGAAACTAATCAGGAAAAAGGAAAAATTCTGCCATTGGAAACCTGGCAAACCTTGTTTTTCAACTGAAAAACTCTGCCTTGGAATGTTGATCACCGGGCACTGCTTTATGCATCGATCGTAGTGTCCAGATTTACCGAGACACCACAGTTTCAATGCTGTGTGCACACAAGGCCTCCCAAAAAAGAGAATGTGAGAGCACCCATAAAGACCTGGCGCTTCAACTTCAAATATAAACGATTTGAAATGCGGTTCTTTTATAGATACATCATTTCTTTTTAAAAAAGGCAATACTGATCACAATTATAACATGATAGAATATCAGATCTAATGCATGATTAATCTACCTCATTGGAAATTTAACAGCAGAACCACCTCCGAGCATAGTCTCTCTAGACCTTTAGTCAGCTTTGAAAACCTCGAGCGGTATCTCCAGTTCAATCTTTCCACCAAATGGCTTCTAGAAAAGACGTCGATCTCTTCAGAAAGAAAATTGACAGGAACAAGTGAGATCAACATTAAGAAACTGCATCGAAGCTAATCTGTTGGTGAAACCATAGAAGTCCTCAACCACAAGGGCCTTCCAAGAATGGCCCTCTCATGTACGGCAAGGTAAGCAGCATTCAACCTAAACAAGAATCGACAAAATCCTTTGAATATTAGACATCTCAAGACAAATATTGAGGACTGCAGGGAAACATTGTAACTAACTTGTCAACATCTGGTATCAGCAAGGGATCGTAGGCATCCCTCTGTTCCGGCATTTGAAATGGAGCAACCATGGCAGCCATTTCAGAGGTTCCATCAACCTAACAAGTCAATATAATTTAGTTGTTTTATTAGAGTCAGTTAGGTTGGAATTAAGGGGGAAATTATCAGAGAATGAAGTATGAAATTCTGAGTGTAGTGACAGTTGACAAATAAATCAGCAATTAAAATAGGATATACCTCACATCATGCATGACCAGGGATTTTAGTCTCTCAATGCAGAGAGAGAGAGAGAGCTTTCAAATATAATAACATGAATTTAATAAAAGATAATCAGCCAGAAGATCAAACTTGGCATGGTCTGTAACGACCCATCCTACTTTATTTAAAATTAACCCAAAAGGATTTGTTATTCTATTATATTGACGAAATTAAATAGAATAGAATGGCCAAGAATGGCATATAGTGCTGCCAAACAGAGCGCCAAGCAGGAGATTTGAGCAGTTGCATAACTAATTATGCAGCAATATGCGATCCTTTCTATTGTTCGAACCATATATTGACTATGCAGCCTTATTATAAATGTAAATCCGACCTCATGATTACATGTTTACAGGATAATTTTTCATTTTTAATCAAACCCTGTTTTCAAGCACCGCTTATGCAACAACACAGATGTGACGTATACTATGCAATTTATACCTTGCGTACAGCAAATATCTCATATTTCACATCACAAAATAGGGTGTTGAGAAGGAAAGCTGTCAGGACATTATCCCATTTCTCGTTTTACTCAGGACTATGAAAAAGGAATCCCCTCCGCCCCAACGGAAGGCCCGTCATAAAAGAATTCCAACGGAATCAATGGGAGTTGAGAAGGATGACACGAGGAAAGTTAACACCATATGGTTAGAAATTAATGGATATGATTTTGCCGAAATAACCCTATATTTAATTCCTTCACTAACCTTCTTCATTTAACAAGGAATTCCTGAGTGCCAATATGGCTCGACCTTACCAGAAATATGTAAATTGCTATAAATTCGTAGTCAACCAGAAATTCAAATCTAAAATAGATTCCGCTAAATTATGCCCCTAACAGAATGACATTTAGTGCAATGTCTTTCCATTAGCATCATCACAAAGCACAACAAAAGGTGCCAAGCTCCAATGCACATCAAGAGTTTATTAGAACCATATATGCAACAATATTCAAAATAAAGAATTATTATTCATAGACTATTTTGTACTTGTAGCCTTTTCTTCAAAAAGTAGTCCATGTGAGTAGATAGAGACGTTTGATGCA
The DNA here is from genome assembly GCA_037367405.1 of Ottelia alismoides. Lineage (NCBI taxonomy): Eukaryota > Viridiplantae > Streptophyta > Magnoliopsida > Alismatales > Hydrocharitaceae > Ottelia > Ottelia alismoides. The sequence continues at coordinate 403,359 of JAZKJV010000803.1, forward strand.
AGCAAACAAGCACATAACATGTGAGCTGTAAAATTAAATAATCATAGTACAAAATGGATCATTAGTTTAACCATACCTGTTGAGGATACTGCCCATATCCAGCATAGGCACCGTACGAGTATAAAGACGGATCTTGTGCACCATAGCCATAGCTCTCATAGCCTTGTCCATAACCATAATAGGCACCCCATTGGTTCGGATCTGATTGCTGCAGCCACATACCACTTGGATCCTGCCAGAAAATAGTTAAATGAGACTTGCAAGATCAAAAAATGTGCAAATCTACAATGAAAAACCAAGCATAAATTGTAGTATATGATGATCAATGGAAAGTTCATGAGCACGTGAAAGTCAGATCCCAACGGAAAAAGTTTATGCCAGAGATCATAGGACAAATGCAAGGAAGTTAATTTACATTACTATGAAATTGGATTTTATTTTGACCATGGCAATGAGCAACGAGTATATCTGCAGATTTTTCCATAGAGTGCAACTAGTACAGCCAATAGCATTTATAAATGCAGACAATGTTGGGTGTTAGAAAGATGCTATAAAACTTTACACACTCTAAATGGCATTGTTGTTACATGAAGCAAGAAGCAGATGGTTGTGGCGAGGTTATAGAGCAATGGCAAAGGCATCTGCAGAGCTTATGTGGATCGAATCAATTCTTCATGATCTACATATTTATATACATGTGTCCATGGAGCTGAGATGTGATAATCAAGTGGCTATTTAATTATTAACATTCCATGAAGGGACCAAACTTGTGGAGATGGATTTGTCATTTACACCAAGGATATGATCCACAAGAGCTTCATTTTACTGCTGACAAGTGCACACTTCAAACAGAAAGTTATATATATGTTCATGGCGCCCTTTACTTGCTAAAGTTTTGATAGTTTGAAGCTGAGCATGAATAACGTGTATGCTCAGTCACTTCCATAGGATTTTGAATCTTTAGACACTCTTATGAACACAAGTCTGACAAAAATGAGGCAACATTAGTACTCTAAATTCACATGTAATGACCAAACAAATTGAAGCAGACTATGATTTTATGAGATATTTGCAAAAAGTAAATCGATAAACCTTACATCTCTACATTTGAGCCACTTGTAGATACATTTCACCAATCCCCTTCAAAAGAGTTAATTCTTGTATTCTTGTGTGAGTTGTGCTCACATAGATATAATATAAGCTCCAACTTGGAGGAGAGTGTCACAAGGTACAGAATGTTCAGTGTTCACAGGGTGCTAAACGAACCAGTCAAACAGATTTAAATCTTGCTAACATATCAAAATCCTGTTCACAACTACGGTCTGAGCAGTCTGATTAAGACTTGAATTCTAAGCTTAGTACTATCTAATTTTGGCATGACCTCCATCTTTTTTTGGTTTAGACCTACCATACGGCCAAATGAATGCCAGACTCGGCAGGTGCTGCTTGTATATCTGGCTTCTGTTTTGCATTCTTACTTGTTCAGTTTCCAAGGCATCTATGATTTACGTATAGAAGGTTAGCCTATCAATGACGAATTGAATCTTCTTGACAATAAATACTGTAAACATAGGCTCATGAATGGCATAAATGCAATCTGGTTGGCAATGAATGACTATAATAAATTAACCACACTTTTCATCTTTCCTTAAAGAGCTAAAGTCTGGTTATGCAAATAATTACTGAAACCAAATAACCGGTGCCCTCTTCAATTTTATTGCCCCCTACATCTATCACGAATATACAATAATGCTTTCTATGCGTTTGGAATTTATAGAATCTGGATTCTATAAAATTTTACCGTTTTGAACCGCTCCACACTTCTCAGCACTTCCATTGACATTTAGTCTCATGTACTTGGCAAAGCCTACTTCTGCCTTGTACAAAAACCCTATAAGCAACTTGAGGATGACTTTTACAGCATCAATCCAGAATGATTAAACTTCGAAAAAGCATGGGAATGCAGGATACCTCACGGGCTTAGGGTCCAATATTGGGATGGAGCCTAGGAGAAAGAGAGCCTCGCATCCTTACACACACACACACGCTATCATTGTTCAATAGCCTCGTCACCTGAACTAATAGAATCAGAAACGCAGATATTGCAAACAATTAAAGAGAAAGGTAGATTATCGAAGAATTTAGCAATTGCAAGACAGCTCAAATCAGGGAGAGATCACAATAATGATACAACAGGAAGCTAGAGCGCCATGTCTAATAAAAAACACAAGGAGAACCATGTAAATCAAGGGAAAACTTGCCAAGATTTTGATTCAACATGAGGCCATTAACATGTTTATGGTCATAAGCCAATCGTCTTTTTCGTCTTGTTACGACCACTTGCAAATACAATTTTTTAGAGATTCGTGAACCAAGATAATTTTTCTAGGCTCCATTTCACCATAATTTGTGCATTCAAGTCTAGCATGTTCTTTGGGATTTTTGAATCATTTATTTCTTAAAATAATAAGCTACCGTACATGCATGGGCAATTAGGTGTCCAACTAATCCATCTTCAAGGCTTCAATATAGCATAAATTTTTCAAACGAAACAGCACGCTCATACATCACAATTTTGTCTCAAAGGAATGACTGGGGAACAAACCTGTTTGCTTGTAGGGCTTCTCCCCCAAGAGAGGCGGACCATTTGTTGACCAATCATGGTTCCATGAACTCTTTGTATTGCTTCTTCAGCCGATGCCCTATCAAGAGATTAAGCTGTAACGATATTGATAGTCGAAACATGTATTTTTTTATAATCAAAGTTTACATGAAAATTTTTCCCCATTGCAATAGAGATTGTAAATGGTTTCATGAGAAGAAAAAGATGAGCTACTTATAAGTTGTTTACATGCTGCAGTACCAAAAGCATAAATACATAAAACAATGAAATCTAAATAGAAAATGATCACCAAGCTCCCGTGGATTTTAAAACATAACCCCGTGGCACGTTCACCCTTGAAAACTTTGCTTACCACGTGCATAACAAAACAAAGATGGAGAAGTTATTTGTCTCATCAAGATTTAGGGAAAACCAAATGAGCGCCAAATACAAGTAAAACCTAAAGACGAATCTAACATATAGCTATCTTTTTGCGGTACAATACAACTTATAATTGTTTATGTTGGGTGTCAAAACCATTGTAGTTGCAACTAGTTGCATTTTCAGCATACCTGGTCCCGTATTGTACAAACCCACAGCCCCTTCCTGCTGGTATCTTAACATAGACTAGATCTCCAAATTGAGCAAAAATTTGTCTCAGTTCATCCTCTGTGACATTTGGATCCAAGCCACCCACAAAGATCTGCAAGATAAGTATGATAAAGCTGTTAAGGCGTGCCTATTAGAACGAAAAGATAATCTTTGCCCGCTTACTGTGGTATTTGTAACATCAGGGTCCACTGGAACAGGAGGCAACTGAGTTGCAACATATGTTTGTGCCGGATAAACAGCTGAAAAGAATAAACAATGATTAAGTGACAGCCAGCCAACCCCTTCCCCCCAACCTATCCACACAAGAAAGATACACAAAAACACAGAAGAATCGCAGGCATGCCAAAAGTTGTGGAGCAGACACAATTAGGAAACACCCCTTTGCTATATTAAAATTATATACCAAAATAACATTGAGACAGTATTATTGTGAAGATCTAAATTTTCTTACAAACTAACAGCTAATGACAATCATGCATACTCAGAAAATTGAATTGAACTAATGAAAATAGGTGTGTAAGATCATCTATTTCTCTTGCCGATAACATGCACCAAGACTCACGAGATCATCTAATTACACATCTAAGCTCGACACACTTGAATTGCATAAGGCACGAACCTTCTGCAAGACTACGCAGATTTCCCATGGTGGCACTATGCTCTTCTCCTACATTTGTGGAAGTGGGAAGACAGCAGTGGGGGACGCAAGCTTCTGCAGCTTCTCGCTCTGCCCACCGTATTCAGGGTCCTCCCTTTTTATTTTTTTATAGTGAAATAACAAAGAGGTCCCTCCCAAATAAAGTCCATAAACACATCTTGTATATTATTTTACGTATCAGATATAACGTTTAATTCTTCCCGTGGTTTCTCCAAAAACCTGAACGGGAGTATCCCAGATGGCTCCCTTTTCCAAGCTAACCCGAGATTGAACTTCTCGGGAGATTGGTCACTCAAAAATCTAACCTTATCCGGGTTGAACTAAATAAACAATCTGACTACAGAATACTGCGATTAATATGCAAGCATCCACTATAACATGGTTATTTACATGATAAAAGTATTGATCATTATGATTTCGCTTGCTTCTATCACCTTAATCATCTCATTTCTGAGATGTATATTGACACCCAAATATCTTTGTGGAAATTCAATGGCTGCATCAAGATATAACATGTGTGGTCTGCACTGCAATATATCATCAATTTTAAATTATACGAGTGCCTTCAAGGGTTCAACGCCCATTGTCAAGATGGATTGCACAAACTACGAGTTGTGGACGATGCAGTTCATGAAGCTGCTACAGAGCCATGATAAGAAGCATATTCTCATATGAACCGGTGGACAAGACTGGGACTAACGCCTCATCAGAGGCAGATGATGCATATGCCAAGGTGTAGCTATCTGGTACCGTCTCTGTTGAGATAGCCAATGATATCCTGAGTTAATCTACAACAAAGGCTATGTGGGATATCCTCGCAAGAACATATTCTCAAGCGAGGAATGAGTCGAAGATAATGCGACTCCATCATGATATCTTCACAATCAAACATGGTGATCGCCCTCTTCACTACCTGTATACATCTCTAAGGGGTATGTTTGAGCAACTCCATAGCTACATACCCTTGACAGCCTTACCATAGCAACATAAGACAGAGATTTTGTCACGATTGAGGTGTTTCTGGCTGCTCTTAGCCTATAATATAATTCAACTCGCTCTCAACCTCTCACCGAAGCCACCACAGCTCCTATGGAGCAAACATACCGCAGGTTGAACCGATTGAGTATCCCCTCTACCATGCCCTCTCAGACATCTTCGGCTATGGCAACTTCCCGTGGTAGAGGTGGCTCAGCTCCGTTTAGAGGAAGAGGAACATGAGACATAGGCGGTCCACGTCCATGTCAACCATGTTCATATTGTCACCAATCAGGTCACTCGGAGGACAAGTGCTACTCAAAGTACGGCTTTCCACTATCGGATCATGCTGCGGAGCAGGCTCGGGTCTCGCCGACCATCATTACGATGACTTTGTTACTCGTTTGAGAGAGCTCATGCCGCTAGATGTCGGACTCTCTAGTCTCGGTTCTCCAGATATTGCAGCATTTGCCTCTACTAGTACTTTAGGTATTACTCATGCATTTATTGATCGCTCTAGACCAGATCCTTCAGAAAGGATAATGGTCTCTGGAGCTTCACATCATTTATGCGGACATTTTGGTACTTATAGTCGTACAAAAGGGTAGATCAGTGGTGATTGCAGATGGGACACATCCCCCTATTACTGAACAGGGGGAGGTTCATTTGACTCCATCTATACATTTACAGAACGTTCTTCATGCACATATCTTTCCCATGAATTTACCTATCAATCAAATTATAAAGGATTTACATTATTGCACTATATTTGAGCCTAGATCCCATGTTTTTCATGATATACTCATAGACAGAGTGATTAGATGCGTCTATAATTATGGAGGGTTGTACAGGTTGACACAGTCTCCTTTTGTTGGTGTCACTTCTCTTTTTGCATATTTGATTTCTCCCTATACGTAGCATCTCAGATTTGGTCATCTACCACTGCAAAAGATTGATCGCATCAATCCTGGCATCTCTATCAAGTCCAGTTTCCAGTGTAAACCATGTCAACTTGGAAAGTATCATTGGTCCAGCTTTCCAAGTCGTCAAGGTCGTAGTAGTCAGAGTCTGTTTGAGTTATTTTATCTAGATATGCGGGATCCTAGTTGTGTACCTAATCATCCGAGACACATGTCCTATTTGGTTTGTGTTGATGATTTTTCTAGATTGTCTTGGGTTTTTTTGTTAAAGCATAAGTCTGAGGCTAGTACATTGATTCAAAACTTTGTGGTTGAAATGAAGAATATTATCTCCTCCTCTATAAAATATATTCATTCTGATAATGCTCTTGAGTTATGTACTAGACAACTGTCTTATTTTTCAACTCTCGTGACATTATCCACCAGACTTCCTGTCCCTATACTTCTCGACTGAATGGTATTGTGGAATGCAAACACCGTTATCTTCTAAATATCACCGGGACTCTCCTCATACAAAGTCAGGCTCCTCATTCATTATGGGTGATGTTGTTATGATAGTATGTTATCTTATAAATCGGATGCCCTCTACTATTTTGTGTAAAAAGACACTCATCTCCGTTGTTTTTCCAGGGGACCTTTTCTCCCTTATGCCACGAATATTAGTTTACGTGGTATTTGTCCATCTCTTGCGTCTTGGTCATGACAAGCTCGCTCCACGAGCCGTCAAATGTATATTCGTTGGGTACTCTCGTACCCAAAAGGATTATCGGTGTTTTGATCCCATAAAAGGAGAGGACAATACTATGTCAGTGACGATGTTACCTTCTTTGAGTCCATCATGTGTTACTATCATATATGTGACAAGTTGAGTTCCTCTGAGTTTGAGGATGCGGTTGTCATTCCACCTCCACCCACGCATGTACCTCAGCATGCCCTTCATGCTCCAATACCCTCCCCAACATCCAGCACGCCTCAGGTACATTCTAAGAACTTGATTTCGATTGATGGTACTACTACTGTGTATGATGTACATGGTCAATCACATGATGAGCATGCAGATATTCAGGATGAGCCAGAACCATCACAAGAGAGTGATATGGGGTGGTCTTGCCTTGCGAAAAGGGAAACATTCATGTGCATGATACCTCCTCGCAGATCAAGTGTCTCTAGAGCGACTTTCACCAGAATTCAAGGAATTTGTTGCGAGATTATCTGCTATTTAAATCCCATATACTTATCAGGTGCCTTGCGAAAAGGGAAACATTCTTGTGCATGATACCTCCTCACAGGTCATGTGTCTCTAAAGCGACTTTCACCAGAATTCAAGGAATTTATTGCGAGATTATCTGCTATTTAAACCCCATATATTTATCTGCTAGCCATGGAAGCGGAGATGGCTGCATTACAGTCTCGTGGCACGTGGATCATCGTTACAACTGTAGATGTGTACACTGTAGAATGCAAGTGGGTGTTCACTGTTAAGCAACGAGCAAATGGCGGCATTGATCATTACAAGGCACAACTTGTGGCTCGTGGGTTCATCCATGCCTATGGAGTGGACTATCAAGACACCTTCTTTCCAGTAACCCGACACTCCACACCCCGGGTTCTTCTCGCTATTGCAGTCACATAGGATTGGCCTTTGTATCAGCTTGATGTGATGATTCCATTTCTCTAAGGTGATCTCCAATAGGAAGTCTACATGCGGTAATTTGATTTTAATTAGTGAATCTCAAATACATCATATTATATCTATATATTATCCTCTTAACTTAAACAAATCAATAAAAACCACAATTAATTCATTGTTAATAACTTCCATTTAACTTTGTGTATAATTAACACTAAAACACAAACCCTAATTTTTGTATTTAATTACTAACATTTTCCCTTATTTTCTTATTTATTAAAACCCCCCTAAAATAGATTAAATATTGTATATATTTATCTTGTCTTTAAAAATAAATTAAAAATACAAAAAAATAACAAACCCACTAAATGTAGTGTTTTTATTCCTTAAAAATACTACCCAAAATTGTGCCTTGTACAAATGATCTCTTCTGACCTTTTTTCAATATGAAACTGGTAGATCTCGAACTTTCATTTTTTGACTTTTTGTGAATTCGACCTCATTTTAGTTCTTTTTTATTTTTCCTTTTATTTTTCTATTTTCTAATAATATAGTTGGGCCACGTGACACCCTCTGGGCCGCCCACGTGGCCGCTTCCCCGTCCACCACCTAGCCGCTCCTCAATCGTCTGATCCTTTCTAGCCACCCACATCTCCACCATTGATCACTTCTCAATCCTCTGCTCTTGGATCTTTCTTCCAAAAGAGGTCCAAGCCGCACTCCTCCGCTCTCATCTCACCGTCAGATCAACCAGCATCCAGCAGCCCCACTTTTTCCACGCCTCCATTCTTTCCCCCACCGTTAAATAAGACCCTCAGTTCATGGATCGCTCCTTAGCAACTCGCTCATCACCATTGATCAGATACGTCGATCTGATCTAACCCGTCTACCCTTGCCTCCATCCTAGTCGTTGGATCACCTGATCCAATGGTGGAGCATCATCGTCTTCCTCCCCTACAACCTTACCCTCGCTAAGGCCTTCCAATTCCATTTTTAATGCCGCCCTCCGATCGCCTCTCCAAAACCTAACGCCACCTCCGAGTAGCCCTCACATCCCTCTCCCTCGTATAACCCTTAGCCTCCATCCACCTTCCTTTTAGGGCTCGCTTTGACAGTTCAAAATCTCCACCTCTCTCGCTTGTACCATCCTCCATTGCCTTCAAATACACCCCCTCCGCTTCACTTCTCCCTCATCCACCAATCAACGAGCCGAAGCCCAGGTTCCCTCGTCCCTTCGGTGATAGTGGGAGGGGTGAATTTGGTGAGGCGATGACGACTCAACTCCGGTGTTGACCCATGGCCTTCACCGACCATGTCACGGCCGCCCTAGGCTCCATTGAGCTCCCTGTCATGGTTGTGTGGGTCTAAGCGATGACTGGAGGACCAATTTGGCCCTCAGCCCGAGCCTCCTCTACGTCTTTCTTCTTCTTCAAACATCCCGGTATGCATTTTTCATTCTTTTCCCTGTGTTTCTCCTATTTAATCCAACGCACCCACTCAACCTCCTTTGATCCGACCACAGTCATACCTTCATCATACCGCCCTTATCTACGTGGGAGGTCTATATCACAATCTTCTGCCCTCCAAACCCCCCTCCACGTCGACCCACCTTCTCCGCCTTCAAGGCAGAGGAGCTGCCAGGCCTCCACCTTCTCCGCCACGCATAGGCCTCCATTCACCTCACAACTCCACGCGTGCACTAGCTTCGGCTACCCCTAACCTCCCTTGCAGGTGAAAGCTTCAATGATTGGAGTTGACACCTCAGCTCCGGTCTCGAGCATCCACGTCGGATCATCTACGTCGCCCCGTCTCCGACAAGCCTCCCCGTCACTCCACCTTCGGTCGAGCGTAATCACGGAGCTTCCAGGAAGCTCTAAGGATCTCAACCAGACGTGAAGGAGGGGGAAGGGAGGGCTAGCTGGAGCCAAGTCCCCTCGTCGTCGCACGAGGCGGAGCACGAAGAGCAGATATCGTCAAATCGATCCGATCAGACGACCCAGATGCAACCCGATCCTCTATCTCGACCCTACAGGCTCGAGTACATCAAGCCACATCCCGAAGCGCCCAGATCGTCCACGTGACCCGAGCCACCGCCTCGGACCCAACCTAGCTCGCGTACGTGCCATGCATATGTGATCAAGGAGCTCGTTGGGAAGCTCCTATATGTGATCATCACCATGTCAGGCATATCATTTGCAGTGAGCAAAGTGAATCGGTTCATGAAGCGGCCTAGACAGGTCCATATGGAAGCAGTCCATATGATTTTGAGATACTTAAAGACCTCAACTGGCATTGGTCTTTTATTTAGCAAAGGCTCATCCCTTGCTGTTACAACATATGTAAATGCAGACTATGCAGGATGCCCAAGGACAGGAAGTCTACTTTTGATTTCGATGTGTCTGTCAGGAATTCATTAGTATCATGGAAGAACAAGAAGCGGACAGTTGTCATCAGATCTAGTGCAGAATCAGAATATAGCTATGGCACAAGATACTACAGAGATGATGCGAGTCAGATCCATTCTAACTGACCTAGCTATGAGGTGTCTCTTCCTATGCCTCTCCAATGCGATAACCAGGTTGCACTATTTATTGCCAACAATCCAACCTTCCATGAGAGAACCAAACATATCGAGGTAGACTGTCACTACACTCAAGACATGATTCAGAAGAATCTCATCTCTACATCTCATGTTAGCTCAAGTGAGCAGACAACAAACAGGCTCACAAAGGCTCCAGCCCAAGAACCCTTTCAGAGATGATGTTTCAAGGTGAGCCTGATAGACATATATACTCTAACTTGAGGGGAGTGTTGAGAGTTTTATGTTAAGTTAGTATTTCACAATTTACTTACTTATATGTCCTTGATATGTAATCTAACTCAATTTTATATAAGAGAACCCTTGGGCTCTATGAAAAAACAACAAATCATTATATTCCTCAAAAGTGATACGTAAGGGATTACTCCAGGGGGGACTAGGGTTGGGGCTCCCCGCAAGGACCTCAAGGGGGCATCGTGGCGGCTTTTGAGGTCGGAGCGAGAGGATGGTGGCGCATAGCGGTTGTGATTCGGGTCCTCCTCTCTGTTTCTCTCTAGTCGCTCGTAGGGGTATCGGGAGAAGCATCTGGGAGGGCTTCCCGATGGGGTGGGGCCACCAAAGAGCGACAGAGGACACGAAATCGGGGAAGGAGGGTTGTGCTAGTTGGGAATTTGTCAAGACATGGCTCGTTGCTTCGGCTACGGGGGGTTGGATCACATGCAGAGCACCTGCGGCTGCCAGCGGGGCTGGGAAAGGGGTGGCCGAGGCTGTTGTGAACAGGGGTGGGCTTGCTATCGAGAAGGGGATGCTTGGAACTGTTGTGAAGGGGGAGGGGCATGCTCCTAGGGTGGTTGTGAAGGGGGTGTGAAGGGGAAGGGGCTTGATGCTGGTGCTTGATCTGATGTGAAGGGGTACGGGACAGGGGCTTCGTTGAGCTGCTATTGGAGGGGAGTGAAGGCCGTCTTGGTGGGTCAAGCGGTGCAGAGGATGTCGCCGACCATGCAGCAGAGAGGTCGGGATTCCTATCGTCTGCAGATGTGGTCCAAGGAGCTTCCTTCAACCAAAAAAGTGACCCTGCGGTGGGAGGGGACTATTGGTGGGGTTCTTTGGCTCTGATGTGAGAATTATGTTTCGGAAGGAGTTGGGGGAAAGCTTCGGAGGAGACGTGGTGCGGTTGCAGGAGAGGGACATTTGTGTGAGAGGGTTTTCGGATGAGGACCAAGAACTCCTCAGGTGGAGTGGTTCGAAGGCATCAGTCCTGCTGCGATGGAGAGAGCCTCGCTTCAGCAATGAAGGACAGTCGGACGGTGAACATTTCGTGGCTCGCGTGACGGGGGTACCATTCCTCTCTAGGATCCGAGGTCCTTGAGGCGGGCTCTCTTTGACCTTGGGAAGGTTGTGAAAATCCTCTCGGATGGTTACACACCTGGGCTGATGTGAAGGTGACGATGCTGGAGATTGTAGGGCTACATCTGGGACATTTGAGGATTCGACGACGCATGTTGGTGGGGAAGAACGCCTTTTGGATTTTTGATGTTGTGATGGAACCTTCACCACCGTTGGACCTCCTTGAGAAGGAGCCGGACCCTATGGTTCTTGATCTCATGGTTAACGAGGATGTCGTGGCTGTGGGGGATGTTGTGGCTGAGGGAGAGGGCATGGTGGTTACCATGTGGTGAATAGGGTTCATTTTTTAAGCCTTGTTCCACTAAAAGTTGTTGGTTCAACAACTGTCTGACCCACACCCGACGAGGACTACCTTTGTGTTGATCGTCCCCTCACTCTTTCCGTTGGTGCTCCCAGCTGGAGGTTTCTGTGAAGCTGTTTGTTGATGCAAGCACAATTTCTTTCACCAGCAAATGGTCAGACCATGTTGTGGTTATGTGTCCCCCACCTGAGCCACGAGCTTTGGAGCTGGAGACCATCTAGCCCTTGTCCTTCGAGAGGTTGGAATGCGGTCATCTTTTTTCATGTGAGTTGATTGAGTCGACCGTACGCTCACTGCATTTGCTAAGGTTGTTGAGGTTACACCACAGATGATACGGCATCCACGCAGGGGGGGTCACCCACACCCGAGGCTATCTTTGTGCATTGAGGAGAAAGATGGCCTAAAATTCTACATCCGTAAAAAGACCGAGGCCAGGGCCAGCTGAAGCGTCCACCTCTCCCATGGGTCTTGCTATTGATTTTCCGCCATGTAATGTACTTTCCATGGATGTAGGTATCGCACGCAATGCGGGGTGGTCCGCAAGGAAGGAATAAAGTGGTTACATAATGAAGATTGTCTCCTAGAATGAAAGAGGTTGGGTAACGCAGTGAAAAAGAGCACATCAAAAGGATGGTGTTAGAATGGCGCACATATGTTCTTTTCCTTCAAGAAACAAATGTATAAGATTGGTTGATGTAATTTTGGACTTCGATAGGGAAGATTCGTCTCTCCTAGTAAAGGGCCTTACCATCGATGGGAAGCACGGGAGGCTTGTTGGTGGCATTGAAGGTGATCTCTTTGAGATGGAGCCGAAGCTCCTAGATAGCCATGTCGTCTCTGTTTTGCTTAGGAACAGGAGTTCGGGACTCCGTTCGGTTTTTTCATGTGTCTATGGGCCCAATAAGTCGGGAATCCCCCAACAGCTTTGGGTCGATCTGAGGGAAGCCGAACTTTTCTATCCTTCAGGGGTCTGGTTTATTGGGATTGATTTGAATGCCATATTTATTGCAAACCGCCCTCTTCCGAGGGTGGACAAGATGCTAGATCTTATGATTTTGTAAGGCTATGAGTGACATCCATTTGGACATCCCGGATGTTGTTGATTATCTGTACATAAGACGTAGTTCCCGATCCACATCCAAAATTAATCGGTTACTTGGTTCGATGGAGCTTATGTCTAGATTCCTTTTGGCTTGTGTCTCAACCTTGCCTTGCTCGAGATTGGACCACACCTTGATCTTGTGGTATTCGGGCAAGAGCTCTATTCCACGCGCTTTCTTCAGCTTTGAGAAGTCATGGCTTCTTGAGGATGGCTTCAGGAGTTGGTAGGGATCTGTGGAGGTGGATGGCATGGCTACCGCTCAGTTATTCCACAAGCTGGTGGCATTAAGGAAGAAGATGTGCGAGTACAAGAGAGGCTGCGGGAAAACCATATGGAGAGGCATGCCAAGGCCTAGAGGGTCGTTTCCAATCTAGATCGAGTTAGGGATGCTCAGAAGCTATCTGCATTGGAGCTGGTTGAGAGGGATGATGTTCATCATATTCTTCTTGAGGACAAAAAGCAAGAGGTGGAATGGAGGCAGAGGTCCAGGCAGAGATGGATCAAGGAGGCAGACGCTGACATGAGGTTCTTGAATCTTCCATATGATGGCTAGTGGGAGATGTCGTCGGAATTTCATTAGAACCTCTCGGTTGGCGAGGTCCAAGTGGAGGGTGATCGATAGGTAGGCAGGGCAGCAGTTGGGTACTTTCATCATGTGTCATGTCGGGCTCTAAGCAGGGGTTGGCATTGGCTTGACAAGGGCGCCACCTCCCTCTGGTCAATGAGCTCCTCTTACTAGGGATTTTCACTTGGACGAGCTGAAGGCATTTGTTTGGGAACTCAACGCAAATGGGGCGCCATGCCCTGATAGTTTCGGGTGGTGTTCTATAAGTAATTCTGAAATGTGTTGCAGATGGATTTGTTGGCAGTGTTGGGTGAGTTTGCTACGAGTAATCATGGCTTTCACGTGATTTAAAGGCTCTTCTCTTTCTCCTCCCTATGAAGAAGGAGGCTAGCAGAATCGAGGACTTCCATCCTATTGCTATTTCAAATGTGGTTTATCTCATCATGGCAAAGGTGTTGGCGAATCGTCTAAGCCGCGTACTTGAGGATATGATTGCTCTAATCCAGACCACTTTCAGCTATGAACGACTGATGATGGATGGTGTGGTTTTGGCCTCAAAGATGGTTGATGGCTGGAAAGACAGGGAGGTGAAGGGTCTTATTTAGAAGGTGGACTTCTTTAAGGCTTATGATTGCATCGATTGGGCTCTCCTTTGGTCCGCACTAGAAATGATGCAACCTAAATGAGTAATGAACTAAATGGCGTTCCTAACAATTGAACTAAGAGATTAAAATGATGAAAACTAACAAAAAGATGTACGATACGCAAAAATCAGCAACGAAATCAGCAACGATAGACGTTAAGATACTCGAGTTTAGCACCGGTTTCTCCACAAATGGCAAGGCAAAACAACTAGCTAACGACCAATTTGAAATAGATAACGATGTTCCAGTTATAGAATCTCAACGTTTCACCAAACTAAACAGCCATATAATCATCCACAAAACTATTTAAATATGCGGTAGAATAAAATGTAGATGAAGGCTCTCATACCACAACCAACAAGGGCAGTAGGCACGCTGCCGATCTGATCTTGGCGGGGAATCGGGCTGGGCACCTTCGCGGCACTTGGGGCTGGGCTCCGGGGGGGGAACAAGGCCGGCGACGAGTCGGCATTGGTCTGGTGGGGAGGCTCTGGCGGTTGCCAACGCGGGAGGAGTTGGTGGGGGCCGTCAGTAGGGGCGGCAGCGGCGATGATGGCGAGGGAAAGGGGGCGGTTGCAGGAGTGGGAAGGGCGGCGGGGAAGGCGCGTCAGGTCAGCGGGGAGAGGGAGTGGCGCGGGATGGAGGAGGCGGCGGGGAAGGCGAGCTGCGAGTGTGGAGGAGGCGCGGCGGAGAAGGTGGCGGGGGAAAGGGGCGGCGATGGCGCGGTTGAGGGCGCGGAGTAGGGAGGAAGGGATGGGAAGGCCGCGGGGGGGGGGGGGGGGGGGGGGGGTAGCGGCGGGGACCGGAGAGGGGGGGAGAAGAGATGGGAGCGGCGGTGGCGGGTTGAGGGCGGGGAGGCAAGACGCGGTGGAGGTTGGTGAAGGCGGCGGAGGGGGAGGGAACGGCGGATTCGGAGAGATGAGAGAGAGAGAGAGAGAGAGAGAGAGAGAGAGAGAGAATTAGGGGTGGGGAAAATAATTTTAATTCCAACTTAAACCAAACCCCTAATACAAGGGGACCTTTTATAGAAGCTAATTCCCCCCAAAATAAGCAACAAGTTCCTAAAATTAAGGAAAGAAAGAAAATAAAAAAAGAAAGGATAATGAGGCCTTGTATAATGAGCCTTTTACATAGGAAATAAATAAATAAAATAAAAAAAACAAATGATAAATAAAATGGCAAAACAAATGTTTACTAAATTGATATCATGCTGTATCAAGAAAGTGTGGCTTTCTGGATACTTGAATCTCTTGGATGAAGAGGTGTTACTACGTACTCCCTCGCGGTTCTGATCAATGGACGCCCAGGAGGGAGATTTTTCCAGCCTCAACGGCGAGTACACCAGGGGGTCTGATTAGCACCGTTGTTTGTTCTTGCTGCGGATGTCATTGCCATTTTGACCAACCAGCTGGTTCTTCGTGAGAGGATGGCAAGGTATTCGAGAAAGGATTTCTAAATCCCCTTTCTCCAATACGTGGATGATACCATCTTCTTCATTAAAGGTGTATGTGACGAGGCTAGGGCTATGAGTACCACGCTCAACGTCCTTGGTGAGTTATCTGGGTTGAAGGTGAACAGATCGAAGTTTACATTTATACCATTCGTCTTTTTTAGAGCCAGAGATTGATGAGTACTCGAGAGTCCTGGTGACTTCGTGGGTTCCTTACCCATCAGCTACCTTGGATTACCCTTACATGTGGGCTCTTTAAGCAGTATGATTGGCTACCGGTGATTAAGAAGTAAGAGTGAAAATTGGCAGGTGAAAGGCCCCTTATGGGGGCTTGTGCTTCTTAAGGCGATTTTGGTGGTAATCCCAATCTTCTTCATTTCGACCAGGATTGGGATTTGAACCACATGGAGTCATGTATGTGTCGCTTCTTTTGGAGTCCTTCCTATGGACAGTCGACGGGCTACACCTGGTGAATTGGGTGACGGTCACCTCGCCGAAGGAGTAGGGTGGTTTGGGCATCACCAGGTTGGAGGACATGAATAAAGCGTTGATGTTGAAGTAGGTGGCGATGATGTGGGGTCAAGATGAGGATGCTGCCTATAGGCTTCTTCGGGATATTTATGCCATTCGGGCACAACCGCAGTTGGAGGTTTTGTCGCAGTGCCACCACTCGACCTTATGGAAGGATGTTTTTTTGGTTTTGCAGGAGCTCCCGGCATAGATGCGCCTGGTAATTGGTGACGGTAGCTCTTTTCTGTTCTGCAAGGAGGACTGGTTTGGAGATGGGACTCTTCTGGAGCGGTTCCCTCGAATTTTTGCCATGGCAGAGGATCATGAGGTGTCCATGAGAGACGCATGGGTGGATGGTCAGTGGATACCGTGTTTCTCCTCTCCCCTATCGGAGCAATGATTCAGTGAATTTATGCAGATGATGGAGCATTTGGCGGCTACACAAGGCCCAACTGATGGGCGAGACCATAGGATTTAGCAGGATGGCTTCTTCTCCATGAGAACGACCTACAGTGCCCTCATGAATGGTGATGATTGGGATATGGGGGATAGAGAACAAAACTGCAAGTTCATTTGGACTCTGAGGACGTCGATGAAGATTAAGGTCTTCCTTTGGCTACACAAGCTTAGTAGGTTGTTGACTAAAGTAAATAGATCCAATGTTGTAAAAGTCACCCGACTAGTAGGTCCGACTAGTCTAATCAGTGGGGTGGCCGACTGAGTACCGACTAATTCCGACTAGGTCCACTAGTCAACCAATTTTTCCATGGAGATACCATATTTTCTTACTTTTTTAAAAGCATACTTATTCTAATATCCTTAATGTTTTATTGAAATTCAATTACTTCTTTTGATTCATTATGATAGTAAAAATATATATAAATCTACATAAATATATTATCATATATGTATAAAAATGACTTATATATTTAAAAAATCAAGGCCGATTAAAGTCTGATTAAATCCGATTAATCGTCCGACTACAGATTAATCCTTAGTCAATGACCCGACCCGACCGAGTACCGACTACCGATTTTTGCAACCTTAAGTAGATCCACCTTCATCAGAGTGATAATGTATGTTATATGTATACCATTGAGGGGAAGATTTGTACCATCTTTTCTATTCATGCGATCGGGTCTGTGAGATTCGGTCAGAGGTGAGCATTTAGTGGGTGGACCCTTCCTCTCATGCAAACTTTTGGAACTCCTTCGTGACCAACTAATTCAGATCGATGGCAAAGCTGCAACGGCTAATCACTGTGATCTGGGCGATTTGGCTCTTACGTAATGGGTTGCTTTTTCATTACCATAGATTTTATGTTGAGAATGTTGTCCTTTTAGTTAGATCTCTCCTCGAGGCCTTGTTGTTGTATGTTTTTCCTGTATCTCTTCCATCTTCAATTAAAGCTTGGGTGGGGCGTACACCTTCAAAGTGTTTCCGATTTTTCGACTAAGGCACTCGCCACTAACTGGTGGAAGGCTACTATGGTAGACGAGATGACCACCCTACAGTCCACGAAAACTTGGATTTTTGACTCCTTGGAGTAGTAGGCTGCAAGTGTGTGTTCTTGGTGAAGCACAAAGCGTAGTGTTGAATGTTAAAGGCATGATTGATCATTAAAGGGTTTACTGAATCCCATGACAAACTATCATGATACCAATTTATAAAGGCCAACCATGTAACTTTTCGAATTATTTTTGTCCTTGCAGTAAACAAAGATTGGTTTCTCTTTCATCTTGATGTGAAAAACACATTTCTATGGTTGGTGACCTATTAGAGAAAGTCTATGTGCAGCAACCACTTGGTTTGCTATTAATATGGAGTCTTAGAAGGTATGTTGGCTTCACAAAGATGTCGATGGTCTCAAGAAAATTCCAATAGAACGATTTCAGAAAGCTCTCGAAGGTTATTCAAGAACAAAGATTCACTTATTTTAATGTTGATCCCTCAACTTTTCTATCCCATATTATATCCCATACTACATATGGTACAATGACTATGCTTGGTTATGTTGATAGCATCATTGTCATTGACAATAATGTATAGGGGATTCAAAGGATTAAGCTTTCTCTATGACAAAGACTTGTCAATAGGATATGGGCCAGCTAAAATACGTCCTTACTCGGAAGTTTGCTAGAAGTGACAGAGGTCGTGTAACGAATGGGAGGAAGTTTGTTACAACATTTTTTTAGGAGGTTGATATGACAGCATGTAGCCTACCGTTATACCCATGGATCCTAACCTAATGCTATATGAAGATGATATAGAGAATAGATGCATGAGGATACAAAAAGCTTGTTGGAAAACTCCATTATATGATTGTCGTCGATCCTAAAATTTCGTTTAATGTAAGCTATATTAGAAAGTTTAGGACTAGGTCTAACAAGCTCATATGGATGTTGTCATGATAATCCTTATATATCAAAAA